>CM066033.1:1358788878-1359341378 GCA_033557465.1 Ichthyophis bannanicus | reverse complement strand
TTCATGCTGGTGCAGAAAACTATCGTTTGATAGTTGTTAAACCTCTTTTCCTAGCAGGAAGAAGAGGAGAAGCTGTGACCTATAGGCATGAACATCCTAAGGGCTGGTATAACAGAGAAAAATGGATGTCTTGTGAAAAGAGATCCATGCCTAGAGTTTAGAATGAAAGCAGTGGAAGGCTTCTACTGAGAAGAAGCCAACTGCAGGTTCTAAACCCCAAGAGGCACAAAAAATATGATGATTAATCAGAAACCCTGCGGTTGCTGGGTTTGCTGAGCCTGGTGAGAGTTTGGATTCTTCAGACCAGGGCGATGTTTCCCCTGTTTGGGAACATCTGTATGATGAGCAGAAGATGAATAAAACCTTCTCCACCTAGGGGAAGAAAGTTTGGTAGGACATTTCCTACCTACTGGGAAAGAAGAGGGCGTAGAACAGCCCTTAGAAACAGGTAAGTCAGTGAACCACTGAGTAACCTGACGTAAAGACTCCTTATTGAAGAGATTTTCTCCAGTGCAAGGAGTATTACCCAGTGTTTGTTGTGCCCATTTGTCTAAGTCTGAAGCTTGGAGCCAGGCTCTACGTCGTGCCCCTATAGCTATAGCAGAAGTCCTGCTAACACACTCAAATGAGTCTAGGGAAGCACGAGTAAGAAACCAAGAGATATTTTGAATATGACTAAGCAGTGAGGAATAGTCTGCACTCTTGGGTTCTGAAAGAAAAGGAGTCAAAAGATGCAATTTCTTTGTGACCTCTTCAAGAGATAGACTCATATAAAAATATATGAGAGAATTCTTGCTGAAAGCATGGATGTCTGGAAGGTTTGACGTCCAAAGGCATCTAGTGTCTTAGACTCACGACCTGGCGGATAAGAAGAGTGCTTTTTCTTACTCTTCACCCGCCTCATTGCTGATTCCACTACAATGGAATGATGAGGAAGTTGAGTCTTTTGAAACCCTGGAGAGGGAGGCACCTGATATAGGAGATCAGTTGCTCTGGAAGGTGGGGTACCCTTAAAGGTGCTTCCCACATTCCTAGAAGAAGATCCTGCAAGGAATGATGCAAAGGAAGCATTATATTTTCCTTTGCTTCGGTAGAAACAGAGCCTTGTGTAGGATCATGTCCAGGGATAGAAATGGCAAGTGATCTTGCCATATCCCAGAGGAAACTCTGAAAAGAAGGATCTCCAAAAAGAACCTCCCTTGGACAGGTTAGATCTGAGGAACTAGCCTGGGCACCAAAGGATCTATCTGAGTATATAGGAATATAGGATCCTGCACGGTGCAGTATGGGATCCTTAACGGATGGACGCTGGTACTGGAGGTCAGGACCAGCGACAGGCAGTAGCACATCGTCCATGCCAAGTATCGAATCCAAACTTGGTATAGAAGGGAGCGATCCTGTTGAAAGAAGCATGGAAGGAGCTGGCCACGATGCTAATGTGGATACCGGTACCGATACCGATACTGGTACCGCTGTCGGAACCGAACCCGACACCGGAGCAGCAATCGGTGACAGCTCAATCGGTACCGAGGTAACCGAAAGCCTTCGGCGGTCACCCTCAGTACCGAGCGTCCGGTACCGATAGGTGTCGGTACCAAGACGTGTCGGTACCCAGTCTTCCAGACTAGAGATCGATTCCAGACTCAGCATCGAAGGAAGCGAGTTTATCGTTGCACGCCTGGAGGGTACCGACATCGGTGGTAGTATCGGTGCCGGTACCGATATTGGAAAGTCAGTTTGGAACGTATCCACCGGTCCCGTAGGTACCAAGGACGCCAGACGACGATCCCTGGTGAGGAGTGTTTCGTCCAACACCAGTGCCGATGCCGGGGTATCGGTACCGCTCGAAGCGGATACCAGCACCGGGCATGGCTCAGGTATGTTCTGTGAGGGGTGAGCCCCAGGAACAACCTGAAACCCCACATAGGCTTTGGAGGCCGAAGACTCCCGCTGGGGTTTTGAAGCCAATGGGCCCTCGAGGGCAAGGCCGGAGCTGTCTACATGCTGTGCATGAGACCTACCACTCGAGGGTTGGCTAGTCTTAACAGACTGTTTGTGGGTTACCTGATCCTGTGTAGAAGAAATGGTCAGTGCCCTGAAGTTGGAAGGGAACCTCATATCGAGGGAAACTCTATATTGAAAACCTCTTCTCACAATACTGTTGCCCGAGGGCTCTGGAGGAAAAAGGTCAGGACCCAAACAGGTTAGACATCAATTTTGGGAGTCTAAAAATAAAGTTGTACTGCCACAGTTTGAACATTTCTCGGAGAAAGTGGCTAGCGGTTCCATGAAGGACATGGAGAGGCCTGGAAGGCCTGAAAAACCGTAAGACACTCAGAAGAAAAAATATTCCCTAAAAGGAAAATACTTTACAAGAAAAGGAAAAGAGACACCGGCGGTACCGGTGGCGTCGGGGAAGACAGCTGCGACCACAAGAAAACTAAAAAATTAAAAGAAGAATTTTCTGCGGTGACAGGAGGACATCCTGTCGGCTCCGCGGAAAAACAAAAACTGAGGAGAGGCCGTTGGGAAAGACGGGAAGGCAGCACGCAGGCGTGGTGGGATGCTTCCAAAAGCTTTCTGATTGGACGCTGGGAAGCGTTCCCGCACAGGCTCCGTTGGTACCGACGTACCCATATGTGAAGACTCATTCCTGCTTGTTCCTGGAGAAAGGGATATGGTATACAAGCAAATAATGATTTTCCATTTTAGTGGCCAATACCCAAAGACTACAACAGGTGCAAACTAATATCACACAAAATATCAATCACCTATGAAAAATCGCCCAATACTATTTATTATTTCAAAAAACCAGATTTCCTTGTAATGACGACTTCTACTGCAAGACTTCAAAACATGCTTATACAATTTCTAATAAATAATATGAAGGGGAAAAGACCTGTTTGTCCCTAGAATCTACAACCGAATCCTGCTTTGCAGACTGTGGGCACAAATCCCCACTGGTCAGAAAACCCCGTCCTCAATATATTTTATTTATTCTCGTGTAAATTTGTTTTTTGCTTTTTTTAAATTGTTTTACTTAGTGAAAACTAAATTCAAAAACTAAAGAAAAGCTTATCTTAATTAATGATGAAAATGATCCTCTTAGAGAAGTTAGAGCACCATTCAGCAATACGGAGCACTGGTTATGCACTCTAAACCATTGGCAGTAGATAACTGCACTCTGGTAATACACCCGATGTGACCCCGTTTCCCTGCAAGGCTGCCTCAGGAGGGTAGTCAGATAACTGAATGCGAGGGCTTTTAATAACATAACATAGTTCGGTCGCACAAACAGGCAAAAGCTCTAACGCTCCAAGGTGGAATACAACTTGTTATTGTTATGCTTTTGGTTTTCATTATTACCAGTTGTCATAACCGTACAAGAGCCTAAGCCTTGACGCCTTTCATCGCTGCAGCTGCCATCTGCACATGTCAACCCAGCGCTAACGGTTCCAAACAACTTCCTCCCCTTGAAGGTCACTTGCCTGATGGCCACACTTGAGGCACAACCAGATGTCCGTGGGCAACACCGGCTCTCCATAGCTGGTCCTCCTCTCTTTCAGACATTCTGAACACATGGACCAGACATTCTGCGCCACTGCCCTCTTCACCTGATTTACATCCACGGCTCGACTCACATGCTGACACGTCAAGCCTAGAAACAGAGCCTGTCATCAGTTCGTTAAACCTTAATGCTGCATCGCCAAAGGAAAAGCTTCTCTCACCCATTATAGCTAAAAAGCGCAAGTTACCTATTCAGAGATTCAAAGTTAAGCACAAAAAGTTTTGGTTTTGCATGATAAAACCTTCTAAAGGCCAAGCTGAACACCTAATGAACCCAACAAGAAAAGCAGCATATGCGCATCAAAAATAAAAATAATTAAAGATTAAGAGGTGATAAAAGAGAGCAAACCATTTGGGTATGTTTTTCTTGTTGAAACACACCAAAAAGAGGCGTGCTCCAAAAGGGGAAAGGGAGCCCATGCCCCTAATAAAAGCTATCACAGCCACTGTTCCCTCTAAGCTGTGCGCGTGCACACACCTCGCCGAGTGAGCGCACATACTTTACAACAGAGCGCACAAAACTTACGGTTCTGATTCTGATAGAAAACAACACAGATGTCTTAAAATTTAAAAGTTGTTATGTATTTACGGGTTTCACAAGTTCTACAATGTTTTCTAGTGCAATCAATGTGGTGTACATACTGTATTCTGATGTGTAGTCAAATTTTAAAGTATATAACTCCAAGTGTCGTTATGTGGCGCACAAAAATTTAACCTTCCTTCAAAAGTTGCACAGCTGATATTTTATGCGCACACAGCCTACAGAAAATTAGAGGGAACATTGATCACAGCAGCAGGGCATGAAACATCTGCATGGCAGCATCAGATTCTTTAGGTAGGCAGAGCTGCTAAATCTTCAGTCCATTCAGGGGGCCCCCGGTAGGGACTAGCTGCATATCTGGCCCCAAAACAAAAGCAGAGAGAATAACTTGCACGGAGTAAGTTCAATGTGCAAGCTTCAAAGCAAACATAAGTGTGTAATTTTGAACTGAAAACTGCTGCAAAGTTGATAGTTTAAAGATTACCTGCAGACGGCGCCCTAAAAGAGTTTGCAAAATATGCGCCTATTTGGCAATTTCATGTAGGTGTCCTGTTAAGACTTCAAGCCAACAAAGGGCAGTTTATAAAGCCCAAAAGCTGAGTCGGCTCACCCTGATGCAGAAGGTCTAGTCAGATGAGGACTTTAGGGCCCCTGAGGCACATCTCCCAAGACATTTTGCCAGATGGGTGGCATGAAGGAACAGCCAAGTGGACAAGCAGCAGACAACATAACCAGGCACCTTTCAGGAAGTTCCATATACGATGCATTTATTTGTCACTGTTTCAAATTCATTCACATTATAGTTACATGTACCATTACATTATTTAAGTATTAATTACAAAATAACAAATCATTTTTCCATTCCTGCTCAATATTTCGTCATTTCGGTTCATCAGATAGTTAGGTGGGTGGTCAATAAGGTGAACCAGGAGCTGCGCATAAGCTCCGGGGGGGGGGGGGGGAACACCCAGACGGGTGCCCGAGACTCATCAAAATAGGATACAATTAGGGAAAGTACTCAGAGACGAGCTCCATAAGACCACCAATGAGTGTGGCGAGGTCCTCCTTGTGAAATAGCTAGATCACAGATGGATCTTCGCCTTCTAGTATGGGATGCTCCCCTTCCTCCACCGACTCTCCCACTACAGATAGGGAATTATCTTCTCCATCCCAAGTACCTCCCATAGGGAATAAGGTGGGGCTCCCAGAGAAACAGACACGCCAAAGGGCCTCAGATCCCGGGGGGGGGGGGGGGTGCTGTCATGCAAATAGAGACTGAAAGCAGCACATCAGCTGTTTCAACTGTTGCTCTTTAAACCCAGCCAAGAAAGACCTGGGGCCAGACGGAGTCCAAGGGCTTGAGTCTGTAGCCTCCTCACCAGGCTCGCTCTTCACCGAGATCATACAGTAATCCAAGATGGCCACTGCTCTCACCGGCAGAAAAATATTAGGAGATGCGGCAGAAGCATGGAGATGGGCCTAAGGCTCCTGTTTCCCCATGGGGGATCCTGAGCATGCCTTAAAATACAAAGGAGGACAAAGAAAGGACTGTGAAGATGGACACAGGGAGTGCATTTGTTCCCTAAAAAGAAAATGACAAAACAGCCAGCAACACACAGGTAAACTGGCTCCTGGGATTCTTCCAGCCCTGAATAAAGAAAATACAGAGGGGGAACTTTCAGTGCTAGTTGTCAGCTTTATTTATTTAAAACACTGGCTGTAGTGTTTAAATACATACATCAGCAATACTGAATAGATGTATTTACTGCTGACCACAATCATTATTCAGATAGCAGGCCTAAAGCAAAACAATTAGTCAGTGGCTATATTCAGCTCTTCTCCAGATAATATGATATTTTTTAGTCCTGCTCTTCTACTGCCCTAAACCCAACCCCATTTTATAAAAAGTGACTCACATTCAGCCGCATATTATCCATGTAAATTTTGAAAATGCACAGAAAGAAAAAAATGTCTTAAAATACCAGCAGTCAGAATCCATACGAATCCTATTGAAAAACTAACCCCATTCCTTTAGCCAATTAATTTGCTGTTGAGACGGTGCTGGTTGGGAAAATTCCAACATACATTTCAACCTGAAAATTATTTCTTTGTCCCATTCATGACCAAACGTTCTGGCACTTTTAACTTGACTTTCTTCTTAAAAAGAAAAAAAAATGTCTCAACTCACAGGGTGGGCTCTGGTAAAAAAAAAAAAAAAAAAGAAAAATTCCCCGTGGAAGTACAGCACTGTGAAGAAAAATACTTCATGCTAAAAAAGTAATTTTTCTGGGAATGATGGGAGCTTTCCATGGGTTCCCACCGTACAGGCCCCCAGCAAGGGCTGTAAAGGCAGAGTGGGCTCACTCTTGGCTAGTTGGAACGGTGCTGAAAGAAAAGGAAGGGCACATCCAAAAGGAAAATATTTGAAGACAAGGGTCATGAGAAGATACTGAAGGCTCACTGGAAATACAAGTAAATACCTATTTATCAAGAGAATGACAAATGCCTGTAATAGGCTACCAGCAAGAACTGGAACCAGGAAAAAATTCCAGCAAAACGCAATGTGAAGGGAAAGGGAAGAAAAAACATAAGACATGCCAAACTGGGTCAGACCAAGGTCCATCAAGCCCAGTATCCTGTTTCCAACAGTGGCCAATCTAGGTCATATGTACCTAGCAGTTTCCCCAAGGGACACAGGTTCCACAATGCTTGTACTGGGTCAAGCATTGATATCATGGGCCCCTTCTTAATAATGGTTTATGGACCTTTCCTCCAGGAACTTGTCCAAACCTTTTTTAAACCCAGCTACACTAACAGCCTTTACTACATCCTCCGGTAACAAATTCCAGAGTTCGATTACACGTTGAGTGAAAAAATATTTTCTCTTATTAGTCTTAAAACGGGCTTAAGAAACCTGTAGATGGTCTTCTTAAACCATATATGGATACACCGTGCCCAGAAACCCAGTACAACAGGGGGGATGTGGCAAAACAGGGGCCCTTGTGTACGCTGAGGAATTATTCACACAGGGATGAAGATTATAATGCCTCTGTATCAATCCATGGTGCAGTTACACCTTTTTAGTATTTTGTGCAGCTCTGGTTGCTCCATCTCAAAAACAAAGGGGACAGGATGGCTCCTCTATAAAGAAAAGGCTAAATGGGTGATGGCTCTTCAATTTAGAGAAAAAGACAATTAAGAAAAGGTGTGACAGAAATCTTTAAAATCATGAGCGGAGCGAGCGAATGAGCAACGGCTGTTTATGCTTTCAAGCAATGCTAAGAATGAGGGGGCCCTACATGAAACTAACAGGTAGTAGAGAAAGTCATTTTTCACTCACCATGCAATTAAACTGGAATTTGTTGCCAAAATGTGTGTGCAAGGCAGATGGCATAACTGGGTTTAAAAAGGGTTTAGACAAGTTTCTAGAGGAAAGGTCCGTAACCCAATATTAGCCACATAGGCTTATGAAAGCCACCGCTTACCTCTTTCTTGGTATTCTGCTGGGCATTAGTGACTCATATTAGCTGACATCTAGAACAGGATGCTGGGCTCCATGTGCCATACTGGGTCGGTCTAAAAGCTCAGTTCTGTTCAGGAAGACTTCCTCTCCCTTGTAATCCCTGAACCGATAGCCAGGCGGCAGCCTAACTTCTTCCCTTTAAGATAGCCTGTAGGTGGCGCTCTAACCCTTGCAAAACTACAAGTCAGGCGGAGGACTAACCCTGATTTTGCTAGAAAGCTCATGGCTGGGCTTGAGACTACAGAGGGAACAGATCCGTGCCAAAACTGTTCCAGCTTTACATACATTAGTTATATCCTGGGAATTAAACGGTTATGCATATGCACGATTTTCCATATAAATTAGTGAATGGGCACCTAAACGCATAAATTTGCATAAAGGAAAAAATGTTGATGCAGTGTGGGTTTATAGCAGGCTGGCCTACAAGCAGCATGTAATAGTGCGCATGCACAGAGAGGTGCTGTCCCCTCCAATCCCTGTAGCCCAGTGGGCTTGACAACCCCTTCTCCAGTCCTGACACAGGTCTAAAATGTTGCAAAGACCCCACTTCCTAAAGCTCTGCCTCCTATGCACATATTGCTGAGGGTCGGGTCAGCCTCTTCTCCTTCCCAGTCCCCAAGACCTCTGACTCACTCCAAGGAGGCGAGGTTTTAATTCTGTACTGCCACATGTCAGGAAAGCGCTGAACCGTGCAGCTGCAATGAGGGTACTGTGCCGTGATTTGTGTGCTCTACTGGCTGTTTCTGGGGAGTACTGCAGATATGGCAAAACTCTGATGAATATTCATTGTGGATATCCCAACTTATAAATAAACTGAGCAGCACTGAGATGAGTCCTAAAGTAATAGACTAGGTTAGAAACTAGCTGGGTAGGAGACGACAAAAGGATAGTGGTAAATGGAGTTTACTCCTAGAAGGACATTATCAGTGGTGTGCCACAGGAATCAGTTCTTGGTCCGGGTTTTTAACATTTTTTTAAGTGATATTGCAGAAGGGCTGTCAGGTAATGTTTGCCTCTTTGCGAACAATACTAAAAATCTGCAATATGGTGAACACCCTGTAAGGTGTAGATAAGGTAAGGAGGGATCTAGCGAATCTTGAAAAATGGTCTGGAATTCGGCTGCTAAGATTTAATGCTAAAAAATGCAGAATCATGAATTTAGGCTACAAAACCCCAAGGGAGTGGTGCAAGAGTAGGAGTGAAGTATTTCTATGCATGAAAGGGGGGGGGGACCTAAGGGTGTGCCTGATGATGATCTTAAGAAAGACAACAGCAGATACCAAAAGGATACTTGGGTGCATGGGGAGTGTAATAACCAGCAGGAAAAAGTAGGCAACAGTGCCTCTCTATAAAACTCTGGACAGACCTCATTTGAAGTACTGTGTGCAATTCTGGAGACTGCACCTTCAAAAAGATATAAACAGGATGGATTTGGTGAAGAGGGTGGCTACTAAAATAGTCAGTGGTGTTCGTCATAAAGCATATGGGCACAAACGTAAAGGTGAAAATGATAATTACACTTACCTGGTAATTGTAGTTCCTTGAGTGACGACAGTTCAGTCCTCTACCTCTGGGTTGTCAACCTCCTCCTGCAGCTTGGAGACTGGTACGTCAGAATCATGACATCACCGGATATAGCCTGCTGATCTCTCTCCACAGTCCCAGTGTGAACTATTAACAAAGCAGACTCAAAGGAGCAACCAATAAGTAGCTAGAACAATCATTGGGGCCTTTAGTCTCAGTGCGCCAAGATGCTGGAATGCATTACCTCCAGGTATCCACGCTATTAAGAGCCTAACACAGTTTAGGAAAGCCCTCAAATTCCACCTTTTCAACAAGTACCTCATAGAGCCCAATGACACCCCATAGAGTCCAACGATACAATTCGCTAAGCAAATATTTGGAATCTCAACACGCCAAGACAGATACTCTAACCTTAGTGGTGCATATGTTTCTATGAAACTCTCCTGTTCATATGACTCTATGTAGCAAGTTCTGTAAATAGTTTACCCCTGTTATCCAAGTTTTTTGCCCTGTTATCTGTAAACTCATACGTGTTAACTGTACTGAGCATTTTTGTTCCATGTAAACCACGCTGATGCTGAATAGTGCAGTATATAAGAGACTGTAAATAAATAAATAATTGTAACCTAATCTAAACTTCCCTTAGAACTATTGAGCCATTCCGGCAAGGCTTTCTTACGTCCTGCACTGCTACACAGAGAATCAAAATATAAAACAGAGTGAACATGAACATGAAAATAACATGAACCATTCGAAGACATACCTACCCGTAATGCTTCTCAACTAGCTATTAAAGCCGGACCCCTCCTGAAAGACCTCTGGGTGGGATGGAGGACTGAACTGTCATCATTCAAGGAACTACAATTACCAGGTAAGTGTAATTATCATTTCCTTATCGTTCCTCCAGTTCAGTCCTCTACCTCTGGGATGTGCCAGAGCAGTAATCATTGGGAGGGACCGTTCCAGCCGGCACACAGCATCGCCAACCCAAAACAGGCATCTTTTGCTGCTGCGACCTCAAGACGGTAATGCCTACTGAATGTATGTAAAGACGACCAAAACGCCGCCCTAAAAATTATTATTTTTTTTTTTTTCCCCCAGCGGGACCAAACTGCACCCTGCCCAGGAATACGCTTGCGCTCTGGAGGAAAATGATCGCAATCCTGCGAGCACAGATCGACCTTGAAACAAATAGGCGAAAGCCACCGCCTCAATAAAGGCCCTAGCCGCAGTCTCCCCTTTGCGCACAGCTCGAAACACCACCAACAGGACCTCGATCCAGGAACCCCAGAACTGGCAAGTACACTGACTGATTCCAGTGAAAGGGAGACACCAGCTTAGGCAAAAAAGAAAGAACCGGCCTCAGCACTACCTTGTCCCACGAGAAGGACAAGAACGGATCTCAACATGACAACGCTTGCAACTCCAAGACACACCTAGCAAAACCGATCGCCACCAGAAATACCGGTTCGGGTGGGGGTTTTTTTTTTTTTGTTTTTTTGTTTTTTTTTAAACGTTAAGTCCTTCACCGAAGCCCGAAGCAATGACTCAAAGGGTGGCTGGGATAACGCTGCCAACGCCCAAATCGAAATCCCAAGGCGGAACCAGTACTGTACGCGATGGCTGGAAGCTAGAGACCGCCTTCAGACACCGAACCACCTCAGCATGAGCTCTGAGAGCCACTTCCTGAACCTGGCCGCGATAACTGGGAAGAGCCGCCCAGTGAACGCGCAAGGAACTGGCTGCCAGACCTTTATCAAAGCCGCCCTGCAGCCAACTGAATATAGCAGAAACGGAGGCCAAGGATGCTCGAATCTAATATTTCGAACACCCAACCTCAAATATGTACCAGACCCACACATACGCCCATGATGTGGAGTGTCTCCAAGACCTAAGCAGCGTAGGAACAACCGACGCCGAAAGCCTTTCTTCCTTAGGCTGGCCCCCTCAAGGGACATACCGCAAGTGAGAACCGATTCCCTTGGGGTTTGAAAAGAGTCCCTTGTAGCAACCAATCCGCCCGTGCCGGCAGCCGCCAGGGTTCTCAGACTAGAATACGCACAAGATCTGCGCACCACGGCTTCTCGGCCCGTCGGATACAACCAGAAACACCCTTCCCGGGTGAGCCCCGACTTTCTGAGTTATTCGGCCTATCAACCCCCACGGAGGAAAGATCTACAGATTATGTGTGGACCGCCACGGCTGGAACAGCACTGCGATGCCCTCCGACATTCTTTCTAGCCTCCTGCAGAAGAACCGGCCGGCCTTCGCCTACTGGAGGGTCGCCATTAAATCCATTTATAGCGTCCCTCCACGAACTACTATCTGCGCCACGACGTCGAGAGGCAGTTCCCAATCCCCTGCATCCACTCGAAGCCTGCTAAGTCCGCTTTCACATTGTCCTTACCCACAATGTACGCAACCTCTTTGTCAACCAACTCTCTACTCAAGCGCACAGCCCGTCCGCCTTTTCTTCTATTGCTGCACTCTCAGTGCCGCCCTGACGAATGATGTAAGCGACTGTCGCAGAGTTGTCGGAGAAGACCCAAACTGGATGACCTACCACCAATGCCTCGAAAGGCTGAAGCGCCCGAGCAACTGCTCAAAACTCCAGGTGATGTAACCACCAGCAAGCCTCCTGAGGAGAACAACGACCCTGCACGAGCCTGCTCTCGCAGAGAGCTCCTCAGCCCGCTAGGCAAGCTTCCATTCACAACAGCAGTCCCCCCGGTTGCTCCAGCAGCCCTCCAGCCGACCGCGAAGATTGGAGCAGCCTCCACTGAAGAGACTGCTTGACCCTGTGTGGACTCGGAAGACGCTTGCTCAAAGGATCCGACCGTAGCAAACTATGACGAAGCAGCGTCCGTCGCAGAGGCCGCATAAGAACTTTGGCCCGAGGCACCGTCGCCAGAGTCGCCGCCATTGTTCCCAGCACCCGGATATAAGCCCATGCCGATGGTGCTGGCGAGGATCTGAACTTGCAAACCAGACTACAGAGCGCCTGAGCTCTCTTGAGTGGCAAAACACCTATGCCTTCTTCGTATCGACTCTGACCCCGAGGAACCCGAGGTCCTGAGAGGCCTCCAGACGACTCCTGGTCGGATTGACCACCCAACCAAGACTTCTGCAAGAACTGCACCACTTTGCTTGTCCCCCGGATGCTCCGTGCCTCAGACTTGGCCCGACTTAACCAATCAGCAAGGTACGGGTGCCCCAGAATTCCTTCTTTGCGCAACGCCGCCGTCATTACCACCATCATTTTGGTGAAAGCACGCGGCACCACTGCCAGACCGAAGGGCAACGCCTGAAACTGATGACGGCCGCAAGGAAGAGCGAACCCTAGAAACGTCTGATGAGCTGTCCGGATGGACATGTGCAAGTACGGCTCCGTGAAATCCATAAACGTCAAGTACTCTCCCTGACGCACCACCCCAATGATCATGACGCCTCTATCCAGAAATGCGGAGTCCGCAGGCAACAATTTACGCCTTTCAGATTGAAAATGGGCCACAATGCTCCGACCTTCTTTGGCACCACAAAATAAATGGAGTACCGACCCACACTGTACTCTGCTTATGGCACCTCCACTACCGTCCCTAATTGGAGAAGTTGCTCCAAAGTACAGCGAATCCCCAGAGCCTTCTTTTGGCCCCGCAAAGGAAGCATGCAATGACAAAGTGTCGGCTTCAAGATTGTTTCAACAAAACCAGCCATTTTTCTCCAGCGCATCAATTAAGGGTGTGCTTCCTTCCACCAGCATAGTGGACTTCCTAGATACCGACTCCACCCCCTCAACACCCCTTAGACCCCTGGTAAGAAGTGCTACAAGGCAGAGCCTCCGTAAATGACCAAGCCCGCAGAAATCTGTAAACACGGGTCACAAAAAACTGGTACAAGCCTCCCGCTGATCTGTCACACAACCCCCTGAAGGAAAACGGCCCTCAGAAGTAAAGGTGTCAACATCTGTACCCCATACAACAGGGATACCAACGAACAAACGTGTTCCGCTATCCAGGCAGTCATCCACCTAGAACAGAACGGACCCTGGCCTCACAGATATGGATACCCACGCATCATAACCAAAAAGGGCCCAGGATCGACCGCCTTTGAGAGAGAGGTAGAGAGGCAAAAACAGACCCCTGGCGAGACCACCTCCCCTTAGCTTTAGGGTACAGCACCCAGACTATAGATGCTTTTCACATAAGAAACACTGTTAAATTATGAGCTTCTAAATTTAAAAAAAATATACTTATATATATATATATATATATACTGTACGCAACCCAAACCTGGGTTTGCCTGCTTCTCAGTCTGAACGTGCTCCTCTGAATGTCGGTGCTGCCACGAGGCCGTGGAGCGGCTCCGGCCCGCTCGGCTTTGATTCGCACCCAAAAGGCCTCAGCCGTTCCAGCCGCCCCGGCGGAACATCACCCCACCGACACAGCAGCTATCTGGCAGGTTCGGTCTCCACAGTCTCCCAACGATTTGGACCGGATCGCCACCCTGTCACCGCTCCACTGCTCGCGCCATTGCGAGCTGTGTGTGCGGTGCGAACCGTGCATGGGAACCCTTCAGCTCCTTTCGGTCGCCCCGAGTAAGCCAGACAGTGCGTGTGCCGCTCGCCCCGCTCTCCGTCGGTCTCCTCTCTGAGTTGTCTGGGAGAGGAGAGCCGACCAACAGAATGCGTTGAGAACGCCTTAGGGCAATAAAAGGAACAACGTCTCGAGGCGAAAGGCCGCAATAGCAGTACCCACCAACAGCCAGAAACTAGGTGGGAGATACTTTTCTTAAACGGCCAGTTCGCAATAAGAGTAAATTAGACTTACCTGCTAATTGTTGTTCCTTAAGGAACTCTAGTCCAGTCCTGGAACCATAGAGTTGTGAACCTCCACCAGCAGCTTTGGAGACTGAAAGATGTCATCGCTTTGATGTCACTGGTACTAATAGGCAAGAACCGCCCCCTTCCACCAGCACTTATTGACAAAGCAGACTCAGCAGAGCAACAAATAAGTAGATAAAGTTATAGACAACTATTGAGAACAGAGTTCAAACCTGAACCTTACCGAAAAAAACCGGAGCAAGCTCTGGGAACCGTGAAAAAATTCCGAATACCCGAGCATATGAGGCACTGCTGCGCCAAAGAAAAAGGGGGCTCCCCTGAGAAAACCCCAAAGAACCAGAAGTTCCTATCCACTTCGTGTTTGTTAGTCTTCTTACATGTGAATTGAAAAACTTCAGGCTGAATACCCACGCAACACACTGGGAGGGATCCGGGACTGGACTAGAGTTCCTTAAGGAACAACAATTAGCAGGTAAGTCTAATTTACTCTTCCTTTGCGTCCCTCTAGTCCAGTCCCGGAACCATAGAGGAGGTAACAGAGCAGTGAATATCAATGGGAGGGACCCGCAAGGCCAGCCTGAAGTACTGTTGCACCAAAACGCCCGTCCTCCCTCGCCTGTACATCTCGCCTGTAGTGCTTGGCAAAGGAATGCAGCGAGGATCACGTGGCTGCTCTACAAATCTCCGCCACCGGTACTAAACTGATCTCCGCCCAAGACGCCGCCTGCGCTCTGGTCGAATGCGCTCGAAGACCCATGGGAACCGCCTTCCCCTTGAGAAGGTAGGCGGAAGCAATCGTCTCCTTCAACCACCGCGAAACCGAAGACTTCGCCGCCGCCTCCCTTTGCGCGGCCCGCCAAACGAGACAAACAACCTGTCCAACTTTCGGAATGATTCTGTTTCGGAGATACCTTTTGAGGACTCTACGAATGTCCAGAAGATGCAACCGGCCGCCCGACTCCTCGTTCTGCTCCTCCGAAAACACCAGAAGCGATACCACCTGGTTAAGGTGAAACACGGAAACTACCTTTGGCAAGAAAGCTGGAACCGTACGCAACTCCACTTTGTGACGAGAAAAAGACAAATAGGGCTCCCTACAAGAGAGCGCTTGCAATTCCGAAATTCTTCTAGCGGAGCAAATAGCTACCAGAAAAACCGTCTTCAAGGTCAAATCCTTTAGGGAGGCTTTACCCAGAGGCTCAAAAGGCGCCCCAACCAAAGCCTCCAGTACCAAATTCAAATCCCACGGAGGAACCGCACACCGTCTCGGCGGCCGTAGGAGCAGCACCGTCCGCAGAAAACGCCGAATATCACTGTGTGAACCTAACGGCTGACCTTGAATCTTCCCTCGGAAACAGAAGATAGCCGCTAGCTGCACTCGCAAAGAACTGGCTGCCAGACCCTTCTCCACTCCATCTTGTAAAAAGGAAAGGACCTGCGGCACCGAGGCTCCCAAAGGGCGCAGATTCCGCTCCGCACACCAAGCTTCGAACACTCGCCACACTCGAATGTACGCCAACGAAGTAGACCGTCTTCGCGCCTTCAATAAGGTAGAAATAACCGCCGCCGAATAACCCCTGGCAGTCAACCTAGCCCTTTCAAGAGCCATGCCATAAGCGAGAATCGATCCACCTGAGGCATGCACAACGGTCCCTGCAGCAAGAGATCCTTCCGCCGAGGGAGTCTCCACGGCCTGTCCACCAGAAGCCGTACCAAATCTGCATACCACGGCCTTCGGGGCCAGTCGGGCACCACCAGTATCACGCGACCCTGGTGGCGCTCTATGCACTGTACCACCTTGCCTATGAGGGCCCAAGGCGGAAACACATAGAGGAGCCCCTCCACAGGCCACCGCATCGAGACCCTCTGACATTTGTTCTCTCCGCCTGCTGAAGAACCGGGCTACTTTTGCCGACTCGAAGCTCGCCATTAGATCCATGACCGGGGTCCCCCATCGCCGCACCAACATGGCAAAGACGTCCGGGTGGAGAGCCCGCTCCCCCGGATCCACTCTGCGGCGACTTAAAAAATCTGCCTCGACATTGTCTACTCCTGCCACGTGCTGCGCCGACAACGCCTGTAAATTCTGCTCGGCCCAATACAAAAGCAGAGTCGCCTCTGCCTCCAGCGACGCACTTCCCGTGCCTCCCTGGCGATTGATATAGGCCACCATTGTTGCATTGTCGGAGAGCACCCTTACCGGCTCCTGACGCAGGCACTCGTGAAACTCCCGAAGCGCCAAAAACACTGCCCTCATCTCCAACCTGTTTATGGACCATTGCTTCTCTTCGATCGACCATAACCCCTGAGCAAAGTGTCCTTCGTAATGCGCTCCCCAACCCGCGAGACTGGCATCCGTCGTTACTAGTCTCCAGGCCGGAGGATGCAGACACACACCCGCGGACAGATTCTCGGGCTTCAACCACCAACCGAGTTCCTGACGTACCTCCGGAGGACACACTAACCGGTGTGACAAGGCATCCCTCTGATGAGACCAACGCCTGAGAAGAGCACTCTGTAACGGCCGCATATGAGATCGGGCCCACTGAACTACATTGATCGTGGCTGCCATTGTACCGAGCAATTGCAAGTACTGCCAGGCCGTCGGCGCCCTGCACCCTAGAAACTTGCGCACGAGCACCCTCAATTTCTGCGCTCTCTGCTCCGGGAGAAACACTGCCCCTTGCCTGGTCTCGAAGCGCGCTCCCAAGTACTCCAGAACCTGAGACGGAACCAACTTGCTCTTTGCCAAGTTGACCACCCAGCCGAGACTTTCCAGCATCCGTATCACCCGAGCTGCGGCCGCCGCGCTTTCCTCGCTCGACTTCGCTCGAATCAACCAATCATCCAAGTAAGGGTGGACTAGAATTCCCTCTTTGCGGAGTGCCGCCGCCACGACCACCATGATCTTGGTAAACGTCCGAGACGCCGTCGCCAGACCAAAAGGCATCGCCTGAAACTGAAAATGCCCCATCGGTACCGCAAACCGTAGGAACTTTTGATGCTCGCGGCGCACCGGGATATGGAGGTACGCTTCCGTAAGATCCAATGATGTCAGAAATTCTCCTGCTCTGACGGCTGCCATGACGGAGCGTAAAGATTCCATTCGAAAATGGGTCACGCGAAGACACCGATTCACCCTTTTCAAGTCCAGAATCGGCCGAAACGTGCCTTCCTTCTTGGGAACCACGAAATAGATAGAGTATCGACCGCACCCGTACTGGTCCGCCAGGACGGGCACCACCGCTTTGAGCTGCAGCAGCCGCTGAAGCGTCTCCGCGACTGCCCGCCTTTTTCACGGCGCCCGGCACGGGGAGAGGACAAAGGAATCTAACATGGGCCGATGGAGCTCTAGAGCATATCCCTCTCGAATGACCTCCAACACCCACTGATCCGAGGTAATTTGGACCCAGGCAGGGTAAAACTCTCGCAACCTTCCTCCCACGGGCACCACCGCTACCTGAGTCTGCCGTATCTCATTGTGACTTCTTGTTGTTAAGAGATTTGAAAGGGAGTAAAACCCCTACCGGCCCCCCGGAAACCTCGAAAACCTTGCCCGCGATAGGGGAACCTTCCCCTCTGCGCCTGGCTAAAACGTGAGGACCGAAATCTCTGAAAATCCCTGGAGAGCCCCCTAGACGCTACGGCCCCCCGGCCCTGCTTAGGCTTATCTTCCGGGAGCCGACCCCTCTTGGTCTCCCCCAGATCCTTGACTAACCTTTCCAAATCTTCACCAAACAGCAGCTTCCCCCTAAACGGAAGCTTACTAAGCCGTGCCTTTCACGATCCGTCCGCCGACCAGTTACGCAACCACAGATATCTGCGCGCAGCCACCACTGACGCCATACTCTTTGCCAAACCGCGGATAAGATCATAATGTATATCTGACAAATAAGCCGTGCCCGACTCCAGCCGCGCCAGCTCCTCAGCGTGGCCGTCCAACTGCTCCCCCTGCAACCACTGGGACCATCTCAAGCAGCCTCGTGCCACCCACGCCCCCGCGATCGAGGCCTGCAGAGAAAGGGCACACACATTGAAGACCTGCTTCAATAAGGTATCTAACTTCCTGTCCTGCACATCCTTCAAAGCCGCAGCACCCTCAACCGGAATAGTGGTCTTCTTAGTGACCGCCGACACTGCCGCATCCACCTTTGGAGAGCGGAAAATCTCCCTGTCCTGTTCGGAAAGCGGATATAGCCGGGCTAAGGTCCTAGTACCCCGCAGCGCTGACTCCGGCAAGTCCCATTCCTCCTGAATCATGTTCCGAAAGACTCTATGAACCGGGAACACCTTTTGGGAAGTTCGCACTGCCTGCAACAGAGGATCCTCCAACGATTCCTCCGCCGTCGGCGCCACCGAGGGCATATTTAACATCTTAAGAGTCTCAGCAATCAAAGCTGGCAACTCTTCCCGACGAAACACCCGGACTACTCTACTCTGTTGTTCCAAATCCGGGAACTCCCCTTCCTCCAAGTCCGCATCAGAGGCCTCCTCCACATCTAAATCGGCCACCCCACCTCCTCTTCCAACCGAGATGGCGGGCTGTCGTCCCGGGCCTCTCTGCGCTTCTTGAGGGGCACCTCTTCCTCCTCCGGGAGGATTCCCGATCCTGCTCGCTTTAGTCCCATAGGGCTACGAGCCAGAGCTACCATTCCAGGTTGCAGTAAGGCCAACGCCTTCTGCATCAGCGAGAAAAAATCCGGCGGAATCCCGGGAACACCCTCCCTGGATCCCTCCGGGCGCCAAAAAAACACCCTCTGTCGAGGAAGGACCTGCCACCAGCTCCGCAGGGGCCAAAGAAGGCGGCCCGGATTCTCTGGCTTCCGAGGGGCCCGATACCTGCTCCTCAGCGGATCCCCCCAGAGCCCTCTCCGTCACCACCACTTCCAGGGAACACCCTTTACAAACCCCGGACTCCAAGACCTCGCTACGCCGCACCCCGCAGACGAGACAGCGAGATTTAGCCGGCATCTTACCCAGAGCCACAGTACTGACCAGTCCCTCAGACCGCTAAGCTCCAGGCCCCGTGAGCGCTAAGATCTGCGGCGGTGGGGTTTTTTGTTGTTTATTTTTTAAGTAACCACAAGAGATCGAGTTAACTAGCGAAATGGAGCTAACCCGACCCCAAAACGAAGCTCAGGAAACCGTCTATGACACAGAGTAAGTCGGGCCGTTGAAAACCCAGCTCCCAAAATGGCCGCCGGCAGAGCTCCCGCGCAAACTACACGCGGCTGGCCGCAGAGACCCCGAGGCCCTCGGGAGTAGCTACGGGGACTCCCTTACACTCCCTCTGCTCCGCGCTCTAAGCGCTAACTTGGGAAACCCCCTGCCGACTTACCCGACGCTCCGGGGTGAAGGAGGGGGAGAGAGAGAAGGAGCAAGCACACCTCCAACGCCGGAGCACAGCCTGCACGCGGCTTCAGCTCCGGCGTGTCTCTGTGAAGAGAGCAAGGCCTTTTATCGTGCCGCTCCGCAGCGGTCTCCTGAGGCTGCCCTCCGGCCTTTTTGTGCTGCTGCCTGAAGAAGCACGCTCTCTGCCTTCCACCTGCTCCTCACCCTTCTTTACTGCGGGTTCGGGAGCAGGGAGGCACCACACAATACCCCCCCCCTGTGCTCGTTTAAACGCTGGGGAGAAGCAGTCTACAGAGAGAGAAAAGAGAGGGAGGGAAGACAGTGAGAGAGAGAAGTCCACAGGAGAATCAGGTAAGACCCCTTTAGCAGCAGCAACAGACCTGAAATCAAAACCAGAAAGCACCGAATCAGACTCAAAAAACAAACAAGAGAAAGTTAAATTTTCACAGGATTTTTAAAAATAAAGCTCTGCTTATTTGTTTCCTCCCGAGCCCAGCCCCGGGCTCAGAACCTCCTAGCTGCTTGTAGACTGAAAGTACTGGTGGAAGGGGGCGGTTCTTGCCTATTAGTACCAGTGACATCAAAGCGATGACATCTTTCAGTCTCCAAAGCTGCTGGTGGAGGTTCACAACTCTATAGTTCCAGGACTGGACTAGAGGGACGCAAAGGAAATTAAGGTATAAGCTAACCCGAGTTAGATTGATAAATGTAATAATGTAATTTTCATTCAAACTAAAAGGGATTTAGTAAGTAGCCCAAAGCAAATTAAACCCCATGAGTAATATTTCTAAGCTGATTCTTATCTGCCTATGAGGGAAGAACTCCCATGCACAGCGCTTGACTCACTGAAGCCCCGAAAAAGAACCCCCCTTCATAGAGGCCATTTCACAGAGAAAATAAACAAAATAAACAAAATAGAAAGAAAGAAAGTGGATTAACGAGACGGGCTAAAAACTACGAGAACCTCTTTTTTGCACTGTTTCTGAGCTCCGGGTCTTCTTACCGCTGCGGCAGCCACGCGGCTTCCCCACGCACTCAAAATGGCCGCCGTGACCCCGTAGGAAAAAGGGCGCCAAAGAGAACCCCAGACTGGCGCTCCGAGCTCAGACTGAGCTCTCCCCCGCCGAATACAGCCTGAAGCCGGTGAAGAGCTTACCGGCCAGGTCTGTTGTGCTCTCCAATGCCTTCCGAACCTCCGCAGCACTGCCTGCTCAAGCAGAAGCGAGCCTTTGTGCTCTGCACAGCTCTCTAGTCTTATTTCCTCAGAGCCGCATCCAGGCACGATCCGTGGACCGGGAAATCGCGCTAGCCTGAGAGGGTGGCTCTCCCCCGTATAGTCCGGGGGGAGAGATCCTTCGGCTGCCTGGATCAAGTCTATTTTCTTTTTCGTTTCGGGTTTTTTTGTTTTTTTTTAACAAACCGAGCACAGACAGGCAGGGAGGAAGAAATGCTGTTTACTTTCATTCTTCACTTTTTGTTTCTGTTTAAACAACAGCACCCCTAGTCAAACCAGTCAAACTAACTGTACCCATACTACACTATTTATTTATTTATTTATTTAGCTGTATTTATATCCCGCTTTTCACCGGGTCAAAGCGGTCAATTGGGAGATACATTTAACACGAGGGGATATGACACACATATGCTAATACTTACAGGGAACATGGGCAATGGAGGGTTAAGTGGCTTGCCCAAGACCACAAGGAGTGCCAGAGGACTAGAAATCCCAGTCCCTCCGGCCTGAGATTGCTGTCCCCAGGTGGGACTTGAACCCCCGGCCCTCTGGCCTGAAGTACCTTGTCCTAACCACTAGGCCACTCCTCCCTACACTAGCCTACAAGCTCCTTATCCGTTCCTCTAGTGAGCCCCCGATGAGGCTCACACCATCCTCCTGCTGCATGGAGACTGGTCACACTGGACTGTGGAGAGAGATCAGCAGGCTATATCCGGTGATGTCATGATTCTGATGTACCAGTCTCCAAGCTGCAGGAGGAAGTTGACAACCCAGAGGTAGAGGACTGAACTGGAGGAACGATAAGGAATTAGACTTTTCCTGCTAATTTTCTTTCCTCGAGTCCCTTCAGTCCAGTCCAGACTCCTGGGTTGTGTCCCAGTTCCAGAAGATGGAGACTGAGCCTACTGACTTCCGTGATGTCACAGTACAAGGGAGAGGGACCACCCCCTCCTAAGTCAGTATGCTCAGTCTCCAGCGGATGAAAAAAGCGGTGGATGCGCGGAACAGCCTTCCCGCAGAGACAAGTATTGAATTTGAATTCAAGAGCATGGGAGAAGTTCAGAGGATCTCTAAGGGAAAGGAAAGGCTTGTACAGCTTAATTAGTATGGATAGGCAGGCTGGATAGGCCGTAGAAACAGTCTTTATCTGGTAGTCACAGCCTGCTGCTTCTGTCTCCTCCAAGAAGAAGTTGCATCAGAGGGGTCAGGAACAGCAGGCTGCGAGTGCACGCATGCACATGGATGCTTTAAGGCCCACCATGGCCTGAAGCGGCAGCTTTGCAGCTGTTTTGAAGAAGCAAGAAGGAACCACCGTGTCACCCACCTCCCCCAGATGATATGAGGGATGCTGGAGGGGGGGGGGGGGGCGGCGGCACAGCAATGCAACAGTGGGCCCGCCTAGGGTAGAAGAAACCTTGGGCCAGCCCTGGTATCTATGCATTATCTTACTCCCACAACAGCTATTCTGCTGCACTCCTCTCTGTGGTATCCACGATTTATTTTCCGTTGACACAATCCATGCTCACCTGGAATGTCATCAGAGGAATCTTCATCTGGTGGCTTCTTTGGCTTTTTAACCCTCTTCATCTTTTCTGGCATCACACACGATGAAGGGTCTTTCACCCGCATTTGTTATTCACTAAAGGGGGAGGGGAGGGAAAAAAAAAAAAAGATGACTGAAGAGAAGAATGTTTTGGCTTATATACCCAAGAAATGCAATCTAAGAAACCACGACCCTAACAAACAACTTTTGAATAACAAATCCATGTACTACTACCAAGTATTTGTATAGCGCTACAAGACGTGTGCAGCACTGCACAGACACATGTAAGAGACAGTCCCTGCTCATCAGAGCTTACAATCTAGTCAACATAGACAACACAGTCAAGACAAACAACACAGTAGCTGTAGGCATAGGGTACATCTAGGGAGAATGGTAAGGAAACACAAAGGAGATCAGGTGAGTCAAGATCCGAAAGCAGCAGCGAAGAGGTGAGTTTTCAGCCTCAATTTGAAAAAGGGACAGAGAAGGCGCCTGACGTACAGGCTCGGAAAGTTTGTTCCAGGCATAAGGAGCAGCAAGGTAAAAGGAGTGAAGTCTGCAGTTAGCAATAGAAGAGAAGGGCACAGATAGAAGCAATTTGCCAGAAGAGCAGAGTTCCCGAGGGGGGGGGGGGGTTGTAGGGAGAGAAGAGAGGAAAGGTAGTGAGGAGCTGCAGTGAATGCACATAGGTCAGCAGGAGAGTTTGAACTGGATGCAGAAATGGGTAGGGAGCCAATGAAGTGACTTTGAGAAGAGGAGTAATATGAGCATGACGAGGCTGACAGAAGATTAGCCATACAGCAGAGTGTTGAACAGATTGAAGGGGGGAGAGATGATTCAGAGGGAGACTAGCAAGGAGCAGGTTACAATAGTCAAGACAGGAGGTGCCTAAAGAGTGGATAAGTGTCTTAATAGTGTGTTCAGAAATAAATGGGCGGATTTCTTTTTCTATAACATCAGCAAAATGGCAGGTCTTAGCTATCAGATGGATGTGTGTGGAGAAGAGAGAGAGGAGTCAAAGACAACCCCAATGTTGCAAGCTGAGGAGACAGGGAGGAGTAGAGAGTTCTCCACAGAGACTGAGAAAGGAGGAAGGGGAAAGGAGGTTTTAGAGGGAAAAACATGAAGCTCAGTTTTGGCCAAGTTCAATTTTAAGAGGTGGTGAGACACCCAAGCAGCAATGTTAGATAGGCAGACATAGATCTGGGCCTGGATTGCTGGAGAGATTTAGAGTGTAGAGGGGTAGATCTGGGAGTCATCAGCATAAAGATGGTACTGAAAGCCATGGGACGAGATGAGTGTACCAAGGGACTGGGTACAGAGAGAGAAAAGGAGCAGACCCAAGACAGATCCTTGGGATACACCAACTGAGAGCGGGATACGAACAGAGGAGGATCCACCAGAACAAACTGAAAGAGCGATGGGAAAGATAAGAAGAGAACCAGGATAGTACAGCACCCTTAAAACCAAGCGAGGACAAGGTATCAAGAAGAAGGTTGTGGCCAACAGTGTCAAAAGCAGCAGAAAGGTCAAAGAGGATGAGGACTGAGTAAAGGCCCTTGGATTTTGCCAGGATTTTGTAAAGGTGTAACACCAAAAAAGCTCCAGTTTTGTGCTGGGATGTCTACCACTCTGATTTTCTTTTAATCCCACACAGGGCCAGTCCTACCATGGACGAAGCATATGCCTGAAGTGGGAGAACTTGGGGTGGGGTGTGGGAGGCAGCAGTAGCTGGAAGCTGCTATTAACATGGCAGCAGACCTTGTAACATCCACATATGCTCCTACTGCATCCTGCCTCCTCTGACAGGATGTTTGCATCAGAGGGGGCAGGATGCAGCAGACCTTGAGCATGCTTGGGTGCCCAGGCTGCATTTCCTGTTGATTCTGGCTTAGATGAAGGCAAAGTGGTGGCTGCAGCAACATCGGGGGAAGGGAAGCTAATGGACTATGGAGAGGGATCACATGGCTAAAAAGGTTCACCTAAGGCATCAAATGTCTTTAAACCGGCCCCACTAAAGAGTGACCAGCCAGGGATGTTTGCTTTGTACCATCTGTGCCATAATAAAACCACCGAACTGATCAACACAGAAAAAGGCCAGACTGGTCCATACAGAACATAATGGTTGAAGAAGGCAGGAGACAAGATATTCTATGAAACTCCCACCAAAGCCAGCAAAACAAGAAAATCTTAACACATCATACAATGTTTTGGTCCCGATTCAGGAAGTTCATCAGGGGTAATGAAAGTCTCACTTTAGGAGGGCCTGACCCTTGATTTTCAAGAGTACACAGTTTTAATCATTCTGGGCACCTGCATTTCTGAAGACCCTTCGACCAACCCCTAACCCCATCCCCAAAAGAAACAAACATTCATTTAAATAACATCACCTCAGTACCTGTTTCCTATTGCTGCCGAAAACAGGATACTGGCCTAAAATGGACCTTTCCTTGTTAACCCTGCTAGACCAGTCCAGACAAGAGGGGGGATAACTCCTCCGCCAGCAGGCGGCAACAAGAGAAAAAATAAATAGCCTTCCTCCCCATAAAGACTGATGTAGCAGGAAGGTGTAATAGTATTTTCTCGGTCTTCAGGAGGACGGATTCTGGCTTATGTAGCTAGGAGCAAAGGTACCAACAGCAAAGACCCTTTTTGAGGTTCTGCTTCCACCCAGAGAAAGCCTGGGCCAAGATCTTCTGGATGGAAGCAGAGAATAAGGGACCCTGACCCTTTATTCTCCTGCTACTATCCATGTGTGCTACAACCATTTTGTCCTTAGTTATACCCTATTTATTTATTTCACCGGGTTTATATACCGGTTATCACCTGGTCAAAGTGGCCTACATTGAACAAATACTCTGTTACATAGAACAATAAAGAACTATATACAAGCTGAGCTGGTAACAATTTAACTATTTACAAGAGATAATTCTGGTATAGTGCCATAGCTATAGTGTGGGTCACTGTCAGGGGAGGGGTTGACCAGCTGGCCACAGTGGTCAGTAAAAATGAAGGCTTTTAGGTGTTTTTGGAAGGAGAAAGGGTCTGTGACGTTTCTTATGACATCTGTTAAGGCGTTTCAGAGGGATGGCACAAAGAGTTTGAATGTTCGATGGCAAGTCTGTTGGGAGGATTTTATCTTAGAGTAGGGTATGGTGAGCTTGTTGCTTGTGGAGGTTCTTTGGGGTCTGTCTAAGGTGTTTGCAGTAGGAACTGGAAGTAGGTGGCTGGATGGGCGTGTAGTGCTTTGCGAGTTATGAGTAAGGATTTATATCTGATCCTGCTGGGGAGTGGCAACCAGTGGCGCTGTTTGAGGATAGGGGATAGTTCTACCCTAGTCCCCTGTTTGTTGTATTTGTCTATCTTGCATAGATTGTGAGCTCTTTAGAGAAGGGATGTGTATACGAGTTCAGCACTGCATATGCCTTGTAGCGCTATACGAATGGTAAGTAATAATAATAGTTATCAAGGCCAGGGGAAAGCAAGCAACCCAAGTTGAGCAGGACAAGACCAACAGTCCTGATCCCAGGAAAGGGCTGCTCTTCCTGCACGCCCAATAAAATTAAGCTTTTCAAAAAGAAAAAGAAACCCTTTGTGTAAGCATGGCTGGGATAGGGGCATGCTGTATGGGACAGCTGGGAGAGGAAAGAACTAAGTGGTTAGAACTTCCACAGCCACAGTCCCAGCTATCCCCCTGCCTCCTCCTGCAGCGGGCATGTCAGAAGGAAATAACAGCCACGCTTTGACTAGGATCGCAGGATACTTCCTGGTAAGAGGCACAGCTGACAATGCAGAGCATGGGCGATGTAGGGGGCCAACAAAAGAGCACAGTGATGTCGTCAAGATGTGCAGCATCTCCCTCTCTCCCAAGTATGGAGATGGAGAGAGGAGGCTGCCTCCAGCACAAGGTCAAACAGGAGAGTAGGGCAGAAACAGCAGAGGATGGCTCGCAGACAGGACTAGCACGGGGCAGGATAATGCTCCAGGTCCCTAAGGGATGCAGAAAGCAGTGAAGGTGGTTTCAGGGCATGGAGAGGAGGAAAACTCATTCCGACGTAATAGGAGGCCAGGAGGAGCAGGACCGCTGATCAAATGGCAGAAAGAGATGGATCCCAGCTGGACTTCTACTAGTGAAGAGGTGGATTTATTCAAACAGCGAAGAGATACAACCACTGGAAAACCAAGAGGCGGCTGCGATAAGGTTATTTCATAAAGAACCATCAGGGCTTATTGAACAGGTTACTAAGAGGCCCTGAAGATTCATGACAGTCAGCATGAACAGCAGATGGCAGGAGATCCCAAACTGCAAGGCAAATGGAAGTCCTTGAGAACTTTTCCCTTCCAGGAATCCATTATAAAGAGGGTGGAAGAGCATTGGGAGAATCCAGTTTCTAGGCTGAGAGGCCTGAGGATGATGAAGAAGTTATACCCCTTTACCTAGACAACAGTAGGAGAAATTGCTACGGGTCTCAAATGCAGACACAGCTGTGACAGGCCTATCCAGACACAACACTATTCTTGTGAAAGGAGGGTGGGTTTTGAGGGACCCAGAGGATAGGAAGCAGAATGATTGGACTAGACAAACATATGAAATGGCCAAGGTCTCCCCACAGGCAGCGGTCTCTAATAAGCATGTAGCTGCATTATACAAAGACAGCGGGGTTGTGGGAGAAAAGCCCTTGACTGTCTGGTATCTAGACGAGCTCCTATGAACTCTAGGGACTGAGACGGAGAAAGTTGGGATTTTGGGAGGTTTATGACCAATCCCAAGTATTGAAGGATTCGCATTGTGCGAGACAGTGCAGAGCTGGCTTCTGGAACCATGGGGGCTCGAATGAGCCAGTTGTCCAAGTAAGGGAAGACGAATATCCCCATGGTTCGCAAGAATGCAGCTACTACTGCCATGCATTTCGTGAATACTCTTGGTGCTGAAGCCAGACCAAAGGGAAGAACCCTGTATTGGAAATGTTTTCCCTTGAAAAGGAATCATAAGAATTTCCTGTGATCTGGATAGATCAGAATGTGAGTATATGCATCCTTTAGATCTAGAGAACAAAGCCAATCCTGACTTTGAAGGTATGGCAGAAGAGTTCCCAGAGAAATCATTTTGAACTTTTCTCGGAACAGATATTTGTTCAATTCTCTGAGGTCTAGAATGGGTCTGTGTCCTCCTGTTTTCTTTGGAATAAGAAAATAGGGGGAGTAGAACCCTGCACCCTGCTGAAGAATGGGCACCTCCTCTATTGCTCCTTGAGCAAGAAGTGTTGAGACCTCTTGATCCAGTAGATTGCCTGTAGAGGTTTGGGAATTGAACTGTCTTACGATTGTAGGAGAGGCATACTGTGAAAATTAAGCTTGTACCCCTCTCCCACAATGGACAGAGTCCAGTTTTCTGTTGTTATTTGGTGCCATCTGTTGGCAAAATGACACAACCTGCCTGGAATGTTTAGGGGCTCTGGACCCTTCAGAGGCAGGAAGGCTAAGTTCTCTATGAAGGAGTCAAAGCCCTTGAGGGGGCTGGGCCTGTGGAGCTGATTGAGCTTTAAGGCCTTTTGGCTTCTTTTGTCTGGATTGTTGTTGTTGACTCTTCTGGGCAACTTGACCCTGAGCTTGCCATTGCTGGGTATAGGATGAATAAAACTTCCTCTTTTTGCTGAAAAGGGGTTTTTTTATAGGGTTTCTTTTTGACTGGAGTGGCTGTAGATTTTGACACTCTGTCTAAAGTGAGATTGTCAGTATCTATCTCATTAGCCTTCTCCTGCCAATTCTTGCCAAAGAGGTTTTCTCCTGTGCAATGAATGTTTTCCAATTTATCCTGTACCCAAACCTTCAAGTCTGATGCCTGAAGCCAGGCAATCCGACGTACACCAATGGCAATAGCAGAGGTTCTGCTGATGCATTCAAAGCAGTCAAAGGCTGCACGGTTTACAAACTTGGAGACATTTTGAGCATGCTTGACCAGAGTGAGAAAGTCCTGTCATTTGTCCTCAGGGAGAAGGGGGCTCATAAGCTCCAAATCTCCTGTGACCTCTTTGAGGAACATTCACATATATAAAATATATGAGCTGATCCTAGCTGAAAGCATGGAAGCCTGAAACGTTCGACGCCCAAAAGCGTCAAAAGTCCTGCATTCACGACCTGGAGGATTGGATGCATGTCTTTGCACTTTTCATCCTACGCATGGCTGACTCCACGATCATTGAATGGTGTGGCAGCTGAGTCTTTTGAAAACCAGGACATGGTGGAACTCGATACATGGTGTAGAGTCTCCTAGAATGAGGAGATGTGGTCAAAGGCGTCTCCCACATTCTGAGCATCAAATCATGAAGAATTTCATGAATGGACAGAGTGGCTGCCTTCTTGGGAGCCTTAGGATATTGGAGAATTTCCAATTCCTTTGCTCTAGGTTCTTTTTCAGGAGCTACCGTGATTGAAAGGCCTCGGGCCACATCACGAATAAAATCCTGAAAAGACATGTCTTCCGGAGGAGACATTCTGCGTTGGGGAGGAGTCTTCCGGGAGAAAAACACTGGTACCGGCAGAATTATCAGTCATCGGAATTGGAGGATTCGAAGTATCTCTGATCCCGATGTTCATGCAAAGCATGGTCTCGGTATCGATCGAAGTCAGTACCGAATTGGTCTGGTACCGATCTGTCGATGCCAGAAAAAGTCTGCATGGGAAGGATTCCCACCGGGGCCGGTACCGGTGCCCGTTGAACCATTGGTGTCAACGATACCGCTGCTGTAAGGAGAGCTGCAAGACTGCGTTCGATAGCGAGGAATCTCTGGTCTATCGACGCTGCCAATGCCTGGGTATCAGTACCAGTAAAAGCGGCCGGAACCCCTGAGCATGGCACCAGTAGTTCTGCCGAGGTTGAAGCCTCGAGAACATCCTGGAACCCCTTGATGCTTTGGAGGCCGAAGCCTCCCGCCGGGGCTGTTTTGCCGGTGTAGTTTCCTCAAGGGCAATGCCAATGGCCTCTCGATGCTTTGAAGGAGAGCTACCTTTTGAGGACCGGCTCTTATGTTTAGTTACCTGAGATCCGTCGGAGGAAGACGAGGGTCTTGAAGATGTCGATGCAATGGACCTGGTATCCGAAGAAAAGAGGGTACCGAGCTTTGCAGCTCGGTTCTGTCTTCCTCTTTTAGTCATCCCCATTCAGGAGGAACACTCATGGAGAATGGTCAGGGCCTATACATTTTAGATACCAGTCATGGGTGTCGGTGACAGAGATGTTACTGCCACATTTAGTACATTTTTGAAAACCACTAGCTGGTTTTTCCATCTTTTAGGAAAAATGGGGCCTAAAGCCCAAAATGGCACCTAGCACCAAAAGAAAAAGTTTCTGAAGAGAAACAGTTCAAAAATATATGTATTTTTAATTTTTTTTTAGAAACAAGAAAGAAAGAACCGGCGGTACCGGTAGGTGTCGTGCGGGGGCAGACGCGACAAGAAAACAAGTTTAAAGAAGAAATTTCCTGCGGTGACAGGGAATATGTCCTGTCGGCTCCGCGGAAAACGAAGAACTGAAGAGGGACAGTTGGAAAGGTGGGAAGGCAGCGCGCATGTGCTGAGGGATGCTCCCAAAAGCGTTCCTATTGGATGTTGGGGAGCGTTCCCGCGCAGGCTCCGTCGGTACCGACGATACCCATATGTGAAGACTACATTCCTGCTTGTTCCTGGAGATACAGTATAGCACACATATGTGGTAAACAGAATAAGGGGACCGGGATCAAAAAGCAGCCTTGAAAAGGTGGGTTTTTATTTAATAGGATTTTTAATACCGCTTTATCATTTCAGTCAAAGCGGTTTACATTGATGCGCATTACCAAGTTTAAGTTACAAACAAGGAAATTGAGAACTTAGATTTTTGGCCCAAGGCCACGAGGAGTACCAGTGGGAATCAAACCCTGATCTCTTGGTTCCCAAGCTCTAACCATCAGGCTATTCCTTTAGCTTTGATTTGAATAAAACCAAAAATGAAGCCCAACACACTGACTTGCTGGCCTTAAGTTTTCTTGGAATCTAGGAACCAACCACCGAAACCTGTCATAGTGCATGCACTCGCCCCTCTCCCAAAAATGTTGTAGCGCATTTATTTATTTATTTATTTAACTGTATTTATATCCCGCTTTTCACCGGGTCAAAGCGGTGGGACATATAACCAGGGGGGGGGGGAATCAAATGTGGGGGGGGGGCATCACCGGGGGTTCAACATTGATGATTTTTGGGTGGACATAGAGACTGACAAGATAGCATAGTTACTGGTTCCTATTCAATTCCAATTACTTTTTTAGGTTTTAGGGCCTGATTTACTAAGACTGTTGTCCCATTTTCTAGGGGGAAAAGATTAATAAATCAGGCACTTAATGGGTCACTGCACAATTCCAACAGAAAGCAGTGGCCCCACTCATCCTCTCCATCTCCCACTGACGGTTAAGCTACACCTGTGTAGGGGGCTGGGATGCACAGCCTGCCTATGGGGGGGGGGGGGGGGTGCAGTGCTTCATCCTTCAACCACTTGCACTTTTTCCCTCCACCTCTCACCAATCCAATCCCTCTCCTGTTGTCCCTCCTCCACCCCTCAACTCAATGTTTCCAGTCCCAGACTCTCTTACCCTTCTCCCTTGCATTCCATTCTTTATTAAATCAAGCCTACTGCCCCTTTAAATCTTTTCAGTCCCACTATAAAACTTTTTTTTTTTTTGCAGTCTCTGGCCTTGCACCCCATCTCTGGGACTGCCTGCCCACAGGATCCCATGTCCTGCAGACAGAAGGGCTGCCTGAGGGTGATGGGATCCCCACAGGCAGGCAATGACGGTCTTGCCTGCGTTCACAGACTTCTGCAGCCCTTCTACCCACCAGGGCCGGCTGTGCTGCCAAGCCACACCAACCCTCCCCTTGCTGCTGCTGATTCCGGCAGCGGGATCAGGCAGGGCAGCTCAGCTCGATGGCAGGCCACGTGCTTCGGTACATATGGCCTGCCGCTTCTGACCCGACCCCCCGTTGGGGAACAGAAGCGATAGGTCATGTTTGCTGAATAACATGGCTTTCTATGGACTGCTACCCCTGAGCTTAGTTGCCGCCCCCACCCCCCCAAGCTGGAATCAGCAGTAGCAGGGGGACAGCGGAACAGCTCAGTGCGCAGGGGGTGTAGGAGGCCATCTGTGCCATAGCACATGGCCTGCCACCCACATAGGTCTGCCACCCTAGGTAGCCACCTAGCCCGCCTAATGGAGGGCCTGCCCCACTGTCCACATGTGCTCTGAGCCCCAGGTCAGATTTTTCAGTTGCCATGGCGACCTGGTGCTTGAGATTTGTCAAGCCCTGCTGATTCTGTTCCAGGCACACGGTTCAGCAAGTCTGAAGTCGGCAGCGGAAGAGACAGGTACAGATTAGAGGGATTTGCCTGATGAGCAGAATTTTCGAAGAGAGGCGTAGGGAGAGATAAGAGAGAAAAGGTAATGAGTCTTCACAAATCTCTGAAACCATTTTCCAAGGATTTTCGGCGGTTTACTTATAGTTCACATTATTTGAAATAAAAGGCGTGGGCTCCTGCTGGAGGTAAAATTACAAAAGGAATTCACAAGTGCAAAGAAGAAGGAAGCCAGAGATAAACCTGGATCTAGGGCGCTGCACCAGGAAGTAAAACTGGACATACTATATGGGCCTTGAAATCCTGTCTGCCATCAGTCTCCACTGCAAACTGAAGAGGCCCGAAAAATAGCAAAACCGAACGCATTCGTAACAGTCGCCTGGACGGATATAGCTTTAAGGCAGCAGACCCAAGCGAGGGCTAAGAAATCCGCTTCGCGAGCAGCTGCGGCCGGAATGGGGCAGACATCCGTGATCACGCCGCCGCCTCACCAGTGCTTCGCTCGTTGCGTCCTTCGGGGAGTCAGGAAGCTCGACCCCGCATCCTCTCCTGGGAAGTCGCCGCGAGCGCAGCGCAGCACAGCGCGCGCTCCTCCAGGCTGCGGTCCAGAACGTCGCGCGCGCACCGCCCCCTTCTCCGGGAGCCTCACTAGAAGCGACACGTGCCACTGCCAGCGCGATCCCGGGAGGAAACCAGGCCGGACGGGTGCCGCCGTGGTCCAAAGATTCTGGGCCGCACGAAAACCTCGTTCACTTCTAGCGCTGAAATGGTCTGGATTAGGACACTTCATTGGTATACGAGTTTGTACGTGTGGCCAAAGTAATGCATAAAGCGGCTACCGTCAATGATGATAAATACGAATAAAATATGGAAAGGGCAAAGATAAATCCCCAGGTTCTGGTGGTGGGTTGTATTGTTTCTGATTAGATCACGTTGCTTGCCTGGTCTAGTGGTGGGATACAGCATATTTTATTGCTTTCTCTCTTTTCCTCCAGTATTATACTGAGTAATTGGTGCTTAATCTTTTGTGGGAAGTTGTTGATTTTCTTTCTCTTTCACTCTCAAATTTTGGAAACGTGCATCTCTACGCTGATGCCGTTCTATTTTGCACACTGAAGGCAGAAATGTATTGCTGTTTCTACTTCCCTGGTGTTGCACTGCACAGTATGGCTTCTTGGGGTGTTCAGTTTGCACATTTCTGTTTACATTCTGTGGTCAGTTATTTATTGTTGGAAAAATTAAACTTGTTTTTACAAAGAAATTAATAAAGCATAAGAGAAGCCTGTATAAATGGCATCCTTCACTTCTCTCTCAGTAGTCCCCTCCCCCCCTTCTTTCTACAGCACATAGCTCCTGTGCAACTGAGATACTGAAAGTTGCTGAGGTTGTCTGACCACTGCCCTAGTTTCTAGCTTTCAACCTTTAACACATATCTTTTCTCTTAAAGCTGACAAGATATATATATCTTTCTTTCTCTTACAACTGACAACCTTTACCATACTGATCTTAAGACCCCCTGAAATAAGCAAACTTGCAAAGCTAAATAGTGCATAGGAATAGCTTGAAATTATAAGGTAGAAAAATATAGAGGAAGGAAAGTTAAGCACCAGCACACTAATAAATGCAGATTTACATAGGAGAGTACTTAATGTTTGTCCAGCTTTCTCTAACTTAAAACGTTTTTTGTTTTGTTTTGTTTTTTAATTGGAAGCTAATGTAAGTCATAGAAAAATGAAGTTAGGCTGCTTAGTTTTTTTCTTATCTAAGATGGGATTTCTTTAATGTGTTCTGTCTGCTGCCAGTAAAAAAAACCCAATAGTTCACTTAGTAGCTAAGTCATTCATAGATAGTGAAGCTACATCTTTTCTATTAGCGCCTGGTTTTAAATATGCTTTTCTAAGATTTTGTGGTAAACATTCACAGTAGAGCACTGTTCTAATTTGCTTTAACTTCTGTTTTCAGTTTTGTACTGTGGTACTGTAATAGAAGCTATCAGTGACTATTAATCTCGGGTTGAATTGGTGATGTGTATATGCAGCATATAAACGTTTTAAATAAATCATTTTAGTTCTTTTTAGGTTACATATATAGTCAGATTACTTGCAGGGTATATACATATATAAATGTGTAAAATTAAAGAAGTTAAAAACTGCATTGTAAGAAGTTCTAAAACTCCCTCCGCTTCCCCCCCCCCCCCGAGTCTCATTTGTCATAGGGAAATTGGATATAGGTAAAGGTATTTACAATATTTATTTTAAAACATGTATATTCTGCCAGTCTTCTCTTCTTTACCTTATTCCATATTCAATAAGACTTTATCGCTATTTTGTGTGTTTGGGATTCTGCAGTGCTAGCATACAATTTCTACGTAGGGATCTGCCACAGTCCTAGTTCATTCTTTCTAAAGGTGTACTATTTGCAGTTTTGCCTTTTCATTGTCTCGAGGCAGTCTTTGACCCGCTAAAATTTAATGAGTGACAGGGTAAGTTTTTAAGATATAGGCAAAATAGACTCCAAATGTTTAGAAGAGGCTGTCCAGACGTGCTAATTCAATGGCTCCTGTTCTGATAGGTCACCTGATGCCAGAAAAAGTGTGTGTTTTGGGAGGGACAGAAACATTAATGTTGACAGAGGTCTGTCTATTCTCCCCATACCCTGTGGTTGTCCTGCAGTCGGAAGAAGTCAGTGAACATCACTTCTTACCTGCTGCTTCCTCCTTTACAATGAGAAATGCAGAGCCCCGTTTGTGTGAGTTTTTTAAAATGTATTCATATTATGATGGGGGAGGGGAGGGGGGCAACATGCCCACTTGCCTAAAGTCCACCAAATAATTAATCCTGCCCTGATAGCTGAGTAAAACACCCCTTTCTTTGTCCTTTTTAGGTGTTCTCTGCCTCCCCTCAACTATCTGTTATTGCAATCAATGTTTAGACTGGAACTATCTTGTACCTACTATTGTTTAGTATCAGTTCCTTTCTAGAGTACTTATAAAGTACATTAATTAGAAGTAATCATTTTTATTATCTATGTAAAGGGGAGTAAAGTGAATCCTTAGTAATCTTGTGCTTATATTTTATTTAGCCTCACTGATTAACTTAGTATCTTCTGGCTTATGTATCCTTAGGGCTACTATTTATTCTTAGTAGATATATACAGGGTGGCCCAAAAAAGTGAGAACCTCTCACTTTTTTTGGGCCACCCTGTATAATGTGGGAGCATACTTGGAAGGCCATGGTAGGAGTTTGCTAAAACAATCATGTGATATAGGAATATATGAATATCTGTAGTGCCCAAAGATGGGAGAGTGGCCAACGTAATGCCGATGTTTAAAAAGGGTTCCAAGAATGATCAGTTAACTACGTACCAGTGAGCCTGACATCCGTACCGGGCAAAATTACTGAACATGTAGATTCTAGCCATGATTTAATGGCAGAAAGCCAACATGGATTTAGCCAAGGAGAGCCATGTCTCACCAATCTCTTATGGTTTTTTGTAAGGTATGACTAAACAAATAAAGGTGAGCTGGTTGATACACTATATCTCGATTTTCAGAAAGCCTTTGACAAAGTCCCTCATGAGATACTCTTGGAGAAATTAAAAAGTCACGAGAAAGGAGACAATGTGCTATTGTGGATTAGGAACTGGTTGAAAGAAAACAGAAGAAGTGCTAAATGGCTAATTTTCTCAATGGAGAAAGGTGATTAGTGGAGCACTCCCGAGATCTGTGCTGGGCTTTGTGCTTTTTAACATATTTATAAATAACCTGGAAATGGGAATAACAACAGAGGTGTTCAAATTTGCAGATGATACTAAATTCTTTAAACACAAGAGCTTCATAAAAAAATTGCAAGAGGACCTTGATACTCCTATGAAGAAAGGCTAAAAAGGTTAGGGCTCTTTAGCCTGGAGAAGAGATGGCTGAGGGGAGATATGATAGAAGTCTATAAATTAATGAACGGAGTGGAACGGGTAAACGTAGATCGATTGTTTACGTTATCAGAATATAGAAAGACTAGGGGACATGCAATGAAGCTACAGGGTAAACTATTTAAGACTAATAAAAGAAAATATTTCTTCACTCAACGTGTAATCAAACTCTGGAATTTGTTACCGGAGGATGTAGTATAGGCTGTTAGTGTAGCTGGGTTTAAAAAGGTTTTGGACAAGTTCGTGGAGGAAAGGTCCATAAACCATTATTAAGAAGGGACCCAGGATATCAATGCTCGACCCAGTACAAGCATTGAGGAACCTGTGTCTTTTGGGGAAACTGCTAGGTACGTATGACCTAGATTGGCCACTGTTGGAAACAGGATACTGGGCTTGATGGACCTTGGTCTGACTTAGTATGGCATATCTTATGTTCTTATGACAATGAATGGCAGGGATTTTTTTCTGTCCATCTTTTCCACCACTCTTGCAGACTGTACAGAACTTAGGAGAGTTCTCGACCTAGTGAGAACTGGGATCTGATGCATCAAACCAGTACAAGGGCAAAGGAAAAATGAGTGGAATAGTTTGCCTTCTTCCCTGTCTAGGTGAGGTTTGGAACTCATAACTGAAGCTGCCAAATTCACTGGAGTGAGGTCCTCCAGCCAGGAGGCTGGCTGAAGGATTGAAGAAGACATCTAAAGAGCTTGGAAGAGCTTGTCTGTGTGCTGAAAACCTTCTTGGGGTGTCAGTACGCAAGGTCAGAGTGACTGCATTATCAGGAGAGGGTCCTCGGAGTCCAGGTGCTTAGCGGACTGAAGAATGGAAGTGCCTGGCAGTAGTAAAGCAGGAATGTTTGGTGAAAGAAAAAAGATAACTTTCAGGATAGAACTGAAACGAAGAGAGATGCTGTAGTTCTAAGCGATTATTCTGTGAATTATGCGGAGAAGATCCTCAAGTACTGGAGACCAGGACAATATGGTGGAAGGATAGGAAATATTTCCTATCATGTTGGGTGTAATAGACTTGATTAAGAGGCATGTCCAAGCACACCTTGAAAAAGTGCCTTTGCATATGACATCTCATGAACTCAAGGAGACTCTCTTTGGATTGACAGAAGCACTATGGGGAGCATTAGCAGTAAATGTGAGAGACTTAGATGGTATTCCACATACTCTGGCTTAGGAGTGAGATTCAGTACCGTCATGCTATGCGCAAAACGAAATCCAGAATTTTGAGGATTATTGTTTTTACATGCACATAATGAACCCTTTTGGAGACACTGCTCCAGGAAGCTGCAAGAGAAGGTTTCTCGGAAGAAAGAGAGCTTCCTTCGGCTTTTAGAGAAAAGGACATGCTGTATTCCTATGAAAGTGAAATTTTAAAGGACAAGTTATTTGAAAGAACTGATATTGAAGTTTAACTTAAATGAAAACACCATTTGTACTTATTTGTACTTGATGAACTGGTAATCTCTATTGTGCTCCGCGATCTCCTGCTCTGTGCTCATTAAGTAGTGAAGAAACTGACATACAGTACTTGCTCCGGGAAATCTTTTTATTAACATGCTTTGTAAGCAATAAATACTGAGGCAGCTGGACAGAAACACATGCACTGTTTAGAATATTTGGGGTGTATGAAGGATGATACCTAGATATCAGGCTATGCAGATGTTGAAATCGGGCATTTTTAACAAAGAAACCATTTACTCACCGTGAATTTTGAAATATATCTGCTATAATGAACTTTGAAGTAGCAGAGCTGGAAAGTTACTGATGGAACCTTTAAGGACAAAGTAAGTTTGCAGAAAGTGGGTTTCATCATATCGGTGAAGAAGGTTTTGTCTCTCTGGACTTGCCATCAGCTTCAGGATCCAAATGGTATGTATAATACGGGCTGAAAGCAATAAACTTTTATCGCAAAAGTTCCCTTCAAGTTTATACTAAAACAGAATCAAAGTTCACCTGTGTACAGAAAGAGAACTACACTGCCCACAGGAAGCTTGTCAATATGACTGGTAAGCTTCATTTCTTAGACTAAACTACAACAGGAAAACCAGTCCCCAGGCATCCCTACCACCTTTCCTAAAAACCACCGCACAAGCCAGAAACATTCAGATCCTAAGAGCAGGGCTGCCCAACCATTTGGCAAACTAGGTGGTCGCCAAGGGCAGTAGCTTCCTTGGGGGGGGGGGCAGCAAAGAGAGGACATTTAAAACTAAGCAATAGACTCTGAGAACTGGGGGGAGGACATAAGGCTTTAAGTTTGCCTAGGGTGCCAACACAGTGAACTGACTCTGTGGCTGGCCCTGACCGACCGGAAGAAGCCTGGGGTATATCAACAGGAAAGATTGCAACAAGGAGAGGGAGCATGCAGGATCCTGACAGAATAATGAGGGACTCCAGATCCCAGCAGAGATGGAGGAACCAAGCAAGACTGTAGGGGAAGAAGAATCAAGGGTCCAAAAGAGAGCAGTCTCTCACGCAGGAACACACAGCACACAAAGGAGCTGAGAGCAAAATTGGCAGTAGGTCCAAACTTTATTGTTGCACAACCGCGACTCATTTCAGCATGTGCTTCCCTCAGGGGATATCGCATCATAAAAAATAACCATCATTAGAAGAAACAATAAAATTAAACAAAAATAACAAATAACAATCTCAAATATACAATTATTGTTTTACTCAATTTTTTTTATCTTAAAAACAAAACTGCTAAAATTAATATGAATCCTCTAAAATGCCACAGCAAGGCTGACTGAAAAAGCATCCACTGTAACTAACTTAAAACATTCAAGAAATATAAAGAACTCGGCTGGGGTCATTCCGAGGCAGGAACAGTGGGAATGGACGACCTGTTGTACGGGGAAGTTAGACAGGGCAGATTGGGGGCAGCATTAGGGTGGGCAGTAGGCGGTCGTCGGCCCCAGACGTACAGGGCCAATTCCTCTGAGGTGGAATAAATTCCCCTAGTTGGGAGAAATGGGCAGGCCCAGGGCTGGAAAGAGGCGGGGACAGAGGACATTCCCTGCAGCACGACTCTGGCCTTGGGAGGCTATATCAGGGGTTGGGGTTGGGCTGGGGGGAATGTAGGGTTGCCAACTGGCTCCAGATGTGCCTGACAGGCTTAATCCAGTCCTGGGTTTACTCCATTGCATGTAGGGACAGGTAGTTCTGATTTCTCCATTGCACTCCATAAGAAAAGCAAGACTACAAATCCCTGCATGCAATGGGGTAAACACAGGACTGGATCAAGCCTGTCAGGCGCATCTGGAGCCAGTTGGCAACCCTAGGGGAATACAGTGTTTTTACCGGCGGCTGGGGATCGCAGCTTTTGAATGGAGCCATGGTGCCATGGCAACTGGATGCGATGTGTGATAAGGAAGCTTATCATAGCTCAGGTAGGAGCTATAGAAAAGATGATGTGACTCTGAACAAGCAACCTGTCAGTTCTGGTAGAAGTGAGAAAACAGAGTTTTCACATAAAAGACTACCAGTCCCAGAATGCACCAGGTTTCCAGCAGCCATGAGAGGGGATGAAGTGAGAGAATGTGTGTGCAATCAAGAGAGCTATGAGGTAATCCCTAAGCACTCATCTCAAAGGGCAGGGCCTGATTCAAGACAGCTGCGCTGTGTTAGGGAGCAGCACACATTAGGAAAGAATAAGAATAGAGCTTATTCTTCAGGAAACAGTTTCGGCAACAGTTGGAAGAACAGCTTCAGCAAAAGCCAAGCAGATAGAGAGAGAAGGAAACTCTCTGGAAGGAAGAGAAGAAAGGCCATTGGAAGGTCTGGGAGATTCCAAGGCAGTACTCATACTGGGAGGTATTCCAAAAGCCAGCAGAGTCCATTGGACTGGATTCAGCCAGAGGAATGGAGTGGCAGAGATAGGAATCACCAGTGGCTACCTGGAAGAGAGAAGACTGCATGTGAAAGGGACTTTCAGACCAAGGCCAGAAGGTATGTGAGAGAAGATCCAGTGTCCAGGGATCAAGATTGGAAGGCTGGACATCAGAATTGGATTACATATTGGCCAGGCTATACAGAGAGGAATAATGATAGCAGGAGAGGCTCAGGTATGAACACTGATCCAGACCGTATCTATAATAGAGAATGGCAGCAAGGGAATAAGCATTCTCATGATAGTGCCTTAATGAAAGACTCATCTGTGCCAATGTATGATATTGACCCTATGATTGTTGATGCAGGGGGAAATACAGCAGATGAAACTATTTACATGGACTGTTCTTTATCTAAATGCTATTGCTAGTTTTCCGTGAGCAAACACATCAGCCATCACAAAGAAACCTAACTTTGTTCTTTATTTCCACTGCAAACAGCTCTTAAAGCAGGATTTGGGCTCACACAGTAGCAGCCAGCCAGCTAAAGGCTTTCAGCTGGTCCATTGATAGTAATTAGGGCTGCACCTGATTGTGTGTGTGAGCAAGGGAGAATCACTGCTGAGATCTGCATGGAAAATAAGCAGAAGTTAACCTAACCAGCAAAGTTTATTCTTTTCTTTGTGCCTTTGTATTTGGTAATTATTTGCTAAGAAAACATTAGCTAATTGCCTGACAAGCTGAAGGTTGTTTTCTGGTTTACTTTGTGACTTTTTGTTATCCATTTTAAACACTGCAAGCAAGTAACCTCATTTATAGTGCTATCAAGCATACATGTGCTGGGTGAATTAAACCCCATCAATAAAAGAAGTATTTTATTGATCTTACCACTTGGTTTCACAACTCAAATTATTGTCATCAGCTGTGTTTGGGAGTGAATGAACTACAATACCCACAGTACCTTGCAAGAATCATATGAATATATGCATCGTCAAGATTGTGTAAGTTCTCACCCTAGGCAGCCGTCTGACAGATGGCACCGCAGCTCCATTGAAAAGCCATGAGTGAGCTATCCGGGCAAGGCCTGTACATGCAGGCCGACCTAAATCGGGATCCCGCTAGACGTGCCCCGTGGGATCAGAATCCTGGATAACTCCGTGTGTCCGGTTCCAACCAGGCACACAAAGGGCCGGGACATCCGGGTCTGAATTGGGCCCAGTACAAATAAGTACTAGAGCAAATCAATAATCCAAATATAAAAACATTAGTACAAATATCTCTTATACTACTTACAAGTAAATGGTATAAAATGGTGGATGGAAAAAAAGAGAGAGAAGAAGAAAAGGATGGATGTTGACTCATATTGTCAAATGTATCCATAGACAACCCTTCATATTGCTAATGCTATAAGCATACCGTAGATCATATAGTCATAAGCTAATGATAAAAGGTCATCTTGCCAAAGGCAAAAGCAAAAAGAAAGAGAATGGGATGAGGAAGACATCCATTCAGTGTGTGCAAAAAATAGGCTAAATATACAGAATTAAAGAGCCATATGTATATTAAAAAAAAAATAAAACCAATCACCAAAGAAACAGACTAATGTTGAAGACCATGGGAAAAATATCCAAACTGATATCACCATCGACTTATGACGGGAAGGAGGAGGATTACACTGGGTGTGTATTCTGTAGCATGGAACATAGAAGCAAGAATCATATGCAATAGTTACACATGCAGCAGTCAAATGTGACCAGTCATTGAATAAAAACCAACTAGACGTGGAGACATACCCTAAATGAAAATCATCTGTTCAAATCTGGTGATATTGTAAAACAAATTGTGTAATCACTTAATAGTATCACAGAAGGGTACGCTAACACGCTGTTGAATACCTGTGCCACAAGTCTGTAATGTATAAGAGAGGGGACTGTTGAAAGGGACTTGACGTGGGATACCAGGACCCTCTGAAAGGGTTACTATGGAGAATGGCTTGGAATTTTGCTAACAGGACTGGAGTTGGAAATCCCCTCGCCTAGTAGAATAAAAGACAAGGCCATATACAAGCCAAGGCCAGTGACAAAACAAGACAGAATGTTTTTGCTTGGCCTGATTAAGCTGAGCAATGTCTGGGCCTAGTTTGACCTAAAACATATAGAGCAACACATTCTTACTAGGTCTTTTTCTGAACGTTTGAATCTGCCCAGTAGCATCAACGACCTTTCCTTGTGTGTAAGTGTATAAAAAGTGTAAAGGGAACCCTAGTCTTAATGTGTTCTTGGTTATTGCTTCATTTGATGGTTTCCGGATTCAAAACTACTGCAACGGAACTCTTAACACTTGCTGTAGATTTTCATTGCTAAGCACTTCACTCGAATCTCTTTACTGTGAATTCCCAATCTTGACACATTGATCTCTACCGAGTGATACTTAGCTTTTCTCTCAAGCCTTATCTCAGTCTCTAGGGTTCTCTCTCCTTTCGATCCTGACGCTCTCCCCAGGTACCGTTGGTGCGTTTCACCGTAGCGGTTTCTTCAGGGGATCTTCTTCACATTCTTATGTGCTCAAAGTCTTATTCAGATGCTGCCCACGTCTGCTTCTTTTCATATTTACCGGGCCTCTGTCCATGCAAAACTCATCTTCCCGTTTATTCACAAGACGCCACAAATCTTTTTTATACACTTACACACAAGGAAAGGTCGTTGATGCTACTGGGCATGGTTGAAAATTAAGGCGTGAGCCTCATATGACAGTGCCGTAAAAAAGTCTGAGACCTTTACTTGAGTTTTGTATGTGCTTTCATTGGTTTAGGATTATATATAATTAATCCCAGTCCCATCCGGGGTATTACCTTGAACATGTTTTCATATTAGGAGGAAGACTAAAACATATAGGGGGCATTCCATGGTGCGAATAGTGGGGTTGGACGTGAAGGCTGGACGTCCAAACCGCGCTCTGCTCTGAAACCTGATTCCGCCGTCAGCGTTCTCCGCATGTACACAGTGTTTGTGCAGGGAGTGCTGATCGTGGGCGGGAGGGGGTAAAGTGGGGGCAGGATGGGGTGGAGTGAGAGAATAGCCAAGTGCCGGGATGTACAGAGGCCATTCTGGATGGCCTCTGTACGTACCTCGGAACTGACATGGACGTCTCGGCTATTTTACCCCGAAGGTGGAATAGGACCTGGGGGCCTCTCATTGCACACCCTGCACACCCTGGAACCCTGTGGATTTGGCAGTGCCATGCCCCTGCAGCCACGATCCGGACCATGGGGGCCTCCAGTGCTGGCCAGACTGTGATCTGCAGGGGTGGCTGTGGGTAATGGCATTCCGAACGGCCATATGGACAACTCGTTGCCATGGTGCTGGAACACCAGCAGTGGTATTCTGGCATTGGAATGGCTTGCTCCCCATACGTTGATCTCCTCAGCATACAGAGAGTGCCCGGACGTCTATGTCCCCGATTCTGCCATCACGGGGGCCCCGCGGCTGCAGCATTGGGTGTATCTCTTGCATGTCCAGAGTTTGGCCGGGCACTGTGGGCAGATGTGCAGGGACCAGAATCAGCCTCATAGTGTTTAGCTTCATCTGTAAAGCAGAGAGGCATGACGTAGTCGTAGAGCAATAACACAAATTTGTACCATGTAGCAGTTTTTTTCCTAATAAAAGTAGTAGTATGGCCTAGCTGGAATTGGAATTAAGGGAGAACTCAAGTTTGAAGGCCCTAATTCCTGTACTTAAGCTTAAGTCGATAGAATTACTTAAGTAGATAGAATTACTTACTGATAGAATTCTGTGTGTTTTGTTTTATTTGATTCCTTAACTCTATTTGCAATTGAATTTAGAGAATTGGAGCAAAGAACCGAGGAAGGATTTTACTTGGTGATGCCCAGTGAGAAGTAGGTCACGCAAAGAGATTTTTTCAATGCAAAACGCCTTGATAACACTGAAAGGCGGTATATAAGAAATGCTAAATAAATAAAATAAACGGTGACAATAGTAGTGGCACCAGGACTGGGACCAGCATAGGCACGGTTTGAGGATTCTTTCAAAAGAAGTGTTATGATCTAGAACTTTAAATCTTTTATTTAAAAAAAAAACACCTTTTCCTTCAACCTCTTCCAACTGTGTCATTTTTCGGGAGAGGCAGAGCATACATTTCAGAAGCATGGGCAAGCTCTTGGGTCTGTTCAAACTATGGCCGTGGAATGCAAGAAGAAGCTGGATGTGTTGCAAAAGGTGAACAATATTTTGTTAAGGACAATAAGGTCCTGCAAAGAAAGATAGAGAACTTAGAGAACACTTTTTCAGTTGTAAGAATTTTCAGATCTTGAACTTCCCCAAGCATGGGAAGATATCGCTGTACCTGATGTTTAAGAAGCATTTGATTGAAAGACTTATGTTAACCCCAGATAATATCTCTGGAATCCATATGTTCTATTACACCCCTGGCTCTTTGTGTCAGGTGAGTATGGAGGATGGCAATATGGATGTATTAAGTTCTCCAGATAATTTGAACTTGATGGATTCTTGAGAAGAGAGAGAAAGATCAGGCCATCCTAAAAGCCTCCTTCATGTCTGAAGCCGATTGGGATTTAATTTTGAAATCATATTTTAGAAATAATCAGTTCCCTTTTCATGGTAGTAAACCAATATTTTTCCATATTTTTCTTCTGTAAGTTAAAATATGTGAGAATTTCTTGCTTTGCGCCCCTTGGTAACTGTGTTTGGGATGAGCTTCTTTTTAAAAAATTGATGTGTCTTTTGAAATTTGCTGGAAATTCCCATGTATTTACCGATATTAACCTGTTAGTCCTTCTTGTGGGATAAGGAGACCTCTAGAACTACAGGGGCTTAAGAGTTTATAGAGCTTTGTTGAGAGGACTATCCTTTTTGTTTTTTTCCTGTTCGTATTTTACTGATTGCGGTAATTTGAGATTTCTTCGTATTGTTTTCTTTTTGGATTGGAAAACTTGTGACATAAAATAAAATAAAAAGAAATGACTATTTAGATGTTACAAAATCATTGAGTGGCCTGACCTGTTCATTTGAAAGAGGACCCACTATAAATAAACCCTAAATATACTCAATACCCTATCCTCCCTGCTCATCAGATGTGAGACTCCTACCATAGATACTAGCTGAGCTAAGTTTCCCCTAATTTCTTTATACCTAAGGATCCACTGTGCTTATTCCAGGATTACTTGCCTTCCGTTGTTGCTTCTGTCTCCACTGCCTCTAGTGAGAGGCTGTTCCATATACTCACCACAGTTTCAAGGAAGAAATGGAGCCTGGGGTACCGACTCCATACATCTGTGACCCTATTCAAATCTAGATGAAAACCTCACTTCTTTGAAAATGCTTTTGGATCCTGATCCCCCTAATCTCCTGTTCACTCCTTATATGTTTCCTTAGCATTCCCCTAGATCAGTGATGGCCAACTCCAGTCCTGGTGCACCACCATCCAGCCTGGTTTTCAGGATGTCCCTACTGAATTTTCATGAGGTATATTTGCATCCACTGCCTCCCATTGCATGCAAATATCTCATGAATATTCATTACCAAACAGAAACTCTCAGGCCAAAACAATCCAAATAATTCCTAACTCAGCTAAACTTACTTCAATAGCTCAAGTGTCACAACAGCTAAACCACCTAAAAGGAGAAAATTATGTCAACAATGGCAGCAACAATTTAGGGAAGAAAAAGCCTCAAAACCTTGTCACTCCCCCCTATGCGGCTACAGAAGCCGTAGGGGAGATCAAGAGCTCCATATCATAGGCATTAAAAATCTCCCCCTTCTTTTCTTATCATTTTTATTCAATAGTTCAATAAACATAAAGGAGCCTAGAAGGTACACTCTATACACACCGCCCACATCAGAACATTACTCAACCAGTCTGCCAGAACTCCTAAAACCAATCTTACAGAGCTACCAAACAACCCTACCCAACCCTAAAATCCTTTACTAAATGTCAGTGTGAGTGTATGTGAAGCTTGTTATTTAGTAAAGGATTTTAGGGTTGGGTAGGGTCGTTTGGTAGCTCTGTAAGACTGGTTTTAGGAGTTTGGGCAGACTGGTTGAGTAATGTTCTGATGTGGGTGGTGTGTACAAAGAGTGTACCTTCTAGGCTCCTTTATGTTTATTGAACTATTGAATAAAAATTATAATAGAAGGGGGAGTTTTTTAATGCCTATGATGTGGAGCTCTTGATCTCCCCTACGGTTTCTGTTGCCGCATAGGGGGGAGCAGGGGCGGCCCAAGGGGGGTGCGGAGCCTGGGTGCGGGGCCTCATTTGCATAAATATTTGCATAATGTTACCATACATTAACTTTTAGTAAACATGCCTCTTAATGAGTGTATGGATAAAGAAAGACTAAAAGATTTCTACATTACTATAATCCAGTGCCAACCGCCAGGCACATTAGGAACTACTACAAACACTGCCCATTTAGAACCCATAGCAAACCCGCCGTATCGTAACAGCACTACCAGGACTCACAAAGCACCATACCCTACCTATCAAAAGGCAACACTGCAAATATTAAACCAATACATTTCAGAGAATAACAATACATGACCTACTGGGGAAAGAGAACAAGGGCAATGTCAAATAGCAACTACATAAACAGAATACCTCAGCTCAGTTACACATGCAGAACATAGACCATCACCAAACAAGGAATCACAATTTAGAAACATGAAGACAATAATTAAACTGGGAACCCCAAAAGTCAAACTTGGAATGTACAACAACACTGTAGAAATAAAACTATAAATTAATTTCCTCTTGTACCAAAGCGCAGACGTTAATGATGCACATTTCCCAGAGCTGACATATTCCAGTTAATAAATTCAAAATAAAGAGATATCTTTCTACCTTTTGTGCATTTTTGTTTTCAGTTGCAATTGCTCCAGCCACTTTCTTCTGGTTTCTTCGTGTCTTCTGCTAACTCTCCATCATCTGCTGTCCATTTGTCCTTTCTTCTCTCTTCTAGTTTTTTTTTCCATTCTCTCTCTACATCTGCTTTAACATACTAATCTTTCTCCTTTTGCTCGTTCCTCATTCCTATTTCATCCACTCAAATTTTACCCCTCCATCCTCAATCCCCACATACTCTTCCAATACCCGGCCAATTGTAGATTTTTCTTCCCTCCCACACAAAATATTTTTCCTCTCTTCATTTCACTCTCCCAGCCCCATCCCATTCTAATCCTCCTCCAAAATCAGCTCCCTTCTAGTTCCAGCCCATCCAGCATCCGCTCCCTTCTAGTCCCCCCATCAGCCTATTTCCAGTCTTAGCTCCCCTGTCCATTTCTAGTCCTATCCGAGTCCCTCCATCAGCTCATTTCCAATCCCAACCCCACATCAGCCCATTTCTAGTCCTTTTCTAGCCCCATCATCAGCCCATGTCAAATCCTAGCTCCCCTCCACTCAGCCCATTTCAATCCAAGCCCCCTATGAGCCTACTTCCAGTTCTAGCCCCTCCATGAGCCCATTTCAATCCAAGCCCCCACCACAGCCCATTTCCAATTTTAGCTCCCCCCAACAGCCCATTTTCAGTCCTATCCTAGCCCCTCCATCAGCCCATTTCCTGTCCTAGCTCCCCCACACTCAGCCCATTTCCTGGCCTAGCTCCCTCCCCTCACAGCCCATTTCCATTCCAAGCCCCCCTCCCCATCAGCTATTTCCAGTTCAAGCCCCCTTCCACTCAGCCTATTTCCACTCCAAGCCCCCATCCCCATCAGCTATTTGCAGTTCAAGCCTCCCCTTCCACTCAGCCCATTTCCAGTCCTAACCCCCCAACCCATTACCAGTCCTAACCCCCTCATCAGCCCACAGCACATTACCAGTCCTAACCCTATCAGCCCACCTCAAGTACTAAACCCCCCTCCAGCCCATTACCAGTCCTAACCCCCCTCCCTCCCATCAGCCCAGGGAAAATTAAAACTTTAAAAAAAGCTGGCTGCTGCCGCCACCGTGGCAGAATTGAGTGTCCCGCGGTGCCCCCCCCCCCCCCACCTGCCCAGCAGAGCACTCCCTCCCTCCCTCCCTGCTTGCTTGCCTCAGTCCCTCTCCGTTTCGGCTTAGAGCCACGAAGGGAGAGTTTCTCCCTCATGGCTCTGTTAAGCCCGCTGGGGCTTATGGGGAATTTCCCATCTGCCCCGGTGCGCTTAACAGAGTCGCGAGGGAGAAGCTCTCCCTTTGCGGCTCTGAAAGCCGAAGCGGAGAGGGACTGAGGTAAGCAGGCAGGGAGGGCCCAGCGGGACACTCGATGCTGCCGCAGTGGTGGCAATGGCCAGCTTTTTTTTTTTTTAATTTACTTTTAAAGCGGAATGTTCTTTGCGCGGGGCCCCCTGAAACGTGGGGCCCTGTGCAAAAAACATTCTCGCTCAGGGGACGGGACGGCCCTGGGGGGGAGTGACAAGGTTCTGAGGCTTTTTCTTCCCTAAATTGTTGCTGCCATGGAGGTTTGACATAATTTTCTCCTTTTAGGTGATTTAGCTGTTGTGACTCTTGAGGTACTGAAGTAAGTTTAGCTGAGTTTGGAATTATTTGGATTTTTTTGCTCTGAGAGTTTCTGTTTAGTGTATGTAACACTCAGCGTGGATTTTCTTTTTTATGAATATTCATTAGGGACATCTTGAAATCCAGGCTGGATTGTGGTGTATAAGGACTGGAGTTGGCCACTCCTGCCCCTGCTCATAAGAGCTTACCATCTAGTCAAGAAAGCACATATCTCAGACATGTCTCGGTGCAGTACTGCATACCTACGCCTTGTAGCACTATACAAAGCACATGACCTGGTGTGGGCTGCTGCCATGGAGCCTAGCCGCCCCTTACCTGGAATCAACAGCAGCACAGCTCTGCAGGGGGGAGAGAGCCGCTGCGGCAAAACATGTGTGCCAAAGCACATGGCCCGCCGCCCACAAAAGTCTGCTGCCCTAGGCGGCTGCCTAGTGGACGGGCCAGACGTGTGCCTCAATAATGTGGTTAGCCTATCAGGTGCCACCTGCCTTTCATTTTTGCTATCCCTGCCCGGTGGGCTACCTCTCTGGAAGTTTATTACGACAATTGTTCAGATGCGCTTCAAAGTAACACAAAAAGTGGTTAAAATAAACTAAAAAGAAAACCAACATAATGACATTATCAATCACCAGCTCACAAAAAAATATAACAAGCAGGAGGCTGCCTAACAGCATCCCCCCGCACCATGCCAAGAACGACATCAGCCGCAGGCTCAGGAGATGTCCTGCAAACCCGTCGGACCACTTGCGCTACGTGACGGGCGGTAACCCCGAGGATAGCGCGCGGAGGGCAGCCCAGCGGTGCGCAGATGTCTAGGCGTTGATTGGCGGAGGGGTTGCTTTCTGGGCGGTGATTGGTTGCCCGTTCGGAACGTGCAGCGGGGGTTGTGTCTTCCTGGTGGCACATGGCGGCGAGGCTGAGTTGCTGCGGAGCCCGGCTGGGTGCGAGGCTCGTTCCCTCGGTTGGGCGGGCGATCGCGGAGAGGAGGCAGTGGCGGAGGCCCGGCGGTGAGATTTTAGGGCTGGCAGGCTCGCCACCTGTCACTCTCACGGGTCTGGGGTGGCTGCTGTCAGATTATAAGGTCCGGCACTATTGTTTCCGCTCTAGAATTTCAGTCCTTATGTCTCGCAAATCTATGTAACTGACAGGTGAATTCTTATTTTCTGTATTGCATAATTAGCATGGGGGCGGGGGCTGCAGGGGGGGCGCCCACCCCCCCCCCCCCCCCCTCAGAAGCTCCTATTTACTGTGGCTCGCTGGATTCTGCCTAGGATGATGATGTTCAACCCTCTGGATAGTTTGTCCTAAACTGTGTTCGGTCTTCAGTCAGGCGGCTCACTGTTGATAAAGTGACCCCCATAACTGCTGTTATTGTATCGGTTCCTCTCTTGCGTTGACCTTGCCAAGCATGATGTCTTTCTCGAACAATCTCCTTCTTCCCATGATGTATCCAAGGGATGCGAAAGTTGGACAGTGAAAAAGGAAGAAACCCGATGCTGCCTAGAATGCGTAATATATATCTTGCCGAGAGGTTTTTCCGTTCTGAACTAACCACATTTTAGAGTTAGTCTCTTGGCAGAAGGACTGATGTGCTCTACCAGTGCCTTTAAGCTGGTTTCAAAACAGTATGTTAAAAAAACGTTTTATAGAACTTATTGTGACTTTACAGAGTCAACAGAAGCAGCTATTTTTAACTTCTTGCGGTATTTAGGAATCCTAGAAGTCGGGTGAGTTGATGTAGGTATTTGAGATATTAAAGGTGTAAACGTCAGCCGGCTATAACATGCTTTGTGCCTTCCGGTTGGGGGAGGAGGGAGTTGAATTCGATGATGACGAATGGATCCTATTTAGGCCTTTGTGTTTTGCCTTTGAGTGAAGGAACCTAATCTGGTTCTGCTGCTTGTGCCTGGCTCCTGTGATTGAGCCCAAGAACCCTCCTTGCAGCAGACAGACGGTAAAACATGGACAGTAGCTCATGTTGCAGTTCTCCCTGCAAATAGAGACAACGCATTTGTTTTGGTGTCTAGTGTAATGAAATCCACTAGTAGCACCATTACGTTCCCGATCCTGTGGCAGTCTTGAGTGTGTGCTGCAATATGATGTGATATCCAGTTTCCAATAAATGCAAATCCACATCTGTAACTTGTCTCCCTGGTCAATAAACATATAGAGCTCCAGTGACCATAAATAACAAATTTCATGAATTAATTCTCTCACATCTCATAGCTCTAAAAAAGGGACCTTCAGATGGTGGCTCACCTGCTCACTTATTCCATTCAGCGATTTGCTGGACTGATAATTGTACTGAGGGTTCGCGTAATGGAATAAGTGAGCAGGTGAGCCACTGATCGTCCATTTCTTTAGAACTAATAAACTCGTAATATTAGTTTTAAGTGCCATCGAGTCAGTATCGACTCATAGCAACCCTCTGGATAGTTGTCCTAAATTGTGTTCGGTCTTCAGTCAGGCAGCTCATTGTTGACAGACTGGTACCCGTAGCTGCTGCTGTTGTATCGATCCATCTCATAGCGGGCCTTCCTCTTTTGTGTTGACCTCCTACCTTGCCAAGCATGATGTCTCTCTCTAATGATATCTCTCTTCGTATGATGTGTCCAAAGTATGAAAGTTAATCTTGTCATCTGAGCTTCTAAGGAAAGCTTAGATTTGATCTCCTCAAGTACTGACTGGTTTGTTCTTCAGGCAATCCATGGTGTACACAATATTCATCACCAGCACCATAATTCAAAGGCATCTATTTTCTTCCTATTTATCTTTTTCACTGTCCAACTTTCGCATCCATATGATGTTATTAGTAAGTTTATACACTGATTTATATTTGGTTTTCTCACTTTGGGCAATTTTTTAAGTAAAAGATGTTTTGTACCCATCTTTAAGAAAATAAAAATTCATATGCATTGCGTTACAGCTTGGGGGTCAAGAAATACAGTGTTCCACGCTCTTTGCACTGCTCCTGTGAAAATAGTCTCTTACGAACAGCTGAAAGACTTGTTGAAATCCCCAAAGACGGTGCTGGTGGATGTCCGGGAGCTGTGGGAAATTAAAGAATATGGAAGAATTCCCGGTGCTGTTAACATACCATGTACGTAGTTATATAAACATTGGCCAATTAATGGGCATTATTATGTTTGAAGCTCCTTAAATAAGGGCCCTGGTGATTCTGAAATATTGATATCATTTCTATAGTTTTGGAAAGCATTATAGCAGTGATTGCTAACCTTTTATATATCTAGAGTCACAACGCTTAAATTCACAGTAGCAGAGAGCCTTGCCATGGAGGGACTCTCTCCCCCCTCAAGAAAGGGATGTCTCTCAACCCCTACCTCATCTGCACTAGTCTGTCTTTCTCTCTCTAACCTCCTTGATGTCTCTTCAGACTTTGGGCCGATTGGGGCAATAGGAGACAGTAGAGGGTCATGACCCATGGGAGCCAACAGTAAGAAGTTGCTAAGGGCTGTGGCCCAGGTGTGCAACTCCCAGTTAAAGCAGTGCACCTTTGATGATTCTGATGGTGTGGCAGCATACAGAGGCGGCCATGGTAATGCTTTGCAGCACCAAGTGTTGGAACTCATCCATGTGGTCGTCATTCTCTTCCTGTGCAGCCAGAAGTGGGTGCAAGTTATTGGGTCTCATAGCTGCTTCTGAAATCTGGCTGCTCAGCAGGACAAAGGATTGCCAGGAGGCAGGTTGGCATGGGTCGGCAGAGGGAATTGGTAAAGGGCTGGTACCAAGCTCCCATGGTGCTCACGAGCTGCATTTAAAACCTGAAAAGGCCACATGCATCTTGTGAGATGATAGTTGCACTGTAGACAAAATACTGGGTGGAAATCTATTCAAAAGTTAGGAACTAGGGGGGATTTTCCTGGTTAGTTTTCTTCTTCCTACTTTTTGTTGCTATTCTGCAGCTTTTAATTATTTTTTGATAGTCTAGCATATACTGTGTGTGTGTGTGTGTATAGATGGATGTACTAGTGTGTGCGTTGTGTGTATGTATGTATTTTCTTCTGGAGGAGTAGCAATGGGCTGAGAATAGGGTTGCCAACTACCTCCAGATGCACCCGACAGGCATGCAGGAACTTGTAGTCTTGCTTGTCTTATGGAGTTCAATGGAAAACTCAGACCTACATGTCCCTGCATGCAATGGGGTAAACCCAGGACTGGATCAAGCCTGTCGGGCACATCTGGAGCCAATTGGCAACCCTAGCTGAGAACCAGGGATGCCAGGTTCAAATCCCCCTATGGCCTTGGGCATATCACGTAACCCTCCATTGCCTCAGGTACAAACTTAAGGGCCAGTGTAGAAAACCTTAGTGTGGCGGTGTTCTGGTGCTTTCCCAACGTTAGACTTCTTCTGAAGTGCAGAAAACAAGCTCGCGCCAGAAAAAAAACACAAAAATCCCAACTGCGCTAAATTGTAGCACGCTGGGCATGCAAATTGCTGCATACCTAATTGTGCCCAATGTAAAAAACCCCCAAAAACCCCTGAACTGAAACTTAGCACAGTTTTTATACGGTTTTCAATGCTGGATCTTCACGCCAGCTTTGGATAGGCAGAAAGATCTGGTCGGGAGCAAAAACATCTGAGGTGAAGTTTATCACTTCACCTCAGATGATCTAGGCATCAGGGAAAGCCCCCAACGCCAGTACCCCCTCCCTCCGACAGAAACAGACGTCCTGATTTCTCCCTCTCTCCTCAACCAACCATACCTTGGTAGCTGTGAACCCCTCCATGCTCCCCAGTACCTTAAATGATGGGGCAGGGGCGTAGGCCACACACCTGCCCTCATGCTGCCACCTCATCATTTAGGATACTGGGGGGAGGGTTGGTGTCCTGCTCCCCCCGACAGTGTGCCGCTGGCATTGGGATCTTTCCCCAGTGCCTGGATCATCTGAGACAAAGTGTCAGACTTCACGCCAGATGACCCTGTTTCTCTGGGACAGCATGCCAAACTTGTGCCGACTTCTATACGCATGTATTTGGCTCGCTCTCCCGGTTTAACACTGACGTTTTGCACTGGCATGCAATATGTAAATAACCAGTGCGCAAAAAGTCAGTGTTACTCGCACTATGAAACCCTGCGCTAGAGCTCTTCCATGTGTCTTACAGCACTGTGTACGCCTTGTAACGCTATACAGATGATCAGTAGTAATAATAAGTGCCGGCTCTAGCACGGGGTTTTTGCATTAGATTGCAAGCCCTCTGGGACAGGAAAAAAGTACATGCACTGAGGCACAGTAACTTGCCTTGAACCTCTGAGAACAGAACTTCTTTTCCTCGTATCTTTTGCTTTCTGAACTTTAAGAGTCAGGTGACCTGGCTTCTGGAGTCTTTGCAGCCCTGGTAGAATGCAGGGTAATACAGTTTTTCTCTGTGCTTGTAACATTACAGAACGGAACAAGGACAGGTGGTGGGGGAAGAGGTGTATGTTAAGGCTAACTGCCTTCTGTAAACCTCAGTGCACTTTACCCCCTTAAAGCAGCAGAACAATAAAATCCACTTGGGCAAATAGATCTCCATCAGATTTGCAAGCTATGCAAATACATTTATGGTTTACCCACAGATGGTAAAACTGGTTCAGACAAGTTCAAAAAATAAGCTCTAAGGCAGGTCAGAAGAGATGATTAGGTAAGAGTGAGAGTCTGAATTTGTAGCTCTTCCTTGGGTTGTAACATGGTAAACGAAGGCTGATAAAGATCAAAGTGGCCCATCCATTTTGTCCAGCAGTGCTTTTGTCTATTTGGGTAAATGAACATTTGGATTCTAATATGCAACCCGGCACCTGCTTTTCCTTCCTCCAGACTTAGTCCAGCCTCTCAGCTGCGCCACCACCTTTTAGGGTTGTAACTGCTACTCCCTGTAGGTCACTTCAGTGCTTCACTTCCATTTTTTGCCACTAGGGATGCAGGTCAGGGTGTTTTTTAATTTTTAGTTTAGTTTTTCCTGTGTCATCTTACGTATTTTTGTCCCTGAATGGAAATTAAAAAAAAACAACAACCCTGAAAAGGAAAATATTGTTGATAGTGTGCGCTATTTGAGCAAACGGACCAAGCGGAGGAAAACTCAATTTTGAGGGGGAGTGTTCCTCATTCCAGTTTAAAAACAAATGATAAGAAATCTTTTCATTTCTCATGTTTCAAGCAAATGCATATCCCTACTTGCCCTTGCTTTTTTAAATTCCATTATCTCTTTTTGTCCCACTACCTCTTTAGGAAGGTCATTGTAGGCGTCCACCAGAACAGAATATTTTCTGAGTCTATCCCTCTTAGAGATTATAATGTTCCCTAGTTCAGGAAGTTCTTTACACTTGAAAAAGGTTTGTTCTGTGAGCATTACTGATACCTTTTATTTGAACCTCTCTATTATATTTCCTCTCTTGTCCTCTCCTGTAGAGTGTACATATCTAGGTCTTTAAGTCTCACCATTCTGGTTGCCTTTCTCTGGACTGCCTCTATCCTACTTGTCCTCCTGTGATGTGGCTCGTAGAATAGAACACAATACTCCAAGGGCAACCTCCATAGTAACCTGTACATAGACATTATCACCTTCCCCTTTTTTATCTGCAGGTTGTCTATACTTATGCACCACAGCATCCGCTGGCTTAAAAGTGAATGTGGGGACTTCGTTTGCATAGTATTTATTTTTCTACGTGCATTGGTCAATTTGGAATCTTCATGAAGTTTGAACTTGTTTTCTAATTCTTCTACAGATTAGGAAACTGCTTTGGAGGTGTATCCTACTATTTAGGGCAATGCCTCCATAAGCAGGGGACAGGGGTTAATTTCCCACTTGTTCTTAATTGGTTGAGTGGGAAACGACAAAGAGTATAGGTAAATGGAGCTCACTCACTCTGAGGAGAAGGATGTTACCAGTGGTGTACCCCAGGGATCTCTCCTTGGTCCGATTCTTTTTAACATCTTTGTTAGTGATATAGGGGAAGGGCTGTTGGGTAAGGTTTGCCTCTTTGCGGATGATACCAAAATCTGCAATAGAGTAGACACACAGGAAGGTGTAGATAACTTGAGGAGGGATCTAGCTAAGCTTGAAGAATGGTCTAGAATTTCGCAGCTGGGATTTAATGTTAAAAAATTCAAGGTCATGCATTTGGGTCACGGCAATCCAAGGGAGCAATATAGTATAGGGGGTGAAGTACTTTTGTTAACTAAAGAAGAGCGGGACCTAGGTGTGATTGTGTCTGATGATCTTAAAGTAGTTAAACAGGTAGAAAAGGCAACAACAAAAGCTAGAAGGATGCTTGGGTGCATACGGAGAGGAATGGCTAGCAGAAAAAAGGAGGTGATAATGCCTCTGTATAAGTCTTTGGTGTGACCTCATTTGGAGTATTGTGTGCAAGTCTGGAGACTGCACCTTCAAAAGGATATAAACAGGCTGGAGTAGGTACAGAGGGTGGCTACTAAAATGGTTAGTGGTCTTCATTATAAAGCATATGAGGACAGACTTAAGGATCTTAATATGTACACCTTAGAGGAAAGGCGGGATAGAGGTGATATGATTGAGATGTTTAAATACCTCCGTGCATAAATGTTCAGGGAGAGAGCCTTTTTCAATTGAAAGCAAGTTCTGCTACGAGGGGATATGGGATGAGGGTGAAGGGGGATAGATTCAGGAGTGATATGCGGAAATATTTCATTACTGAAAGAGTGGTGGATCCGTGGAATAGTCTCCCAGTGGAGGTGGTAGAGATGAGGACAGTATCTGAATTCAAAAAAGCATGGGACAAACACAGAGGATCTCTAAAGGAAAAAAGGGGACTGTTGTAGTCGTTGATATGGAAGGACAGACTAGATAGGCCATGTGGTCTTTTTCTGTTATGTTTCTCTGTTTCTAAATAATTTGGTAAAGAGGAAAAGTGTGACCCAGCACATATCCATCACTTATGAAAGCACACATGCTCTTTCATTTTGAATTTTTTTTCTTTTTAATTTTGTGTTTATTGAACGAAGAATTTGGAACATTTTCTCCCCCCATACTTTGCTTGCCCCCCAGTACCAAAAGCACCATCCTCTTACCTATTCCAATAGCAGGTCTTAACTATTCTACATATTTTCTCACAAAAAGTTCCCATATCTTATCAAATTTTTGGGAGCTTGTTACTTTGTACCACTGTTAATTTTTCCATTATATACACACTATGCATCTTAGCTTGCCAAGAGACAACTGTAGGTGCCTACACAGTCTTGCAGTTCAAGGCAACCTCACACCTCGCTGCCATCACAAACACGAGCCAATCGACCTACGTCCTCTTGCCACCCTGCAGTGCACCCCCCATGCCCAACAGTATCCAGGCCATATCCCTGCCCCAGCTGCCATCCTCCAGCTCCCGCCCCAGATCCTCCTCCCATTGGGCCTGGAACCGTTCCCTCTCTCCCCTGGCTTGCCCACTAATTTCAGTTAGCCCATCTCTGGGCAGCTGGGCACCAGCAAATACATTCAAAGTCAGACAGTCCCTTCTCCATCACTGGAGCCCACTGCTTACTCTGCAGCCAATGTCACAGTTGCAATTAGCCATATCTTTCCTGGGCGCCCAACCCATACTGTTCGCTCACATCCTCAAAAGATTCAAGTTCCCTCTCCAGGTTACACCTGAATCGGAATAGTAAGCCTCAACTGTTCTCACCTTTTGGAAGAGAGGATCAACCTGGCCCAGCTGAAATGCTCTGTTGTACTCAATTGACTGCAACAGGGACAACAGCCCCCACCTCGCAACATGAAGAACGCCGCCACAGCTGCTCTACCTGAGTAACAAACGGGCCAAGTACCTCTGTATCCCAAAACAAATACAGGGGGATCCCCCGGGTGTAGTGTCCCTCTATTTGCATCCATTTAATCCCACTCCCTCCTGCCAGCCCACCATTTTGCCAATTGTGCCGCTATATAATACCAGTACAAATTCAACATAGTCAAGACACCCTTTGCCTTTGGACGTTAAAAAACTGTTCAGGCCACCGTGGATGGCCACTTCCTCCAGATATATTGAAACAACTTCCTTTGGATCCATGTAAGGTCATGCATTTCAGACTCAAGATTCCCCAGAGTGCCGTGAGGCTGCTCATGCGGAACCTATTTTTGCATCAATGACCCGTTACGTCTAGTTTTAAGAAGTCATGTTTTAGACTCGATCTCAATCTGAAATTTTATCTTATACACTGGAGTTTCGACTTTGGTATAGGATCGCGTAAACAAAAATGAGCAGTGCTTAGCTTTTTCGTTGTCTTTCCCAAACCAACTTATGCAAAAGATTGTGCATAAGTTGGTTTGATAAATATGTTTGCAATTGAACATATTCAATTCAGAGTTTTATGTTTTCATTGATGAATAATCACTCTGATACAAGTTGACCAAAATAGATTTGTAGGTCATGCATTTGGGCTGCAGCAATCCAAGGGAGCAATATAGTATAGAGGGTGAAGTACTTTTGTCCACTAAAGAAGAGCGGACCTAGGCGTGGTTGTGTCTGATGATCTTAAAGTAGCTAAACAGGTAGAAAAGGCAACAGCAAAAGCTAGAAGGATGCTTGGGTGCATAAGGAGAGGAATGGCTAGCAGAAAAAAGGAGGTGATAATGCCTCTGTATAAGTCTTTGGTGTGACCTCATTTGGAGTATAGTGTGCAATTCTGGAGACCGCACCTTCAAAAGGATATAAACAGGATGGAGTCATTACAGAGGGTGACTACTAAAATGGTTAGTGGTCTTTATTTATTTAACAATTCTTATATACCGCACTATTTGTTATCAGTGTGGTTTACATTTAACAAAGAGTATTCAGATCAGAGAAGACTGATTGAATTTACATTATAACAGGGAATAAAACTTGGAGAACATGGGAAACTATTTACATATTGACATATATCAGGATGGAAGAGGAATACATGAAACTATATACATAAAGATATGGCATAATAGTTGATACTTAATAGTCTTCATTATAAAGCATATGAGGACAGACTTAAGGATCTTAATATGTACATCTTAGAGGAAAGGCGGGATAGAGGTGATATGATTGAGATGTTTAAATACCTCCGTGGCATAAATGTTCCGGGGGAGAGCCTCTTTCAACTGAAAGCAAGCTCTTCTATGAGGGGACATGTGATGAGGGTGAAGAGGGATAGATTCAGGAGTGATATGTGGAAATATTTCTTTACGGAAAGAGTGGTGGATCCGTGGAATAGTCTCCCAGTGGAGGTGGTGGAGATGAGGACAGTAACTGAATTCAAAAAAGCATGGAACAAACACAGAGGATCTCTAAAGGAAAAAAGGGGACTGTTGTAGTTGTTGTTATGGAAGGACAGACTAGATAGGCCATGTGGTCTTTTTCTGTCATCATATTTCTGTGTTTCTCTCTGGGTTCCCTCCCCCCCCCCCCGGGAATGTTCACAAGCAGTGTCTGAAAGTAATACAACAGCTTAGGGAGGACGACCATCTTTACACAGGCTGCACATCAACTATAATACGGGGAGGTCCATCCAGCGTTCCAAACCTCGCTGCACCTCCTTCCAAATATGGGGATAGTTCAGCTGATATAACTGGGCAGGATCTGGCCCAACTTCACCCCCCGATAGGCACAGGTGTCCCTCCACCCACCTAAAGGGAAAGGACCCCCTGCAAAAAGGCCACTTCCTTCTCCGCAAGTGACATGAATAACACCTCTGTTTTATTCAGATTAACTTGGAATCCCAAGATCTTGCCATACCGCTCTGATCCCTCCTGTAACACTCACAGGGAGTGAGCAGGACATCGTGCTGCTCATCCCCTACCAAGAGCCCAACAATATCCTTCTGTCTCCATATTTGTTCTGCCAAAGGTTTAATCAATAAGGCAAATGAGCAGAGAAAGGGGGCACCCCTGCTGTGTGCCCTGCTCCAGCTGGAAGAACCCTGAATACCTGCCATTCACTTTCACTGCCGCTTGGGGGTTAGAGTACAAACCCCTCACGCATTGAATAAAGTGCTTTCCCACACCAAACATCTGCAAGACCGCCCACAGATACTCCCACTTCACCCTATCAAATGCCTTCTCGGCATCAACTGCAAGCACCATTGCACCAGTGTGAGCCTCACAGGCCACCCAAATGAGGTTCACTACCCTCTTCATGTTATCTGTAGCCTGCCGGCCTTGTACGAAGTCTGTTTGGTCTGCATTGATAAGAAGATGCATAAAACTGCTTAGATGTTTCGCCAACACCTTGGTCAAGATTTTGGCATCCAGTTCAACAATGATATAGGGTGATAGGCGCATCGAGTTGCATCCTTCCCTGGTTTCAAAATCACACTTATTCCCGCCTGTCCCATCGAGGGAGGAAGGAAATTGCCCTCAAGAGCACCATTGAACACCTCCACCAGCACAGGCAGTAAGGTCATCCAGCCCACGAGCCTTATCGCTAGCCAGCCCACGAATAACCCTCTGCACCTTCCACAGAGTAATATCCATCCAACTACTCACTATCCACTACCGATAACGTGGGAAGCTGCATCAACCCCAAGAATTCCTCCACCGTCTTCGGGCTCCTTATCCCCCCCTGTTTTGTATACAACTGATGATAAAATGATTGAAATTTCACCATGATATCATCATCGCCCACCCCCTGCCAGCCTTCAAAACCTTTCCCACTGCCTGGTGAGCTTGTTGGGCCTTTAGACTACAGGCTTAGGAGCCTTCCAGGCTTATTGCCATGCTCATAGAAGCGCTGTCTGGCACACTGCAACTGGAAGGCCAACTCCTCCAACTGAATGGTGTGCACTTATGTTCGTGCCTGTTCCAATGCCAACCAGGATGTTGAGGGCCCCCTCCCCCCGCTCCACATGCTCCCACTTCAATTGTTTAACCTGTGCATACCCTTGTTCCAGCATCTGTCTATGCAGCTTTTTACACTGGGCCCCCCACATCAGAAACTGGCCACGAAGATGAGCCTTAAAAGCATCCCAGACCATAGCAAGTCTCACCTCACCTCCCCTGTTCAAAGTGAAATACTCTGTAATATCTTTCTCAATTGAGTCAACAACTCCCTTGTCTCAGAGGAGGCAATCGTTCATCCTCTAAAAACTACGGCCCCATTGCCGTTCCCATCCTTCCACTTCTAGCCAGACTGGCTGGCCCATGGTCAGATCACATATTCGGCTCATATTCCATTCTCGCAAGAGTTGCATACAAGTCCCTACTAATAAACATCATATCTAGGTGAGAATACATTTGGTGGGAGGCGGAATAAAAGGAATAGGACCAACCCCTAGGGTTAATCTTCCTCCAACCATCCTCAATCTGCCACAGCTGCATTAATTGCTTCGGACACTGCCTGTGAGTACCCTTGCCCACCCTCCCCCCCAACCTATCCAGCTGTGGTGCTAGGACCACATTAAAATCCCCACCTACAACGACAGATCCCTCCAGTAACCCCGACAGCTCTATTCCCAGCCTATCAAAAAGGCCCTTTGTCCTTGATTGGGGATATACACTTTCACCACTGTGTCTCCTTACCTTGCAAAGATCCCTTGAGGGCTATATACTGGCCCTCCCAAACAGGCTTGTAATGAGAAGGAATTCTTCAGCCAGCCAGCCAACCAACCATCTTCCCTCCTAGATGCGGCATAGACCCTGTGATAATTTCGAGCTATCAGGAGCGCCTGATCCTGTGCCCGAAGGTGGGTTTCCTGAATGCATATTATGTCTCACTGCAGTTGGTTGGCCTCCTTAAATAGCAGTTACCTCTTCCTTGGCAAATTAAGTCTCTTGGCATTGACAGAAGCAAGCCATAAAGACACCATCAGAATTGTCCCATCCCTATCTAACCCTCCTTCCCTCAACCCCCACCTCCCCCACACAACAAGGTAGACTACAGTCCAGAGGCAAGTGAGTGTCAGCCACTCCTGAGCTCTCCCCCAGCCCAGCAAAGCTGAACATATGAGCTCCAGCCCTCCCTGAAAAACCTCCTCTTCAGATGACCCTCCCCCCTCCTATCTCGTTTCCCCTAATCTTGTCCTTTAGAAAGCAAATATAAACCTTTATCCCTCGCACACACCCAGCGCCTTCCAGTGGATCTCTCACTCATCATCCCCAGCCCAGATCTCATGCACTTATATTCCACTCACACACAATCCCCTCTTGCACATCAGAGGTTCCCCCCTCATACCCCACATGTAATCCCTCGCCCAAATAACCCCCAGTCCCAACTCGATCATTTGCGTCCAAGGGCTCTGCCTGCTGTCTTTGGAGTCTCTTGCTCCTGTCCACCCTTTGCCACTTTGCCCCCTGCAGCTTCAGTCCTCCAACTCTGCAAGCTCCATGATCTCCAAGTCTTTTTAAGGCAAGCAAGAGCTTCTGCCCTTGTCCGAGCATGAACCGTGTGACTGTCCTTCGTAATCGCTAACGTGAAAGGAAACTGCCAGTGATAGCAAATGCCCAGATCCTGCAACTTTTGGGTGATGTCCCTCAGTTCTCGTCAGTGCCGCAGTGTGGTGGGAGACAAGTCCTCAAAAATGTCCACTTTAAGAGAGTCCCAGGGCACCTGCCCCTTTTTCACCATTACCTGCTCTTTCAAAGTATAGCTGTGAAAGCGCACAATTAGGTCTCTTGGGAAGTTAGCTCGAGCAGGGCCCAGGGCGCAGTGAGTCTGATCCAGAATGACTGAAGGGCAGCCCCGATCTTCCTACAATGTTCTTAACAACCACCACACAATCTGCATACGGGGCCACTTCCGGGATCCCCTGAAACAGCAAATTGCTGCGACGGGTGCAGTTTTCGATTTTGTTGGCCACCTCCTTGTTTGCCTTCTGAAAATTCTGCACCCCTTTTTCCAGAGTCCCCACCTGCTATGTCGTCCCATACAGGGGATATTTCTTGTTTGAGGTTGCAAAACCAGCCTCTGAGTTCTGCTGGTGACACCTGCTCCTCTCCATCAGAATCTGTCCAGCTATCCTTGCCTTGTGTGGCCGTTGTCCCAAGGCGTCTCCCTGCTTCTGGAGCTGCTATCTTAGCTGTGTCTTTCTTCGGCAAAGAGGCACGCTCATACGCGAACTCCTGAAGATCAAGGAGCTGCTTTTGCTTTGTCAGAGCCCTTGCAGAGTTCTCCATGTTGGTCGCACTCTGCTCTCGGTGAGTATCAGGGAAGGTTTACACTAATTATTTTCGGCAGGTTAGCAGAGTTCTAACCCCTTGCTGCCATCTTGAGTGGTGATGTCACGTCCTCCTTATTTTGAAATTTTCATCGTGGGTTACAGAAGGTGGTGTTTTGCCTTGAGCTGCCCCTACTTAGTAAGATTACAATCTGCCGTCTGAGGCGAGGGATGAGATACCACCCCCTCCCCCATAGTGTGTGTGTGGGGGGTGGGAGGCTTTCTCAGAACTCTATTCAGGAACTGAACCAAACCAAAAAGCCATTAGATAACTTGGAGGAAATGAAGAGTTTGCATACAAGGAACTAAAAGAATGAGTGAGAACCACAGCACACTTTATAAAACTAAATTATAACTCATTTTTATTTTGTTATAAACTGCCTTATGTTTGTTGCTTTTTCTTTTTGAACATATTTTGCATTCACAGAACCCCCTCACTCAACAGTGGGTGCAGAGCAGAACTAGAACATTCATCTACAGAACTCAATATATATATAATTCTGGTCATCTCACTTACAAATATTTTCCAGTTCCAGGCGTATTGGGAACTAATATAAAACCCTACAAAAGTCACCAAAGATCTACAAGGCCAGCATAAACTTCCAAAACTCATACAAAGTGCCTACCCAGAAAAAAGCAGCACTATAAATACTGCAGCGGGCCCTAGAACATCTAACACCTATTTGAAAGGCTGAACAAGGCAAATTACTACAGTACAGATCCCTATGTACAAATTTCATGTTAACAGAACATATGGTCTTGGTCACACACTCAGAATACAAACTCTCACCAAGTACAGAATAAGTGAACCTAAAGTAAAAATAAAATATTTAGACAAAAATTAAACCGAAACCCCAACAAGCCAGACCCTGCATTCAGTGCAACACCAGATGAGAGATGCACTTCCCCATACTGTGTAAAATATAGCGCAAAGTCCAATCACTAAATTGAAAATAAAATTGTTTTTTCTATCTTTGTTGTCTGACCATTTTATTCTCTGGACGTGCTGGTCCTGACCTGAGGCTTCTACTTTCCTGTCTTCTCTTAGCACTCTATCTGCCATTTCTTGTCTCTTCTTTTGTTTTCTTCACTTCCTTCCATCAGCCTGTTTCCAGTCCCAGTAACCCTCCCCACATGTCAGCTCCCTTCCAGTCCCAGTGCTCCCTCCCTGCCAGCTTCCTCCCCATTACCCAGCCACCTACCAGTCCCATCCCCAAGTGTCAGCTCTCTCCAGTCCCATCCCCAAGTGTCAGCTCCTTCCAGTCCCCCTCCAGTACCATCTTCAGGTATCTGCCCCCTTCCAGCCCCCAACTTCCCACCGTGTCGGGTCCCTTACAGCCCACTCTTTCCCTCTCTGTCAGTTCTTTTCCAGTCCTCTCTTTCCCCCTCTGACAGCTCCTTTCCAGTTTCCAGCCCCCTCTTTCCTCCTCTGACAGCTCCTTTCCAGTTTCCAGCCCTCTTTTCCCCCTTCTGTTAGCCCCCTTCCAGCCATCTCTTTCCCCCCCATGTTGTTCCATTCCGCTCCCTGTCTTTCCTCCTGTGTAGCTCCATTCTGCTTCCTTCCCCCCCCCCCCCATATAGCTCTGCTCTGCTCCCCCTCCTGCCACCCTGTCATCTCTGTTCTGCTCCTTCCCCTTCCCCAGCGGCTGCAATAGCGGTAAATTCAAATGAAAAGGAAACTGGTGCGGAGCCTCCCGGCCCTATGGAACCCCTGCAACTGTGTCCCACTCTAGTGTCACTTCCTTTTGGGGGTGGGATCCAGCTGCAGGGGTTCCATAGGGCCGGGAGGCTCCACACCGGTTTCCTTTTCATTTGAAATTACTGTTATCGCAGTGGCTTGTCTACCTTTTTTTTTTAAAACTAAAGGCAGAGTGAGGCGGCTCTGCCGCCCCCAAAAGTTTGCCGTCTGAGGCCACCGCCTCACTTGGCCTCATGATAGAACCGCCCCTGTTACTAAGGGACAGTTGTACAGTGGCTTGAGGACTGTACTACATGAGTGGTTGATAGACATGTTTAATTCTGTCTGTCCTGTCTTTTGAGTCCTTATTTTGTATGTACCTAATGTGAGAAGTTAAGCTCTTGGTTTTATAGTGTTGATGCTATGGGTGGTATGAGTAGTACAGTACATCACCAAGATAAACATGGAACCTGCATCTAGTAGAATCTGTTCTGTTTTTTTGCTATTTCTTTTTCTTACCCATCAGTCTCCTCTTGGGTTTCCAGATAAATCAGAAGTGAACTTTGCTAGCCTTTGGCACCATGAGTCTTCATTCACAACTATTCGTTCTCCCTCCCCATATATATTTTTCCAGTCTTTTGACCTTCCTTTCCCGTATTTATGCTAGTGCTGCATGCATCAGGGCTTCTTACTAAACCCTAGTTATAGGCCCAAAGACTCAAGAAAAGTGTAGGCAGGTGGTAACTATAAGAAGCAGCAAGTAGGCCGCAAGCTGTGACAGCGCATGTTGCATGACCCTACTGTTAACTCCTGTGTTGAATGTCTTTCCCGTGTGGTTTAACACCCATGTTTTCTGTGCATGCACATTATTCAGGATCCAATCCAGGCGTGGTAAAACAGAAAACACCTTTATTAACAATTCTAATCAGGGGCACAATACAGAACCCCGAAGGGATGTCGCAGCCAACCCTCACCCAACACAGGCCGTATTTTGGCTATGCTTTCTTCAGGGGTTTATATGATGATGTTACGTTTTGGTATGCTATTGCTTATGGCACCAAAGTAAGTTACTTTTTTTTTTTAATAGATGTTATTTTGTCTTTAATTTGGTCCAAGGCTCGGTGCAATGGAACTTCAGGGTTATATTCTGAGATCATGATATAATATACAACGATGTTATTTTAGGTCTCCGTGGTAGATCTTCATAAAGGGTCCAGGTTTTCGGTTTTGCGGTTCAGTACACCATTGGGTTCGGTGGTATGATACCACAGGTCTATTATAGTCCACTTCTACAATGCTACATGGGCATTTTGTGGTTGGATCGCATTTACATTTGGGGCACCTTTGGATGTTGACAATTATAGGAGTATCGCTTTATCTGGCAGTGGCTCATATACTGTACATTCAGTACGAAAACTGGAGGTTCTCACCGGTCCAATGGCTGAAACTATTTACAATAACTTTTTAACAACTTTCTAATTTCCCGTGGAGGTGCGGTGTGAATGAGGCTTCTGACATGGGTCCGGTCCTTGGCATTACAAAAGAGTCAGCTGTTTTGGGGGGTTTCCTGCGAAAAAGAGTTATTTTAACGGCGCAAGTGCAGGAGTTCTCAGAGCTTTGGAGAGTCCACTCAGAACGTCAGAGAGTGTAAGTCCTGCACGATCTTAGCTTTTTTTTAATTTTATAGTTTTGAATTTAAAGATAGTCTGGGTCTAATGACGGGGTATAACTTGGGATGCTGCATATGTCTGGAGGTAGCCCTTTTTTGGGGGGGATCCTTATGATATAAAGTTCTGCATCCCTTTGATATTCTTTACACATTTATGTACAATTATAATGGTATGTCTTAGGAAATGCAGGATAGTATTAGCCTCCTTGCGATCTTTTTTCCACGATTTGTTCATGCCTAAGTGAGTAGAAAAGTCACAGTCTCTTATTCAGCGGTAAGGGAGATGATTGTAGTTCGGCTGGCTTGACTTCCACTCCTGCTTCATGATATTATTTTCTTGATTGGATATTGTTCAGCAGTAAACGTTTTTTGTTTTGATATATGTTTTTTCCTCTCTCTATAGTTTGCAACAGAAGGTGTTTTTAGAAGGACGTATTCCCTTACAGTCTGTAGTCATTTTATATATCGCATCCCTTGTTTTAGGCTGAGGAAAGCAACCAAAGTATCTGTAGGGTATGATAGGACAAAAGAACAGACACCCAGACTGGCAGTATTTTCAGGTTTGGAGAAACCCCTTTATTTATTGTCCCCTACGCGTTTTGGCCTCCAGGCCTCCTTCAGGAGGATATTTTGAGGGTGCAAAACCTCAAAAAGACAAACAATCACAATTAAAAAAAAACAACAACAATATCAAAATTAAAAGTAATAAAACATGCAATAGATAAAATCATAAATAGTAATATAGCAACCAGAAAACATTGCCGCTAACATTCATATAAAAATAATAATCAGAGGAGAGGACACATGTAAAACGTGCTCTGAATCTATATGCATCTTAAAATACAAAAAAGAGATGAGGAGGACATAGATAAAACATAAATATGTCTACCGATACCTTCACTGCAAAAGGCTTCTGTCAAATAAAGTGCATTTGTCACTAAAATGAATAAAAATAGCCAATAAATATCATATAAAAAACTAAAATGATTAATAAAAACAGTTAGATTGAATTAGTGCCATATAATATCATTAGCAAATGGTCTGCATAAAAAATAAATAAATAAAACATGCTTGAAAATTGAATCATTAATGATTAATACATGAGAACACAATTAATATTATGTTACCCATATTGTAATCTCCCAAACGTAAATAGTTGGAAAAACGCAAGGCGGACAAGATAACATGTAAGATAACTTTTTATAGGGATAAACACCCTCATATAAAGAGACCTTCATCTAGAAAACTATCTTGGGCTTGTATTTATGTTCCAAATTAAAGAATGAAATCAATATAAAAAACCCTATGAAATGACATGACAGGAGGAGGAGCACTGCAACGGCAAGAGAAAGACTCACTGAGTGCTTTTTTAAAAGTAACATGTCAATGGCGCGAATCGCCAAAGAACAATGTAATGCCTTATTGTAATACCAAGGTGAATTGTTACACCAAGCGAAAACATTCTATCATATATTAAAAAATGTAAAAAGAAATAGTTGTAATAAAGGAATATATTACTAAACACTTGAAGTTCCATTCCCCTAACAAGATGCATAGTTTTACAGAAGTAAATGGTAAACCTCTCTAATGTACTTGAAAAACTAACCCCGTTGTTCTCCTGCACTATAATCGTACCATAATAGTACACCAATGAAATGATTAAATATGTGGTGTAAGGAAATTGTTAGAATGCTCCAACACACCAATATGTTTTGTACTTGAGTATATAGATGGTTATTCTAAGAAAGGGGAACTGAGTCGGTACAGATATGTCAGCGTTTTTCCCGTCGAACCAAATGAAGAAATGAACCAAAACATTTCTAAAGAGTGCTTGCACAAATAGTTCTTTCATACGAATGAATATAATCACGACTCTAAACACTGTATACTGACTAGCGCCACTCGACCAACTTCGAAACTATTGTTTCATATTTAGTTTACAAAATCACGTTAAAAGAGCCAACCCCGTTATGCCAATGTTGTTGTTAGACATGTCGATACGTAGTGTTAAATCTTAACACTGTTTGCAACATTGAGACGGACATCTACAAATCGTTGTGTAATACGTTGTAAAGTTAGAATGAAAGAAAAAATGAAGAACCTAGTAAATCCTGCATCCGAGTGCAAAACTGCACCATATGACTGATATAAAATCGTGAAAAAAGGATAACTGTTACCACAATCCGTAGCGTTGTCTGACCAGCAGTAGTGAGATCTGAGAGCTTGTTTGTATTTAACGGCGTTTTCCCGCCACGAAGGGCTGAAAGGTCATACACTACAGAGTGATATCCATACATAAGTCAGAAGGAAAAATAAAAAAAAGATAACTTTAAACGGTAAAGAGATGATAAATGGATAGTGCTATACATTTGCAAAATTAGAAGAAACAGAGAGAGGAAAAGGAAGAAGAGGGAGGGGGAGGAAGAAAGGGAGGGGGGAAGGAGAAGGGGGGAAGGGAGAGGGGGAAATGAAGGAGGGGAAAGGGAAGGGGGAGGGAGAAGGGGGAAGGGGAGGGGGATGGGGGAAGGAGAGGAAAGGGGAAAGGAGAAGAAAGGGAAGGGAGGAAGGGAAAGTTAAAGGGAAAAGGGGAGGGAAGGGGGAAGGAGAGGGGAGGGGAAAGAAAGAAGGGGAGGGAGAGATAGAGGGAAAAAAGGAAGGGAAAGGGGGAAAAACCAAATATAAGTTTTTTAAATACTATTTAAACACCATGTAACTTCCCTACAAGAAGACTGATAAATCTATCTCTTGATTCAAGCCCTGTGGGTGTAGAGTACATAATTCATAGATCAGACGTTATTCCATATGTAAAAGAATATTACTGATACTTCCTCCCCGCCAATGAGGCCTAACAACTCTTAAAACAAGGAAATGAAGGTCTGTAACCAAATGGTTTGCTTCAAGCCAGTGTTGTACTAGAGGTTTATCCATGACTTTTCTCCGAATACAGCTTTTGTGCTCAATAATCCTTGTTTTTATGCTCCTTTCAGTTTTACCAATGTAACACAAATTACATGGACACAATGTAAGATAGATAACGCTAGTTGTATCGCAATTGGAAAAATTGGAAAGTTTTACTTTATATGAAGAAACAGGATGTATATATTCCTTTTTGGTTACCAATGCATTTGCACATACTCCACACTTTCCACATTTAAAATGGCCATATGCCTTGGGAGTAAAACGAGGCTTATTAAGGGCTGAAGGTACCAGGATATCACGTAAATTAGCATTCCTCTTATAAGCCACTAGTAATCTTGTGTCTTTTAAAAAAGATAAAGATGATGACTTTGAAACGCATGCAAAAGATATGAGCAATAGATTTTTGGAAAGAGGATATCCGTCTAGATGTATTGAGAAAGCATTAAATCGTGCCCGCTCCTCTGATAGGGCATTACTTCTGAAGGGTCGCAATCCAGATAACACTAATAACATAATGTGCACACTCACCTTTGCCGAGTCCTCAAGAGACCTCACTCGTATATTGCGCGATGCGTGGTACATCCTAGATTCTTTATCTTTTTTAATCATTAATGATTCAGTTTTCAAGCATGTTTTATTTATTTTTTATGCAGACCATTTGCTAATGATATTATATGGCACTAATTCAATCTATTTAACTTGTTTTTATTAATCATTTTAGTGTTACATGATATTTATTGGATATTTTTATTCATTTTAGTGACAAATGCACTTTATTTGACGGAAGCCTTTTGCAGTGAAGGTATCGGTAGACATATTTATGTTTTATCTATGTCCTCCTCATCTCTTTTTTGTATTTTAAGATGCATATAGATTAGGATCACGTTTTACATATGTGTCCTCTCCTTTGTGATTATGATTTTTATGAAAATGAATGTTAGTGGCAATGTTGTTTTTTTTTTTGCTATATTACTATTTATGATTTTATCTATTGCATGTTCTATTATTTTTAATTACTTTTAATTTTGATATTGTTTATTTTGTTTTAATTGTGATTGTCTTTTTGAGGTTTTGCATCCTCAAAATATCCCCCTGAAGAAGGCCTGGAGGCCGAAACGTGTAGGGGAAAATTAAATAAAGGGGTTTCTCCAAACCTGAAAATACTGCCAGTCTGGGTGTCTGTTCTTTTGTCCTTGTTTTTAGTTTTTGGTTTCACCTAAAATCTTTTTAGTATATGTTTATTAATTTTTTGTATGATGATTTTATTCAGTAATTTATTATTTAATTATGCACGCACACATTTATATATTTATTTATTTATTTTTTGATATTTTAGTGTCTTTTAGCTTTGTAGCTGTATTCTTTATTTATGGACATTAGATCAGGTTTAATAAGTGTATTGTATATTTCATAGTTTATTTTCTGGGTTTCATTTTGTTTATTTTGTTTTTGTGATTTTAGTACAGCCATTTAAACCCCTGAAGAAGGCATAGCCGAAACATGGCCTGTGTTGGATGAGCGTTGGCTGCGACACCCCTTCAGGGTTCTATATTGTGCCCCTGATTAGAATTGTTAATCAAAGCGTTTTCTGTTTTACCACGCCTAGATTGGATCTTGTTGCTTCACGTGGTACCGTGCTTCTTTGTTGGACTTATGGATTATTTACACATTATTCAGTACAGAAAATGCAAAGAGGGATGCAACATCAGCGAAAGGGAAACCTTCATGCCTCTCTCTGCTCTGGGAAGAGCAGTGCCCTCGCAAGTGCTCTGCAGAGAGGTGGATATTTAGCTCCTGTGACGAATTTGCTGTGAGTTCTAGCTGTCTGTCTGCCTGCATACTATCTTTATTTATCTGTTTATTTATTTGTTGGTTTGTTTGTCTTTATTGGTGTGCTCCTTCATCTCTCTGTCCCCTTTAGTTTTGCACTTTGTTCAGCTTTCTCAGCTGTATAACTTACCCTGCCTCTTTCAACTATCTGGCCTTTCTGTGTTGGCCAGGTTAACTGTTACTTTGAATTATATTTCTCAACCTGCTCTGTCCCCAGAGTTTTAAACTTTTGCCTGCTCTTGTCTACCTGAATGACTAACCCCCTCCCCCCCTGCTGAGGGTACAGGACAGGGTACCTCATAGCAACCCTCTTTTAATAAGTTTTATTCCCCTCCCTCCCTCCCTCACCAACACCCACCCACCCCTGGGATAATCGTAGCTTTATAGGCACTTACACAACTTAGAGGAAAGGAGCTGCTCTCAGGTGCAGCTCTTTATCCAAATCAGTCATACATTCAGGACCTGAGATTAATTAAGCTTCAGGTGAAAAAGGTATATTAAACACATTAGATACACTTTTATTAGTATAAGCATCCACACCAACCCTTAGTAAGTAAAGAATTTAAAGATCTAAACACAAGCTTTAAACTAAGATGCCAAAATAAACCCCTCTACTGAGTGATTGTATAGTAACTGATGTTAACTACTAAATCGTGTGTATTGTTTTTTTGTCGGAAGTTATTGCCTTGAGAGATCTCTCCCTCTTGAAGCGTGACTTCCCTTTTAATTATTTTTATGGTAACCAAACCACCGTATAAAAACTTGTGAAGTAATTGCATTACCAAATGCTACATCACAAACTATTTCATTAAAAGTTCTTAATTAAACTTCAACCCATAGAAAACTCTTAATTGCAGATCTTCAACGAACACAGCACTGCGTTTAGAACCGCGCTCTTTCTTCGGCTCTGTCTCAACGCTTAAATATCCGCTATATATACTCATCTGGATTAATATCTTCTTTCATTCTAATAAGCTGCTTCCTTCAGCTCTGATGTAACTATGAACTTCTCCGTCACAAACCGGATCTCTCCGTTGTTTCAGTCTTACTTCTGTGAGATTCAAAGCTAAGTGAAAAGATATTTAAAGGCTACTATAGACCGCCTTCTTCTAATGATGTCATTGTCAGCTTAACCAATCATATATCAGAATCAACCTTTCAATCATAGGATGTTTAAACTAAGCTTAACCAATCCTGTTCCAAATTCAGCCCTTTAGGCTCCAAACAATCAATACGGAATATCCAATGTTGTTCAACCCATTGAAGTCGTTGTTCTCTATCACCCCCTCTCAAATTCAGGGGAACTTGATCAATAATTCGCCACTGAAAATCTGAAAAGGAGAGTCCAAATTCAATGCAATGTTGTACTAATGGGGCTGTGGTAACTGAATTTCGTATTCTAGATGCATGTTCTTGAAGACGAAGTTTTACCTTTCTGATCGTTCGACCAACATACACTTTTAAACATGGACATACTAGAATGTAAACCACATAAGAGGTGGAACATGTGGTAAACCCTTTGGATATCTGTTTTATTGTTGTATGTGGAATAAGCCATTCTTTTCCTTCTATTGATTGTTTACATAAGTCACATGACAGCCCCTTAGAACACCGAAAATGTCCAATTAGGGAATCCTCTGAAACCTGCAATCCTTGCGGCTGTGTTGTATTGAGTAAATTGCCTATATTCAGGCCTCTGGTATATGCTATCCGCAATGGTTTCTGAAAACATGTATGAAGAGCCAGAACATGCCAATGTTTCTTCAAAATAGATGTTATTCTTGAACTATTCAACATATAAGGTAGTATTCCAGTTATAAAACCATCTTCAGATTGTTTTTTTGCATCATGCAACCACTCTGTGGGTATACCGTGCTCGTATCATAGCCTGTTTTACAATAGAAAAAGGATAACCTCTCTGTAATAATCTAATTTTCAGTTCTTGTGCGTGACGCTCAAATTCATGAATGGAATTACAGATCCGACGAAGACGTAGAAACTGCCCATAGGGCAAACCTCGTTTTAAAGCTGGGGGATGGAAACTTGAAAATTGTAGAAGGGTGTTTCTTTGTACAGGTTTTCTATATAGAGTGGAGCATAAACGAGCTCCTTGTTTAAAAAGTTTTACATCTAGAAATTCTATTTCTTGTGTATGAAAGTGTAATGTGAATGATAAATTTTCTTTTTGAACATTCAGCCAGGCAACAAAGTCTACTAAAGCTTGTTCGGTATCATTCCAAAGAAAAAAAGATATCATCCAAAATCCTGACCCATGTATTTATCTTAGAATACCATTCAGATGGAAAAATTGTTTTCATTTCAAAATCCGCCAAATAAAGTGTGGCGATTGAAGGAGCTACTGTGGCTCCCATTGCTATACCCTGGACCTGGTAATAATACTTACTATCAAATTGAAAATTTTTTTTGTAAGAACCAAAGACAATATTCTAAGGAAAAATTCCTTTGGTAAACGAGAAGGTAGAGATAATTCTAATCCCGTTATTACTTGTAAAGCCTCTTGTTGAGAGATGTTTGTATATAGGGCCACTACATCTAAGGATACTAAAATAGTACAATCTATAGATTGTGTAATCAAATCTATCTTCTCCAAAAAATGGGATGTATCTCTGATGTAGGAATCAACCCTTTGTGCACAAGGTCTCAAAAATATGTCACAAAATTGTGACAATGGCTCCAGTATGGAGCCTCTACAAGAGACAATAGGTCTCCCTGGTGGATTCATTAAAGATTTATGTACTTTTGGTACCGTGTAAAAATATGGAATTAGGGGATGTTTCAGTGTCAAAAAATTAAATTCCTTTGTAGTTAACCAACCCCGATCTAATCCTTCTTGCATCAAAACATGAATAGTAGCCTGTATTTCTAGTGTCGGATCTGTATCTATTGGCTGATAACATTTAAAATCATTCAATTGCATTAAAGCATCTTGTACATAATGTTCACTAGATTGTATCACAGTAGCGCCCCCTTTATCGGCTCTTTTGATTATAATGGATGGCATTTGTCTTAACTCTTTCAATGCTTGCCATTCAGATTTTGTCAAGTTATTTGCTATACTGCTACTTCTACCTTTAGGGAGCATCCTTTCCATCTTACCTACATCCTGCAATACTAATTGTTGAAATGTAGAAATATGCGGATCTATTTCTCCACCAGGAATCCATTTTGATGGTAATCTCACCACTGACGAATCAGGTATTAGTGGATTCGTAGCACAAAATTGAAGCACCCGCAATTTACGAAAAATCTTTTGTAAAGCAATCCGGATCTGAAAAGGTTGATACTGTACACGAGGGACAAATGATAACCCTTTATTCAACACCATCTCTTGAGTATTCGTTAAAGGGATTCCTGAAATGTTTATTATTGAAGTTTCGCTTGTGTTCGAGTAATGGGGCCCTGGGGTTGGTCGATCAGGAAATCCTGATGTTCTTCTCCTGTCTGCCATCCCCGTCGCCGACCTCGTCCTCGTCGGCCCCGGCGAAAAACCTGTTCTTGAAAGGATCCCGACCTTGTCATGCCCCCTCTACGGGAGGTGGCATATTCACCTGAACTCCCCTCTTCCGATTCCATATCAGAAGAGGCAGGAAAAGAAACTTCTTTTTGTTGTAAAGTGGTTTTTTTAGCCCAAGTGAATACTTGATCTAATTCATAGTCTTTCCGATCTTTTGGTTTAAACTAAGATGCAGCAGTCCAGCAGCGAGATGGGGGCTGTCCAGTCTTTTGCATTGAGTGTCACATGTATGATTTTTTTCCCAGTTGGTCAGAGGTCTTATGTGTGCACTAGGTGCAAGGAGCTCTTTGCTCTCAGGGGACGAGTAGAGGCTATAGTAGCAGACTTGGAAGACATAAGAAAGACAGAGAGGTACATAGATAAGACCTACAGGGATATAGTCCTGAAGTCCCACCTCCAGTCTGGCAGCATCCCTGTTGCCATGGAGGAGAGAGATCACGTGACTGGACAGCACACCCTGGTGTGGCAGGACGTGATCCTGTAACTAGGACCTGTTCTCCAGGTGATGTAAAACCCTCTCACACTGAGGACGTTTCTCCAGGGCCATGTGCCCATGAGGGGAGGATTAGGACAGCTGTTATAGTTGGTGATTCAATCATTAGGCATGTAGATAGCTGGGTGGCTGGTGGACGTGAGGATCGCCTGGTAACATGCCTGCCTAGTGCGAAGGTAGCGGACTTCACGCACCGCCTAGATAAGATCTTAGATAGTGCTGGGGAGGAGTCTGCTGTCTTGGTGCATGTCGGTACCAATGACATAGGAAAATGTGGTAGGGAGGTTCTGGAGGCTAAATTTAAGCTTTTAGGTAGGAAGTTGAAATCCAGAACTTCCAGGGTAGCGTTCTCCGAAATGCTTCCCGTTCCACATGCAGGACCGAAAAGGCAGGCAGAGCTCCGGAGTCTCAATGCGTGGATGAAACGATGGTGCAAGAATGAGGGTTTTGGATTTATTAGGAACTGGGGAACATTCTGGGGAAAGGAAGGGCTCTTCCGAAGGGATGGGCTTCACCTTAATCGGGATGGAACCAAGCTGCTGGCATTAAAAAGGAGATAGAGCAGCTTTTAAACTAGATAATAGGGGAAAGCCGACTGTCGCCCAAGAGCGCATGGTTCAGAAGAAGGTATCCTTGAAGGATACTACCAAAAGCAGAGAGGTTCCAAAAAAGAGTAAAGTATCCCAAATGCCATTGAGTATGGTGCAGACAGAGCGTAAAGATTCCAAATTACCCATGCCTACCAATAGCCAGATTAATATTAATAAAATACAGTCTCTAAAATGCTTGTATGCAAATGCTAGAAGTCTAAAAAATAAGATGGGAGAGTTAGAATATATAGCACTAAATGAGAGGTTAGATATGATTGGTATCTCAGAGACATGATGGAAGGAAGATAACCAATGGGACACTGTGATACCTGAGTACAAACTATATCGTAATGATAGAACCGATCAAATTGGTGGAGGGGTTGCACTCTGTTAGAGAGGGCATTGAGTCAAAAAGGATTAAAGTTTTGCAGGAAACAAAATTTGCTGTAGAATCTCTATGGATTGAAATTCCATGTAAAAGGAGAAGGTAATGGCAGTGGGGGTGTACTATCGACCACCTGGCTAGTATGAACAAATGGATGGTGAATTACTCAAGGAAATCAGGGAAGCTAACAAAAGTTACAGCACAATAATAATGGGTGATTTCAATTACCCCGGTATCGACTGGGTCAGTGTCAGGGCAGGACATGCTAGGGAGATAAAGTTCCTAGATGAAATAAATGAGTACTTCTTGGAGCAGCTGGTTCATGAACCGACCAGAGGGGAAGCCATACTGGACCTAGTCCTTAGTGGAACACCAGATCTGGTGCAAGAGATAAGGGTGTTGGGGCATGATCGCGTTTGATTTAATTAGTAGAGGAGGGATGGCAAGGAAATCCACAGTACTACCTTTTAACTTTTGAAAGGGAGACTATAAGAACATAAGATATGCCATACTGGGTCAGACCAAGGTCCATCAAGCCCAGTATTCTGTTTCCAACAGTGGCCAATCTAGGTCATATGTACCTAGCAGTTTCCCCAAGAGACACAAGTTCCACAATGTTTGTACTGGGTCAAGCATTGATATCTTCGGTCACTTCTTAATAATGGTTTATGGACCTTTCCTTCAGGAACTTGTCCAAACCTTTTTTAAACCCAGCTACACTAACAGCCTTTACTACATCCTCCGGTAACAAATTCCAGAGTTTGATTACACGTTGAGTGAAAAAATATTTTCTTTTATTAGTCTTAAATAGTTTACCCTGTAGCTTCATTGCATGTCCCCTAGTCTTTCTATATTCTGATAAGGTAAACAATCTATCTACGTTTACCCGTTCCACTCCGTTCATTAATTTATAGACTTCTATCATATCTCCCCTCAGCCGTCTCTTTTCCAGGTTAAAGAGCCCTAACCTTTTTAGCCTTTCTTCATAGGAGTATCCTTCCATCCCCTTTACCATTTTGGTGGCTCTTCTCTGTACCTTTTCTAAAATCGCTATATCCTTTTTAAGATACGGCGACCAGAATTGCACACTATTCAAGGTGCGGTCTCACCATGGAACGATATACAGGCATTATAATATCTTTTGTTTTATTTTCCATTCCTTTCCTTATCATACCTAGCATTCTATTTGTTCTCTTGGCCGCCGCTGCACACTGGGCCGAGGGTTTTAACATGGTATCCACAATGACGCCTAAATCTTTTTCCTGGGTGGTGGTTCCTAATGTGGAACCTTGCATCGTGTAACCGTAGTTTGAGTTGTTCTCCCCTAGGTGCATAACCTTGCACTTGTCCACATTACATTTCATCTGCCATTTTGATGCCCAGTCTTCCAATTTATCAAAATCCTCTTGCAATTTTTCACAATCCTCTTGGGTTTTAACAACTTTAAATAGTTTTGTGTCATCTGCAAATTTGATAACCTCACTCGTTTTTCCACTTTCCAGGTCATTTATGAATATGTCAAAAAGCAGCGGACCCAGCACAGATCCCTGGGGTACACCACTATTCACCTTTCTCCATTGGGAAAATTGGCCATTTAGCCCTACCCTCTGCTTTCTATCTTTTTTAACCAGTTCCTGATCCACAATAGTACACTGCCTCCTATCCCATGACTCTTTAGTTTTGCCAAAAGTCTCTGATGAGGGACCTTGTCAAAGGCTTTCTGAAAGTACAGATACACAATATCAACCGACTCACCTTTGTCCACCTGTTTATTCACTCCTTCAACAAAACATAACAGTTTAGTAAGACAAGATCTTCCTTGTCTAAAGCCATGTTGGCTGTTTCCCAATAGGTTGTGACTATCTACATGCTGAGTAATTTTATTCTTTATGATGGTTTCTACCATTTTTCCCGGTACTGACGTCAGGCTCACCGGTCTGTAGTTTCCCGGATCACCCCTGGAACCCTTTTTAAAAATTGGTGTTACATTGGCGATCCTCCAATCTTCAGGTATTAGAGATGATTTTAATGATAGTTCACAGATTACTGATAGCAGTTCTGCAATCTCATATTTCAGTTCTTTCAACACCCTTGGATGTATACCATCCGGCCCAGGTGATTTGCTACTCTTCAGTTTATCTAATAGTTGTAAGACATCTTCCCGATGTATCGATATTTCCTTCAATTCTTCCGCACCTTTAAATACCACTTCAGTCATGGGTAACATCCCTACATCTTCCTCAGTAAAGACCGAAGCAAAGAATTCATTCAGTCTCTCCGCTATCGCTTTGTCGCCTCTTAGTGCTCCTTTAACCCCTTTATCATCTAATGGACCAACTGACTCTCTCACAGGTTTTTTGCTACGAATGTACTTGAAAAGGTCTTTATTTCGCGTTTTTGCTTCCGCAGCAAGCTTCTTCTCAAATTCTCTCTTTGCCTGCCTTATCAATGCCTTGCATTTGACTTGCCAGTGCTTGTGCTGTTTCCAGGTTTCGTTGTTTGGCTCTTTTTTCCATTTCCTGAAAGATGTTTTTTTGGCAACAACAGCCTCTCTGACCTCACCTTTAAACCATGCTGGCAGTTTTTTGGACTTCCTTCCACTTTTCTTAAAGCGTGGAATACAGCTGGTCTGGGCTTCCAAGATAGTATTTTTTAACAACACCCAAGCTTGATGTACGTCTTTAACCTTTGCAACTGCTCCTTTTAGTTTTTTCTTAACTGTTTTCCTCATTTTATCATAGTCTCCCTTTTGAAAGTTAAAAGGTAGTACTGTATATTTCCTTACTATCCCTCCTCCACTAATTAAATCAAAGGCGATCATGCTATGATCACTATTGCCAAGTGGTCCCAACACCCTTATCTCTTGCACTAGATCTGGTGTTCCACTAAGGACTAGGTCTAATATGGCTTCCCCTCTGGTCGGTTCATGAACCAGCTGCTCCAAGAAGCAGTCATTTATTTCATCTAGGAACTTTATCTCCCTAGCATGTCCTGACGTGACACTGACCCAGTCGATACCGGGGTAATTGAAATCACCCATTATTATTACTGCGCTGTAACGTTTGTTAGCTTCCTTGATTTCTTTGAGCATTTCATCATCCATTTGGTCATTCTGGCCAGGTGCTCGATAGTACACCCCCACTGCCATCGCCTTCCCCCTTTTATATGGAATTTCAATCCATATAGATTCTACAGCAGATTTTGTTTCCTGCAAAACTTTAATCCTTTCTGAGTCAATGCCCTCTCTAACATAGAGCGCAACCCCTCCACCAATTTGATCAGCTCTATCATTATGATATAGTTTGTACCCAGGTATCACAGTGTCCCACTGGTTGTCCTTCCACCATGTCTCTGATATTCCCATCATATCTAACCTTTCATTTAGTGCTATATATTCTAACTCTCCCATCTTATTCTTTAGACTTCTAGCATTTGCATACAAGCATTTTAGAGAATGTATTTTATTTATGTTAATTTGGCTATTGTTAGACATGGGTAAATTGGGATCTTTAAGCTCTGTCTGCTCCATACTTGAGGGCATTTGGGCTACTTTACTCTTTTGTGGAACCTCTCTGCTTTTGGTAGTATCCTTCAAGGATACATTCTTCCGAACCATCCGCTCTTGGGCGACTGTCGGCTTTCCCTTAATATCTAGTTTAAAAGCTGCTCTATCTCCTTTTTAAAGGTTAATGCCAGCAGCCTGGTTCCATCCCGGTTAAGGTGAAGCCCATCCCTTCGGAAGAGCCCCTCCTTTCCCCAGAATGTTCCCCAGTTCCTAACAAATCCAAAACCCTCATCTCTGCACCATTGTCTCATCCACGCATTGAGACTCCGGAGCTCTGCCTGCCTTTTGGGTCCTGCGCGTGGAACAGGAAGCATTTCGGAGAATGCTACCCTGGAAGTTCTGGATTTCAACTTCCTACCTAAAAGCCTAAATTTTGCCTCCAGAACCTCCCTACCATATTTTCCTATGTCATTGGTACCAACATGTACCAAGACAGCAGACTCCTCTCCAGCACTATCTAAGACCTTATCTAGGTGGCGCGTGAGGTCCGCTACCTTCGCACCAGGCAGGCATGTTACCAGGCGATCCTCACGTCCACCAGCCACCCAGCTATCTACATGCCTAATGATCGAATCACCAACTATAACATTATAGCATTGTGGAACCTGTGTCTTTTGGGGAAACTGCTAGGTACATATGACCTAGATTGGCCATTGTTGGAAACAAGATACTGGGCTTGATGGACCTTGGTCTGACCCAGTATGGCATATCTTATGTTCTTGTGTTATGTTCTTATGAAGTGAAAACATGCAGTGCAGAGCACTATTACTGATCATTTATATAGCGCTACAAGGTGTATGCAGCTCAGGCCACTGCATCAATGATCTCGCCAGCAGGCATACTCTAAAGGACTACCAAAGACAGACATTTTCCTCGCACTTTACTAGCCGCTCTTCCTCTGAATTCTCCTAGTCTTTATTGGTTTTCTCACTCTCGCCACTGCCCCCATATCCTTTTGCAGCACTTTTGAGTTTGATAATAAATTCCACTGTGTCATCGGAATCTACCCTGTAGTCCTTGACCCTGTAGTCCTTGACTACTTGAAAATGTCTCGAACGTGTGCAAGGGTTTTAAACATCAATGGCTTATGACAAATGAAGAACTTGATAACCGACCGCTATTTGTGAAAATATATCAAAACAGTGCTCTGAATTAACAGAAAAATCACTTAACTTCCATACTGATGTATCCGGTCATAGTCTTCAATTTTTTTTCAATTTTTTTTATATAAAGAATTTTGTTGCTTAATAATAGCCTTTTCTTTTGTTGTGGAAAGAAAGGCTGTGCCCCAACGCCTATCTTATAAGGCACCCCTGCGTTTCACCATTGAGGGTTTATCAAGGGACCCATTCTTCAACAAAATATCTTACGTTATTCACAAGTGTTTAAAAATATTATGTTCAAACCTGAGAATTGCACAGCTTCTGGTTTTTAAACTTCTGTCATCGATGTTCACAAAAACGCCGCGCAGCATGCGCGGCGTTTTTGTGAACATAGATGAACGTTACGATGACAGAAGTTTAAAAACCAGAAGCTGTGCAATTCTCAGGTTTGAACATAATATTTTTAAACACTTGTGAATAACGTAAGATATTTTGTTGAAGAATGGGTCCCTTGATAAACCCTCAATGGTGAAACGCAGGGGTGCCTTATAAGATAGGCGTTGGGGCACAGCCTTTCTTTCCACAACAAAAGAAAAGGCTATTATTAAGCAACAAAATAGCAACAAAATTCTTTATATAAAAAAATTTGAAAAAAATTGAAGACTATGACCGGATACATCAGTATGGAAGTTAAGTGATTTTTCTGTTAATTCAGAGCACTGTTTTGATATATTTTCACAAATAGCGGTCGGTTATCAAGTTCTTCATTTGTCATAAGCCATTGATGTTTAAAACCCTTGCACGCGTTCGAGACATTTTCAAGTAGTCAAGGACTTGCAGTGCTACTAAGGGATTTTCTGAGGCTTATGTAGGACACTAAAATATAAAATATATGAATAGTGATACGAAGGTGAATTGTTGAATGAGTTTATTTTTTTCATTTGTATCCATGTAGATTGACTAACCACACCACTTTTCTTCAGATAAAACTGTAAAACTAACTACTATGATCTTCAAAGTATAAATGGATTGTGATACTAAAATCCCTGTTTATGGTTTACGAACAGCCTGATGCTCAAAATTCCTCTTCCGGATAGTAGCAGCCACTGTCCAGATAAGCGGTTTTCAGCAGTGCTGCCCATATAATGCTAAGACAGTCTGCAAAGAATTTTTGCTGGCATTATATGGATATTACTAGGGCAGAGCATGGATTCAGGAAGACGTTACCTGGAGAGTTAAAAAAAAAAGCTGTCCTAAATTTATGTGGATAGTAGTCTCGGTATCGCTGCTATCCAGGTACAGCGGCAAGCACCACCACTGGATGTTCAATGCTGGCAACAATCTGGATACTGTTGCCGAATATCTGGATTTAAATAGTGGCCCTTATGTGTTTATAGAAAAAATTGTAAAAGTACATTAGACTTCCAGTTTTTCATTCTCTTTGGCATCCGCAGTTAGTATCATCTTTGCAGTTTTCCGGGTCATACTGTGTCTTAGGAAGTGGAACCTCATGGTTCAGGCGTCATGCTGCGGCTTTCTTCAGGGTGAAGTGGTTATGCAGTAACTGTTCTCAAACCAGATTGGTGGGTTTGAAGAGGGAAATTTTAGATTTTTTTGGGGGGGGGGGCGGGGGGCTCCCTCTCCCAGCATCTTTTCCAGTCTCTCTACTGGGGTTTGGAGATCCCCGCCAGCTAAGGTTATATCTCTCTGGGCCAAAGTTGGAGCTATGAGGGACGTCGGGAATGCCGGGGGAAGAAGAAGGGGGAGAGAGAGAAACATGAAGATCAGAGAGGGGGCAAGATGGGCCTTGGAGCAGCCAGCTAGTGCCCCGAGGCTGGAAAATGGGGCTCCTGGTCCCATGGGGCCCTGTACAAAACATCCTGGCACATGTGTAGGGCCGGAACTGTACCTTAGCTGCACACAGAAACTACAGGTTAGAAGAGATGCAGACAAAAAAACGGAATGGAAACCCCAAAATACAGTCTTGGAGCTGAGGAACACTGAAGAAACAGAAACTGAAATGCATTTCTTCCTGTACTGAGCTACAAGAAATGCGCGTTTTCAAAGCTGACACGTTTCATTCTCTGAATACTGACGTTCCTTTGCATTTTGCCGATTTTAGCTTTTCAGCTGGGTAAGTCCTGGTCTGTCTTCATCACTTCCACTTGTTTTTCTCCTAAGTCCTTTCCAGGATCTTGTTTCCATTTTGTATTTTTTCACTCGTCCTGACTTCTTCCCTTCCTTTCCTACACGTCTTTCTGATGTTTCTGCTTATAAGTTTTTGTTTTTTTTTTCTCTCATCTACCATTTTATCTTACTATAGCTAGATTTCATTCCTTCTGGTCTTCACCTTCCTCTAGTTTGTCTCCCTCCTTTTTTTTTCCTTCTTCACCTTTCACAGCTTTCCATGTAAGTGCTAGACTCGCAGTTGTTCTCAACCCAGTCCTCTGGGACCCTTAGTCCAGTTGGGTTTTCAGGATATCCACAATGAATATACATGAGATAGATCTGCATACACTGCTTCCATTGTATGCAGATCTATCTCATGCATATTGTCGCCACGCCTCCCGCCCGGGCCGATAGCCAGTAAGCAGGAGGGCGTCGCCTTATTGCCCTCCTGGAATAGTGTCCATAAATATGGCTGCCAGCTAGGACTGCTGGGAAATGTAGTTTACTTATTCCTTAGAGCAAATAGTGTGACCACACGGTATTAGGCAAAAACAGAGAATATTTTTATTTTTCGGGATTTCCCCCTCGCATCAAATTCAATAGCACTGAACATAAATTGGATACGTCTCCAAAACAAAGAATAAAGTCCAACAGGTTGTATTCACAGAGTTGGTCACTTTTAACAGCAGTTAACTTTGGTACTAGGAACTGGCTTACAAAGCTCAGGCTGTTAACTGTTTCCAAGGTAACTCAACTTTCATATGAAGACTGTTTTTCTCACATCTTCTTTACACAAGGAGGCACACAGCTTCTAAAACGCCCAGTAAGTTTTACTTCTCTTCAGAGCATTGGGGAAAACACATTGGCTTAAAACCTCTGGTGAGTTTTTCTTGCTGTGTCTTTCAACTTCGTACAAACAAGCTTTGCTCTACTTTAAACACTCATTCTCTTACATGTGCTTATGCTCAGCACATCTCAAACTCATTAGCTCTGCAATATGAGCACTGCATCTCCTCAGACTCACTTTCATAGGGTTCAATGCAGCTTTCTATCTCCATCTCTTCAATGGATTCATTGCAACTGTTTTCAGGTGGAACAGGGTCATAGAGCTTACTATTCTGCTTCTGCAACAACTCATTCAGCTTTGCTAACAAGAGTTTCTTTTGCTCTATCTCAGCAGAGTTTAAACATGAAGTTTCTTTCTCTCTAATAGACTTCTCAACTTCTGGGTCACAGCAGCTGTTAGGAAGTTTGCTATCTCTTACAAAAGCTTGCTTTGAGGCATTTTGACTACGATAGTTAGAGAACTAGAGAAAAATGCTAGAAGCTATCTCCTCTGAAGAACTTTGGCTAAGGAACACAGAATAGTTAGTTTTTTTATTTATTTACATTCTCTTCTATACCGCGCTTTTCTGCATCAGTTCGGTTTACATTGAACAAACTGAAATTACATTGAACAGGGCATTATAACGTGGAGATAACTATTTTACAGGGAACATGGGCTATGGAGGGTTAAGTGTCTTACCCAAGACCACAAGGAGCACCTGTGGGACTAGAAACCCCAGTCCTTCCAGCCCAAGGTTGCTGTCCTCTAGTGGGATTTGAACCCCCTACCTTCCGGCCTGAAGTACCTTGCCCCAACCACTAGGCCACTCCTCCACTCCACTCCACTCTACCTTTGCAGCTTAGCTGGCTAGCTGAGTTGCTTCCCCCACTGGGAACTGACTCTTTCAGCTTTCTTTCACGCAGGGACTTTGAAACACGCACTTGCCTTGACTCTGGATCTCTCAGCTGTTCCAATCCTTCCTGCTCTGTGCCGTGCTGCTTTCTCTCTTCATTCAACTGCCTCTCTCCTGGCAGTTTCCCTTTTAGCTGTGTCTGCCTTTGATCTGTTCCTCTCAGATCCAACTACTCGTCTCTGCTCCTTGTTCCAGCTGCTCTGGTTCTCATTCCTGTGCCTGTGCTTGTCGTGCTCCTTGCTCCCTTCCCCCCTGACTGCTCAAACCCTGCAGTTTTAAACTGATCCTTCTTAGGGACCACACCCTTCTCCCAGCCCACGTGGGAGCTGTTAGGACTCAACCTAACTCTGACGTGCTGAAGTGGGCGGGGCTTGATACTGGCTGCACTCTGACTCAGAGGTTTGTGGTTGCTAGGGAAAACCTGTTTGCTACTATTTTTAAAGGAACAGGATTCACTTTCTTGCCACTCCATGTCCCCTGAACAGCCTTCGTCATCACAATATTCATTGTGACAATCCTGAAAACCTGACTGGCCTGGGGGTCCCAGAGGACGAGGCTGAGAACCACTGTTTTAAATACTAGTATTAGCATATAAAGGTCTAAGAGATGGGAAACCGCTATATTAAACAAAAAAAAGGGTGGGGGGGGTGGGGAAGAGGCTACAGATTTGTTCCAAAAAGACAATTATGTTCCTCTCAAGGCAGTTTACTTGTTGGACAGTCTGGAGCTCTAAGGCTTTTAGTGTGGTCGGTCCTGAGAAATGGAGAGTTCGTCCTGCTCAGTTAAGAGAGGAACCTAATTTTATTGAATTTTAGAAAGAGAGTTAAAACATGACTTCTATTCCCCCACAGATAAGTAAATACTGAGGAATTAGATGTGATGTTTGCTACTGAGTACTGAAGATGTATTGATACTCACATTCCTGATCATCCCTCCAGTCTAGTCCTGGACTATTGGAGTTGTGTACATCCTCCCGCAGCTTGGAGACTGAGCATGTCCCTCTTTTGGTGACTCCAGTATAAATAGTCCAGGGACCGCCTCCTTGAATCAGTTTTGCTCAGTCTCCAGGCAGCGGAAGGAGGTGTGAGTCCAGAGGTCCGGGACTCACTGGAGCAACAATTAAGGCAGCAGCTAGGGTCTAGTTGTTAGATAGTGCATAGTGTTGTTTTTTTTATTAAAAAAAAAAAAAAAAAAAAGATCAGTACCCCTTTTTAAATTGAACTCACTCTTGCCGGTTGGTAAGAAGTGTAGGGAGCTGCCGCCCCCCCCCCTTCTCCCTCCTCTCTGGAGCAAGGAAGCGCTAGCAGAGGAGAGAGCGGGAGCTGTGCAGGAGGTGGGTAAGAGGCTGTGGAGGAGCAGCACTGCGGCCACGCGCCTCGAGAAGCCACGAGGTGCGGCAGCGGGAGCAGAGGTGATAGGCCCGACGAGATTTGCAGCACAGATCGGGGCCAGAATCTCCCGCTTGGGAAGTAGCATGCCCGCTTAATCTTCACCGGTGCCTTTGAGGTAAGAGCCGGGGGTGGTAGGAGGCAGCGGTTTTGAGCCTGGCGCGGGTTTTTTAAGCGGGCGGGTGTTCCTTTTTAGGAGAGATGCGACCCGCGCAATTTGTGTAGGAAACGAGGGCTTCGGGGTTGCTGCGCTGCGCGCTTCCTGGGGAAGGCCCCTATTAAGTAACACCTGTTAGAGTCTTTGGTTTATGATAAAAAAAAAAAAAGGGCCTTGAGGTTTTTCTTCAGGAGTTTTGGGCCCGGGCAGGACACTGCGCTTTTGAGCGGGCTTATGCCTCAACGGCCTAGGTGCCTCTTGTGTGGGGTGCGGAGAGGGACAGTCTCTGAGGCGGGAGTTTGCAGAGGCTGTGCCCTAGAAGCTTCCATAGCGGACATGGAAAAGAAGGGAGAGTTGGAAGCTGAGGAGGTTGCATTGGGAAAGGACTCTCCGGTGGCCCCAGAGATAGTGCAGGAGCCCCTGCCGGGACCGTCGTCAGCTCCAGATGGTCCCTTGCCACAGACTCGGGTAGTTTTGTTCCAGGCATCTAATCTCTGGTCAGTTTCTTAGTACCCACTCTTCCACCCTACCCAGTCCCTCAGTACCTATTTACACTCGCAATACTCAGCCAGTCTTAGAGCCTCTCTTCTATTTTCCCACCCAGTTTTAGAACCTCCACCTGGTTGGAGTTGCTGCTATCCTGCATCCTCATATCCTCTAGTACCTGCCTTCCTATCTTCTCCTTTCCTTCAGCAGCACTCGCCCATCTATTTCCTCCTTCAATTTTCATTAACCCTGCCTTTCCTATGCCTTACCACAGCATCCATTCTTGGACCCCTCCCTGTCAACATCCCCCCATATATGACCTAATTTCTTCCAGCCCCCCAAACGATATGTCCTCCTCTCCCTTTCCACTCCCCCCAGCATCTGCCCCCTTCCAGTCCCAGTCTCTCACCCCCCAGTACTGGTTCCTTTCTAGCACTGGCTCCCTTCCAATGTCAGGTCCCTTCCAGTCTTGGCAGCGCTACCCTCTGCCTATTTCCATTTCCAGTCCTAGCTAGTCATCTCTTTTCCCCCTTGCAGTCACATTAAAGATTTACACAGCCGCAGGAGTGTTTTTCTTCACTCCCATGGCTGTGCTCCATTGCAGCAGCCAGCACTATGGCCTTTTTAAAGGCACATGGGCACTTCCTGTCTCATGCAAGAAACAGGAAGTGCCTGTTATTGGCTTTTAAAAATGCCGCACTGGCAGCAACTGCAATATAGCACACCCAGGGAAGCAAAGGAAAACACCCCAGCCACTGGCTTGCCTGTTAGGCTTTGTGCACAGGCATGGCCGGCTTAATGCATTTTACTGTATCTGCCTCTGTGTTTGATCCGGAGGGAGTGTGACCTCCTGAATACTGATCTGATAAAGATTTTGTTTATTAACCAAGTGAAATAAAGTGACGGTCTTTCATTTATGTGCATTCAAGTGGGCTAATAGAGAGCAACCACGCTGCTTTTGAACATAAAATCGTTCCAACTTTTTTGCAGTGGGTGAGGTTGTGGATGCTCTAAAGATGAGTCCAAAGGACTTTGAAAAGAAGTATAATCAAAGTATGCCATCCAAATCGGACTGTGTTGTGTTTTCCTGCCTGGCTGTAGTGCGGAGCTTGAAGGCGCTTGACTCTGCTGTGTCTCTGGGCTACAGTAGGTAAGCAGATGTAGGATGCTTTATCACTCACCTTTTATATAAATCAAAACACTGAGGCCAGGTAAATAGCAAAGTGGATAATACTCGAGACTTGTTTGGGCTGCTGAATATCCCAGCCAAGGCGATTAACATGCTAGCAAATCTGCTACCCTCATTAATCGCTTTGAATATTCCCTCTATGGTGGTGTTTTTTAAGGTATTATCCAATTCAATTTAAACTCATAACTACTGTGCAAGGTACTTGTCACTTTGTTACAGCTATGTACTAAATCCCATATCTGCTCTTAACTCTTTTTGTCTACTTTCAGATCACAGCACTACAGTGGTGGGTTTGACGACTGGATAAAGCATGAACCTCCAGAGAAGCATCACTGAATTTCTTTCAATGTGAAGTTTAGAGGCTGTGCTTTTTATTAGATTATATATGAAAATTCCTTATTGTTAATCATGTTCTGCCACTTTCCATGATGAGGAAGTTTGCTATTTTGTTTATTAGCAGTACAGGACCTGTATAATAACTTCATGGTTTATCAGTTGTACATCATCTGGTGCAATATTTGGGCTTTTGTACTCCAGAGATAGTGACTGATATAGAGCAGTTTATGTCTACAGTTTTAACAACATCAGAACATGCCCTTACATAATAGATATCAGGGAGAATGTAAATAAAATATCGCTCACTCATCTATCTATAACAACAGTCACTGGGGTATTTGCTCATGTAATATCTAGAGAAGATCTTCAGCTCCAGAAATACTTGTCTCATGTATCTTGGAACGAGACACCACCTCCCCCTCTGCCTCAAAGGACAATTCTTTTGTTAAACAGGCTAATATTCAGACAAATAAGCTTCACTGTTTCTGGGGAAAAAGATGAGACAGAAGAGAAATCTGATAACCAAAGCCTTTGGACTGAAGGTGGGCTGGAAGAGCTTTGATGTGTAAGAGAATCCTTTCCTTATCATCCCCCACCCCCCCAGTCCAGACGTGTGGGTTATCTCCCCCAACCAGCAGCTGGAGACTGAGCATATCAGGTTTTGTGCTGTTAAAAGTAGAAAGGGCTCTGTACACTGACTCAAAAGACCAGTGGTCTCCAGCAGCTGGTGAAGAGCTTTTGTGCAGTCTGGACTCCACTGAAAGGAGAAAATAAGGAAAATGAATGGAAAAGGCTTATCCCATTTAGCTTTGGGCTTGGGACAGCTTGTGGGAAACAGTTAACAGGATAGAGAGCAGTGAGCTGAAACTGCTCTTGGACCGAGGTCATTGAGTTGGCTAGGTTCCAGTCTAAGGGACACATACCTGGTGGTCCAGGTTCCTCACTCCCACTTTGCCGGAGCAGTAAATTTTTGAGTAAAATCTTGCCTTGTTTAGAGCACTGTACTATTAAGGGCAGTGGTGAGCTGTACCTTTTTAAATAACAACAAAAACCCCCCCCATACAGCAAAGAAGCACGTCTCTCAGATGCCTTTGTTCCTGCACTTGCTTTCACTTCGGCTGCCTAGATACTCTGCAGTGAGTGCACTGTGCCCTCTTCACCATTAGCATTGAGAAGGGGAAGATATGCAGTTAAAACAACAACAACAAAACACTACTTATCTCCCTTGTTGGAGAAACCACGTTGTACTGCATGTGGGTGCAATCAGTGGTCCATTTTGGCAGTCAGGATTTGCTGGACATGTGAAAAGGAGGGCAGGACAGCAGAGGCAGAACCTTTGGAGTACCTACCAGTGTTGGAGCAGATATCTGGTTCACTGCAATTTCAGGGCAAAATTTCTCTCCTTAACCGGTTCCCATGGTTTTGGCAGGAACTGCAGCCATGTTCGCTTCTGCCTCAATTTTGCAACTGAAGGCAGGGAGAACTCGGGACTTGCTTTCTGCTCACTCGAATGTGACTCTAGTCCCAGGTACCATCTCTTCTGACTCCCCAGCAACTCCTTTTTCTGCGGATTTTGTTCTTTTGCTTCACCAGGCTTACTGCTTAAAGCAGGCCCTGGTAAGCACTTCAGCTAGGACACTGCAAAACTGCCAGGACAGGCCTTATCTCGGTCCCAGCAGGTGAATAGACCAGAGTTGGGAAATCCCCCTCTTAATTAAAAAGAAAAAAAAAAAAAAAAAGATGAATGGAGGCGGAGACTTAGGACAAAAACCTCCCTTCATTCTGGAGCCTTCAGGGACCTGTTGGAGGATCCTTCCGATCTCTGGGGTGAGTCATCTGCTCTGGAGCTGGCAGAAGGTGAAATTACTCCAGGAGAGGACCCCAACATTGCCAGAGTTCTCAGATGTGAGGCGTTATCAAATCTTATTGCTCACTGTTTAGTAACTCTTAACATTTCACAGCTTTCTCAAGTGGCGGAGGAAGCCTTGAAGGGCCCTCTTTTGCAGGGCATTAAAACTTCTTTTTGAGTAGTGCTATTAAGCAGATAATAGAGGCTCAGTGGGATGTGGGAGAGCTATGACTCGTCTATATCCCATTCTGTCGGAGAAGGATCTGCTTAAGTTGTCAAAGGTGGGCACCCTGGTGTCAACTGTGAAGAAGACAACCATCCCCGTGAAAGGTGGGGCAGTATTGAAAGATATGCAGGATCAAAGACTTGACTCTTGAAGCAAGTTTTTGAAACCATTGCCCTGGCCCTACAGATGTCTATTTGTGGAGCTTATGTGACAAGGGCAGGTATATGTTGGGCCCATGTCTTGCTGGACTTTGACCTGGAGCCAAAACAACCAGTGTCAGAGGCTGCTAAATTGGAATCTGCTTCTATGATTTAGTGAGGGCTTCATCTAAACTAAAAGACTTGCATCTGTTATTGCGGCCAGCCTCTGGTTATGCAATTTGTCTGCAAATGTTTCTTCCAAGATGCGCTTCAGCAAGCTCTCCTTCAAGGGTAATCTTCTGTTTGGGGAAGCATTGAAGAAGTTGGTCAAGGATCTTGGCAAGTCTTAATGGAGCCTGCCTTCCAGAGGACAGGCATAAGTCTACAGCTCCAATCAGGGGACAGCCTTGGGATTTTCAAAGATTTAGAGCGGTCCGGTTTGCCCCTTACCAGCAAGGTTGCTACTTGTCTAGGGACCGATCCTTTTGAGGCCAAAGGGGGACAAGTAGAGGCTATTATTTGGGAGCCCAGGCACCTTCCAAGAAGTCACAATGAGGCAAGACAGACCCAGTCATGGTTAACTCCCCTAGGAGTCGACTATAACGCTTTTACTCTGATTGGTTAGGGCAAGGTACTTCAGGCCGGAGGGCTGGGGGTTCAAGTCCCACCTGGGGACAGCAATCTCAGGCTGGAGGGACCAGGATTTCTAGTCCTATAGGCACTCCTTGTGGTCTTGGGCAAGCCACTTAACCCTCCATTGCCCATGTTCCCTGTAAGTATTAACGTATGTGTATCATATCCCTTCGTGTTAAATGTATCCCCCAATTAACCGCTTTGACCCGGTGAAAAGCGGAATATAAATACAGCTAAATAAATTGGGTCCAGAAAACCTCTGCCCATGGGACCTAGAGGTCATCCGTGAAGGCTACTCTATCGAGTTGGCCCATCCACTGTCTGATACCTTCATGTTGTCCTCTTGCAAGGGTCAGTCAAAGATTCAAGCAGTGCAGGACACTCTGCACAGACTGCTTCAACTGGAGGTAGTGGTGCTGGTTCCGTTTGACCAGTTAGATCAAGGTTGATACTCTATTTATTTCGTGGTGCCAAAGAAGGAAGGTTCCTTTCAACTTATCCTGGATCTCAAGCATGTAAACAGAGCCCTGCAGGTTATGCACTTTCATATGGAAACACTGTGATTGTGGCCATGAGAGAGGATGAGTTCTTAATGGCTCTAAATCTCACAGAGGCATATCTTTACATTCCAATTCGTCCAGATCACCAGAGGTTTCTAAGATTTGCAGTTCCTATGAGGCATTTTCAGTTTCAAGCATTGCCGTTTGGTCTCGCCACAGCGCCTCAAACCTTTACCAAGGTAATAGTGGTAGTGGCAGCAATCTGTGACAGGAAGGGGTCTTGGTGCACCCATATCTTGACGACTGGTTGATCAGGGCAAAGTCAGAAGTGGAGAGCTGTATTGCCACTTGTCAGGTAGTGGACTTCCTCTGGTGCCTCGGCTGGGTGGTCAACATGGCCAAAAACAAGTTAGAACCCTCTCAGGACTTTGTTTATCTCGGGGCATGCTTCGATATGGGAGCGGGACTGGTGTGTCTTCCTTCCGATCGAGTCAAAAAAATTCAAGAGCAAGTGAAGCGCTTTCTAAGGATGGCAACGCCCTCTGCGTGGCATTATCTACAGCTCCTGGGGTCCCTGGTGGCTTCTCTGGAACTGGTACTGTGGGCTAGGGCACATTTGTGGCCACTGCAACAAGCTCTTCTCTCTTGGTGGTCCCCACAGTGGCAAGTAGTCTGCCCTCTCAAGAGTGTTCGTCTATGCTGATGGCTATGTTTGGCGAACCTCTCAGCAGGGGGTGCCTCTGGAGCCTACCGACTGGATACTTGTGACGACAGATGAGTCTCAAAAATTGGGGGGCTCATTGCAAGTTGCAGGTGTGACAAGGTCTTTGATTGCAGGCAGAGAATGCATGGTCCATCAATCGATTGGAGATGAGAGCAATGTTCCTAGCACTGCAGTTCTTTCTTCCGCTAGTACACAACAAAGCAGTGAGAGTTTTTGCTTTTGCTCTAACAGTGCCACCACAGTTGTGTACATCAGTCACCAAAGAGGCACGAGCAGCGTGGCTCTGGTAAAGGAAATTAAACGCTGCTGCTGTGATTGGAGGATAATCTCCTGGCTCTTTCAGTGGTGCATGTGCTCAGTAGTAGTAGCAGCAGCAGCAGCAGCAGCAGCATGTGGCCGGAAAGGAAAATGTGCAGGCAGACTACCTCAGTTGACACTGGCTGGATCTGGGGGAGTGGGAACTGAATCCCTCTGTTTCACAAGAGCTCTTTGCTGGGGTGAACAGATTATGGATGTGACGACTTCCTCCGTGAACACCAAGGTGAGTCACTTCTTCAGCACGCGAAGAGAAAGAGAGTGTCAGATTTTGATGCTCTAGTGCAGCATTGGCCAGTAGGGGGGGTCTCCTGTACATGTTCCCTCCTTGACTCTTGATTAGGCATCTTTTTCAGAGAATAGAAGTGCACTGCAGTTGAGTGATCTTGATTGCTCCAAATTGGCTGCGGAGACCATAGTATGTAGATCTGCTTTGATTACTAGCGTTAGCACCGTGGTGGCTGCCGACGGACAACTTGATCTTGCAGGGTTCAATTCTCATGCCTCAGGTGGATCAATTCTCACTTATTGCCTGGCTCTTGAAAGGGCATGGTTGAGAAGAGAGGGCGATTTGATGCAGGTTATTGCTACCTTGCTAAAGACCTGTAAGCACTTTGTTGTCCTGTATTAGGATCTGGCAAGTATTTGAGAGCTGGTGTTTGGACAACGGCCTTAGAGTGTTGTCAGCCATGATACTGGATGTGCTGGCGTTTTTACAGTGGGCTTAGACAAGGGTCTAGCATCTAAATTTTTTGAGTTCATGGAGGGAGGAGTGGCCTAGTGGTTGGGGCAAGTTACCTCAGGCCAGAAGGTCAGGGGTTCAAATCCCACTAGAGGACAGCAACCTTGGGCCAGAAGGACTAGGGTTTCTAGTCCCACAGGTGCTCCTTGTGGTCTTGGGCAAGCCACTTAACCCCCCATTGCCCATATTCCCTGTAAAATAGTTATCTCCAAGTTATAATGCCCTGTTCAATGTAATTTCAGTTTGTTCAATGTAAACCACCTTGATATTATTATTAAACACTTATATAGCGCCACAACATATGAAGCGCTGTACAAACATACAAGAGAGACAGTCCCTGCTCATCAGAGCTCACAATCTAATAAGACAGAATACAAAATAAGTTACAAAATACAAATAACAAAATTTACAGGACAAAGTAAACAAAAGGTGATGGAGAGATCAAGATAGGGCAAGACAGGAATGAAAAGCAGTAGTGAAGAGGTGGGATTTAAGTCTGGACTTGAAAATGGGCAGGGAGGATGCCTGGCGCACAGAGATAGGAAGACTATTCCAAGCAAAGGGTGCTGCCAGTTGGAAGGAGCGAAGTCTGGAATTGGCAGCACGAGTAAAGAGCACAGATAAACGAAGACTATTAGAAGAGCGAAGTAACCAAGAGGGGGTGTAAGGAGAGATAAGAGACGAAAGGTACTGGGGGGGGCAGAAGAGTGAATACATTTATAGGTTAGGAGGAGAAGTTTAAATTGGATACGGAGACGGATGGGAAGCCAGTGAAGCGAGATGAGGAGAGGAGTGATGTGGGAAAAGCAAGACTGGCAGAAAATAAGTCGAGCAGCGGAGAGTTGAATTGACTGAAGAGGAAAGAGGTGGCTCGCAGGGAGGCCGGCAAGGAGAAGGTTACAATAATCAAGACGGGAGGTAAGTAAGGAGTGGACAGTCATCTTAGTGGTATCAACAGAGAGGAAAGGGCGAATTTTGCAGATATTGTATAGAAAGAAACAGCATGTTTTAGCAATGAGCTGGATATGTGGAGAGAAAGAGAGGAATCAAAAATAACACCAAGGTTACGTGCTGAAGAGACAGGGAGGATTACAGAGTTATCCACAGAGAGAGAGAAAGGGGAAAGAGGAGGAGAGGTATACGGGGGAAAGATAAGGAGTTCAGTTTTGGCCATGTTCAGTTTTAAGCGGCGGTGGGACATCCAGGTAGCAATGTCAGAGAGGCAGAGTGAGATCTTAGACTGGATTTCAGGAGAGATAACAGGTGCAGAAAGATAGATTTGAGAGTCGGCGGCATAGAGATGATAGTGAAAGCCATGGGAAGAGATAAGGGCACCAAGGGATTGGGTATAGAGAGAAAAGAGGAGCGGACCTAAGACAGAACCCTGAGGAACACCTACAGGTAGTGAGGTTGAAGAAGAGGAGGAGCGGTATATAAGAAATGTTAAATAAATAAACATAAAAAAATGTAGTGGCCGGGTGCAGGAAGTCTCTTTAGCTGTGCATCCAGATATAGTCCATTTTTCTTAGGGCAGTCAAACAGGTTTGCCCTCTGGTATATCCTTTGGTCCCTCTGTGGGATCTGAATCTGGTTCTATTAGCCCTGACGGGGGCGCCTTTTGAACTGCTGGTGTAGGCTACTTCTGAAAGATCTTACCTTTTAAAGACAGTCTTTTTAGTCGTCATATGCTTAGCCAGGCAGATCTCAGAATGGCAAGCGCTGTTGTGTAAGGAACCTTTCCTGTTCATCTCTAAGAAAAAGGTAGTCTTGAGGCCCATTCTGTCCTTCCTAAAGGTGGTCTCTGTGTTCCATTTGAATTAGCCAGTGACTCTCCTGGTCTTTTCTTCCGGGGCCAAGAATCAGAAGGATTGGCAGTTGCATTTGTTGGATGTGTGCAGAGGTCGGTGCAGGCATTTGAAATGGACTGAGCCTTTTCGCAAGTTGGAACACCTTTTTGTGGTCTGCACAGAGGAGAGGCAGCGTCTAAGGCTTTGGTGGCTCATAGACTGAAGCAATAGTTTCCTTCAACCAATCTGTTGAAGCACAAGCCTTTGCCTTTGGGTTTGCTTGCTCATTTGACCAGTGCTCAGCTGGCTTCTTGGACTTTCTTTCGGGTTCCAGTTATTGATATTTGTAGAACAGCAACTTGGTTATCGCTTCATTCTTTTGTGTGGCACTTATAGTTTGGATGTGCAGGTCCAGAGGGACATGCAGTTCATGACCAGGGTGCTGCAGGCCGGGCTTGCAGGTCCCACCTGTCATTGAGTATTGCTATGGTACATCCCACACATCTGGACTGGAGAGACAATAAGGAAGGTAAAATTAGACCTTACCTGCTAATTGTCTTTTCTTGAGTGCCTCCAGACCAGGAACCTCCCACTGATTCATTCTTCACGTTTTCTTCTTCAAGGCAAGCCCAGGTCTATGGTTTTTTTTTTTTTTTGGGGGGGGGGGGGGTTTCTCTGAGAATCTGATGGTGATCTTCTGTAGACTTGATGGCTGTTCACCAGGTCATTGGGAAGCCTGTTTTGAAGTCGCTGGTTCAGTAGAGGAAATGTCTCTTGCTCTTGTTTTCTCTAATGCTGTTTATAGTTATTTAAGGTGTTTCAATCACGTTAGGTAACCCCCACCCCCCAAAAAGGTATTTGCTATATGACTTATTTGTGCTCTCTGTGAAGTCTAATTTGTCAATAGGATACTGGTCTTGGAGTCAATGTACAGAGCCCTTTCTCCTGTGACATTACAAAATGTGACATGCTGGTTGGGAGAAATAGCCCACACATCTGGACTGGACTGGAGGGACTCAAGGATAGACAATTAGCAGGTAAGGTCTAATTTCACCTTAGGCAGGATGGAGGGAGGTTGAGTTGATAATCATAGCCACTGTCTGCTCCAGGATTTTCTGAACATTTTGATAAGGGAGAGTAGGGTCTTGCCTTTCTTTGGTCAGTAACATAGTTTCCACTAGCCATAGTAAATACTCAATTTGATTGATAGGGGTAAGAAGATAGCAAGAAGAAAAAATATAAGATCCAGTTTGGAACTGGTATTTCCTGTTGTGCCATTGTGTTGTCTACCCTAACTTACTGTAAAATGCAGATATACCCTATTGCTATTTATCTTAACAGAAAATAATATCAACTATTTTGGAGTGCTGCTTTCAATTTTCAAGCACTAAGATGATGCCACTTCAGTTGAAATATGAAACCAAGCTATGGCTCTGGAAATTTTCTCCTGCGCCTTTTGGACTTCCAGCTTGGTAGGAATTCACCTCTTCATGGCTATGGCACCATGTTCTCTTCTAGTTTTTAAAGGCCGTGCCCTAACTATTGCTGGAATAATCCACGAGCTGCAGCGTGCATCTAAGCATTAGGTGTGCAACTGTAATCCTGTAGTTCTCCCCTATCCTGCCACAACCAGGAATAAATATTGAGACAGGTTAACCCTCAGCAGGACTGTATCAAAGTAGAAATGTGCCCTGTGTGAATAACAAATCTGGTGCCCCTTTCACCCAGCCAAATTCAGTAACTCGCCCTTTTTGACCTTCCTGTAAGCCCAGTTATATCAGTGCCCCTTTCTGTGCTTGTGCCCTGTGTGGCTGCACGGCTTGCACAGCCCTTGGTACGGCCCTGACCCCCAGTACATTTTTTAAATTATGATATATGGCCTATTTAAAAAAAAACATTGCCATTAATATCTAGTGTTCTCCCCAGAAATTTTTGCCAGGTGGGTTGCACTATGAGCCAGCTGGCAGCAGAGATGTCAATTCATCAGATTAAGTTAGCTGGGCAGTCAGTAAAATTAGCTGGGTGGTGTGCCCATTCAAAAGGTCTTGGGAAGAACACTGATAGCATTAATATATATAGTGGTTTTGGATCTTTGAGCATGCCTTATTGTGTAATGCTGATTGCTAAAATCAACTGTAGTCTTTTTATTCACATATGGCAAACTACAAAATAGTGAAAGTGCCTTTTAAAATAAATAAATTTAAAAAACTTGTATTTTCTGGTAAAATGTCATCTTTTATACCTTCTGGTTTGGGATCTGAGGGAAAAAATGTCAAATTGCAAAAGTTATCATTTCTGTCTATGTAAATGTAGTAGACGTCGATTGCTGACTCTTAATGGTAGAGAACCCAGTGAGTCTTTTTAAAAGGAGAGGAGATTTCTTAAATATAGTTATTTATTTAGCGATGCTTATATACTGCTTTTCACCGGGTCAAAGCAGTGTACATTCAGGTACAGTATATATTTCCCTTGTCCCCGAAGGGCTCACAATCTACATTTTGTATCTGAAGCGTTAAGTGGCTTGCCCAAGGCCACAAGGAGCACCTGTGGAACTGGAAACCCCAGGCTGTCCAGCCCGAGGTTGCTGTTCTCCAGTGGGATTTGAACCCTCAGGCCTGAGGCAATTGCCCCAACCACTAGGCCACTCCTCCATTATGACGGCTTGTTTCACCAAAGTGGCTGGCAGCACTTATTCATGTGCCAAGGAAAGGAACTATGCCTTTTTTTCTTTAATTTAAAATTCAGTTCCAGATACTTAGTTTTCTCCCTCAACCCAAATGTCCTTTTGAAAAGCTGAGGCTTTCTGAAAATCCAGATATATTGCATCAACTGGTTTTCCTTTATCTGTTGACACCTTCAAAAAATGTAGTGAACTGGTGAGGCAAGACAATACGTGGCTAAATCCATGTTGGCTTTGTCCGATTAAACTACGATTATCTTATATTCAGCAATTTTCTTTTTTATTTATAATGGTTTCTACCATTTTAGCTGGCACTGACATAAGGCTTATCGGTTTGTAGTTTCCCAGCGAGGTCAAAGATCCACAGTGCTGCCAGTTGGAAAAAAAGGTGCAAAGGTGAAAAATCAAAAATGGACACGAGACACTATGCCAAAGCAGTGGGCTCAGGTGGTGGGTAGAGTACCGGTGCAACTGGAGAGAGAGTATGAAACTTAGATAACAAATAATCAACCTTTTCTGGGGGAAGATAGAAGTCTGAAGGGGTCCATGGTTATAAAGAGACTGAGTAAGATGGCACCCTTGGGCGGGAAGGGGACCACGCATGCATGGTGGCATCTCCCAAAGGCTTTCTTTGAAAGCTGAGATGCTTCCATGAGGGCTCTGTCAGTGCTGATGTCAACCATATGTGAGGACTGACATCCTGCTTGTTCCCGGATAAATTCTTGCAACTGAAGCTGCACTGCCTTTTCTTTGATTTTGGCTAGGAAGGGGATGCTTGATATAGGTCTATATGAAGCTGGGGCTGAGTAGCTTTTTAGTAGGGGTCTGATGGAGGCTAGCTTGAGAGGAGTTGGCATGTGGCCGAGTGACAGGGATGCATGGACCAGGTGAAGAATGGTTGGGGTGAGATCATATCTGGTCATCTTGATCCAAGAGAAGGGGCAGGTGTCGAGTGATGATGTGGTACAGTTGAGGTTTGCTATAATGTCAATATCCCTGGTGGATTGGTGCCTAAAAGTTGACCAGGTGTATTTTTTGGTTGGGGTGTTGTTGGGGTCAGTGGCAGGCAGGTGCTGAACTCTGGTAGTCGGCTGTCTGGCATAAAGGAATTGAGCCGTGGCATCAGTCGCTAAGTTAAGGTTAGGTTTCGTACTTTGAAGCAGGTTTAAGGCTATATTGAAAAGCTCTCTGGGGTGGTTGAGGGAGACATTTAGAAGATTGGAGTGATATTCTTTTTCCGTGTGAAGTATGAGTGCACAGTTGTCTGCCTTTGCACTTGTATAAGCTGCATGGTTGGTTGTTGGGTTTTTTTTTTGTCTCCATCTAAGCTCAAGCTGCCTGAGTTTATTTTTAAAAATTTTGAGTTGAGGGGTGAGCCATGGAGCTTGGCATAGTCACTTTATCATGGCTGTGTTGTCCAACAAGATGGCGTATGAAGAAATGTTTGTGTTCCATTCAGAGATGAAGGTGTCAATACTAGTCAGGTTAGCCAGAGGAGAGAGGCAGGATTGTGCTTGTAAAGGTGTCTTTATCAAAGGCTTTGAATCTCTATGATTTGGATGATGGCGATTTGAAGGTGTTTGCTTTAGGTATGTGCAGGAGATAGAAGGTGATTAGGTTGTGGTCTGACCAGGGCACAGATGTGATACTGGTCTTGTGGAAAAGGTCTTGATGTGGCCAGTTGGTTGATGTGAATATGAGGTCAAGGGTTCCTCCTTTGCTGTGTGTTGGTCCAGTGCTTACCTGATTGGCAGAAGACAGTGGTCTGGCTGGTCAGTAAGGAGAGGAGGTTGAAGTCACCCAGGAGGATGAACCATTTGTTCTTGTGGTGCTCTGAGCATGTTTCTTCGGTGAGAGGTCATTGGGATCTGTTGAAGAAGATCTGTATGTGAGGCATATTGATAAGTACGAATTGGTTATGGAGATGATACCCAGAGCGCCTTGAAAGCATGATGTAATGGCTTTCAAGTGGAGGTCTTTCCTTGCCATTATGGTTACTCCTCCTCCTCTTTTATGTCATCCTGGTTGGCAGAAAAGCTGGTACGAAGGGATGGCAAGCTGGTTTAGTAGGACCCCATCCTCTTCCTCAAGCCATGATTCAGTTATGCAGATGTCAATATGATTTTATTTTATATAGCCCATTACTGTGAGGATCTTGTGTTTATAAGGGCTATATCTGGGCGGCTGGGTAGGGGGTGATAAGTTATTTGAAGATGGGGGGGGGACTGTGGGCGGGCTGTATGTTAATTAGGTTGTGGGTGTTCCTTGTTCTCAGCTTGAGAATGGTGGGCTAGAGCCTGCTGTTGTATGAGTGATGTATAATTGGGATGAATGACGTGATGAGTCCTGAGGCTTGGATGATGGAGTGGCTGGCGAGGAGTATGACAATGATGTATAAGGCTGTGTGGAACATTATGCTTGAGGGAATCAGTTATTTTTTGGGGTGGATGGACTGTGATGTCCCAGTGTGTTGCTGAGGAGAGTTGTCTTGTGGCTTGTTGAGCAGTGCAAACATGGAGGGCCATTCAGCATGGGACACTGATGATGGGACAGTTCATGTAGGGTCTGGGTAGGTTCGTCACACCTTTATTGCATGATGGCAGGCTAATGTAGTCCAGTGGGTGGTGGCTCAGTAGTTGGCTGCGGTAGCACTGGGTCTGCTGTTGACAAGGGTGGATCCAGTATGTCTGGGGGAGGGCTGGCCTTTGGTGGAATAGTGATGGAGCTCAGGTGCTGGACAGGGAGTTAAGCTATTTAAGCAAACATGGACTGTAGACTGCTGTGCTTGTGTTGCTTCCATCTGCAAAGGTGCTGGAGAGGTGTTCTCGCGCGATCCTGTAAGCCTGCACAATCCCCGCCAAAGGGCCCTCTGGCTAGGACTGTGAGCGCATCCAAGCATGCTGCTTCACTTTTAAATTTAAAGTCCTGCTGCAGCACTGGGCTGATTGGGTGTTGTGGAGAGCTTACCTTCCTGCTCCTGATTGGGTCACCAAGGTGTAGAGGCTGGCTGAAGTGTGTTGCTTCACTTTTAAAGTCCTAGTGCAGAGCCGAGCTAATTTGGTGTTCTGGTGGGGCATGGGGAGGCGCTTATCTTCCTACTCCCTGCAGGCTCCTGATTGGAAAAAGGTAGAGAAGCTTTATTAATGCTTCAAATTTAACATTCCCATGTTGATGCCATTTCCTGTTTTCTTTATTTGTATCAATTTAAACCATGCCAGCAGTCATTGTGCTTTCCTTCCATCTTTAACTGTTGATTACCCCTCCTGATATGTATAGTCAACCGCAGCTGATCGCTGGAAGCAGCGGTATACAAATGTTCTCAAAATAAATAAAATATCTTTTCTAGTGTGGAATACATGTGGTCTAAGCTTCCAACATGATATTTTTTTAAAATAATATTCATGCCTGATATAAACTCTTAACCTCTGCAGCTGCTCCTTTTAGTTTTCTTCTTAACCATTTTCCTAATTTTAGCACAGTCTCTCTCTAAAAGTTAAAAGCTAGTGCAGTAGATTAATAAATAAAGGACAGCAAGACAATCATGTCACAATCACTATTACCAAGGGGTCCCAACAGTCACACCTCTCGCACCAGATCTTGTAAACCAATAAGGGACTAGGCCAAAATATCTCCTCTTCATGTCAGTACCTGAACCTGCTGAAACATAGAAATAGGATGACAGAAAAAGACCACCTGGCCTATCTACTCTGTCCTTCCATATCAACAACTACAACAGTCCCCTTTTTACCTTTAGAGATCCTCTGTGTTTGTCCCATGCTTTTTTGAATTCCGTTACTGTCCTCATCTCTACCACCTCCACTGGGAGACTATTCCATGGATCCACTACTCTTTCCGTAAAGAAATATTTCCACATATCACTCCTGAATCTATCTCCCTTCACCCTCATCCCATGTCCCCTCGTAGCAGAACTTGCTTTCAATTGAAAGAGGCTCTCGCCCTGAACATTTATGCCACAGAGGTATTTAAACATCTCAATCATATCACCTCTATCCCACCTTTCCTCTAAGGTGTACATATTTAGATCCTTTAGTCTGTCCTCAGATGCTTTATAATGAAGACCACTAATCATTTTAGTAGCCACCCTCTGCACCAACTCCATCCTGTTCACATCCATAGAAACACAGAAGCAGTCATCTCTTTCATCTAGAAAATTTATCTCCTTCGCATATGCTTAATGTAACACAGACCTAGTTAACATTGGGGTAACTGAAAAGTATAGTTACCTGTAACAGGTGTTCTCCAGCCACAGCAGGACTTAGCCCTCACATATGGGTGATGTTAGCACCAACAGAGCTCTCACGGAAGCATAGCCCCAGCTTTCAAAGAAAGCCTTTGGGAGATGCCACCATGCATGTGTGGTCCCCTTTCCATCCAAGGGTGTCATCCTGCTCAGTCAGATGACACAGCTAAATGACAGCAAAAGCAGAGACGTAAAAGAGCAACCCCAAGGAGGAGGGAGGGTTGTGAGGACCGATTTCTGCTGTCCGCGGAGAACACCTGTCACAGGCGAGTATGCTTTCTCCAGGAACAAGCAGGAAGTCAGTCCTCACATATGGGCTTTCAGCAGCCTTTAGCTGGGGAGTCCTATAACAAAAAAACCAGAGCGCCCACATAGGGAGCTGCAAGCAGCAGCAATTCAGTCCGTGTGCACAGATCACAGTAGGCCCCCTGTGTCAAATGAAGCCAGCACTCCAGTAGCCTGAACACAGAAGGGTCATAGGGTAGGAGCTGCCTAAACCCCGAAAAGGTTATGGAGCACAGCCTGGCCAAAGGCACTGTCCCATTGGGACTCTCTCTCCAGGAAGTAATGGGCTGCGAAGGTATGGACTGAAGAGCGGGTGGCAGCTCAGCAAATGTCTGGCATAGGGAGGGAGCACAAGTTTGCCAGCAAAGTCCCAATGGCCCTGACAAGGTGTGCTGTGATACAACCTTCCAGCAGGAGCCTCACCTGCTCATAAGCAAGGGCGATACAGTCCTCCACCACCCAAGTGGACAGCGTACGCTTAGTCACTGCTCCCCCCAGCCTACCGGGGTCGTAAGAAATGAAAAGCTGAGAGGCTTTGCGATGGCCTGAGTGCATTGGATATAGAAGGACAAGCCCCTTTTGCAGTCCAAGGGGTGGAGGACCGTCTCCGCCCAACTGGAGTGAGGTCTTGGAAAGAAGGTAGGGAGCACCACTTCCTGGTTGAGACGGAAGGGTGACACCACCTTCGGCAGGAATTTGGGGTGCATGCAAAGCACCACTCTGCTCTTGTAGAACCTGGTATAGGGCACCTCTGCCACCAGGCCTGAAGCTTGCTAACTCTGCGAGCGGAGGTGAGTGTGACCAAGAAAGCCACCTTCCAAGAGAGGTAACGGAAGTGGCAGGTAGCCAGAGGTTCGAAGGGCAGATGAGTGAGCTAACCAACACCACAATGAGGTCCCATTCAGTTGCCGGAGGGTAAACTGGGGGCTTCGATAAGAATAGGCCCCGAAAGAAACGGGTCACCAACGGTTGAGCCAAGAGAGGCTTACCATACACCAGATGGTGGTGCGCTGTCAAGGCACTGAGGTGCACTCGGACGGAGTTAGACTTGAGCCCGGACTGGGAGAGGTGGAGAAGATACTGTAGCACCAGAGCCACCGGGCAGGAGAAGGGGGTCAGCCCCATGTTCAGTGCCCCAAACAGAGAACCTGTGCCACTTGAGGGCATACACCTTCCTAGTAGAGGCCTTGTGAGAGGCCAGCAGAATATCTTCCACCTCAACCAGAAGATTGAAAGGGGCCAGTCGCCCTTTCAGCAGCCAGGCTGTCAGCATCAGGGATTCCAGATTGGGGTGCAGAAGAGAGCCCCCCTCCTGAGTTAGGAGTCATGGAGCAGTCCCCAATGGGATGGGGGTCTCCACAGTCAGCTGCAAAAGCAGCGAGAACCATGGCTGCCTGGGCCACCGAGAAGCTATAAGGATGAACGAAGCCTGTCAAGAAGGGTCCTAAATAAGGTCTTGGCGGCGTAGGAGGGAAAGCTTACATGAGGTCTTCCACCCATGAGACTAGAAACACATCTGCAGCCACCGTGGAGGGGTGGGGCCGCCAGATACAGAAGCGGGGCAAATGAAAGTTGTTCGGGCTGGTGAACAGGTCAAGCATGGGCACCTCCCAGAGCTGAAAAAGTCGACTAGCCACCCTGGGGTCCAGCTGCCACTCATGCGGCTGGAGGATTCTGCTGAGCCTGTTGGCCAGCAGGTTTGTTTGTTTGATTTATTTAACAATTTTTCTACTCTGCCTTTTCCTTCAATCAAGGTGGCTTACAAAAACATCAACTTATGCAAAGAACTTGCATATATCAACTTATTCCAAGAACTTGTAAATATCAATAGTAACATATAACATCAAAAACCTGAGTATTCTCTTGTAATACTATCTAAACTATGGACATCTTAATGAGAGTAATGGGGTGTTTGTTTGGTGTGGTTGTCGTGGCTTAGGTCAGCTTGTGGGGTGATTCTCTAGAAACATAGAAACATGATGACAGAAAAAGACCACATGGCCTATCTAGTCTGTCCTTCCATAACAACAACTACAACAGTCCACTTTTTACATTTAGAGATCCTCTGTGTTGGTCCCATGCTTTTTTGAATTCAGTTACTGTCCTCATTTCTACCACCTCCACTGGGAGACTATTCCATGGATCCACTACTCTTTCCGTAAAGAAATATTTCCGCATATCACTCCTGAATCTATCTCCCTTCACCCTCATCCCATGTCCCCTCGTAGCAGAACTTGCTTTCAATTGAAAGAGGCTCTCTCCCTGAACATTTATGCCACGGAGGTATTTAAACATCTCAATCATATCACCTCTATCCCGCCTTTCCTCTAAGGTGTACATATTAAGATCCTTAAGTCTGTCCTCATATGCTTTATAATGAAGCCCATTAATCATTTTAGTAGCAACACTCTGCACAGACTCCATCCTGTTTACATCCTTTTGAAGGTGCGGTCTCCAGAATTGCACACCATACTCCAAATGAGGTCGCACCAAAGACTTATACAGAGGCATTATCACCTCCTTTTTTCTGCTAGCCATTCCTCTCCGTATGCACCCAAGCATCCTTCTAGCTTTTGCCGTCGCCTTTTTTACCTGTTTAGCTACTTTAAGATCATCAAACACAACCACGCCTAGGTCCCGCTCTTCTTTAGTGGACAAAAGTACTTCACCTCCTATACTGTATTGCTCCCTTGGATTGCTGCAGCCCAAATGCATGACCTTACATTTTTTAACATTAAATCCCAGCTGCCAAATTCTAGACCATTCTTCAAGCTTAGCTAGATCCCTCCTCATGTTATCTACACCTTCCTGGGTGTCTACTCTATTGCAGATTTTGGTATCATCTGCAAAGAGGCAAACCTTACCCGACAGCCCTGCCGCTATATCACTAACAAAGATGTTAAAAAGAATCGGACCAAGGACAGATCCCTGGGGCACACCACTGGTAACATCCTTCTCCTCAGAGTGAGCTCCATTTACTTGTACTCTTTGTCGCCTCCCACCCAACCAATTACTTTAGGGTCCATCCCTAGGGTGCTCAGTTTGTTTATAAGTCGCCTGTGAGGAACAGTGTCAAAGGCTTTACTGAAATCTAAATACACCACATCTAGAGCTCTCCCTCGGTCCAACTCCCTGGTCACCCAGTCAAAGAAATCAATCAGATTTGTCTGACAAGACCTGCCTCTGGTGAATCCATGCTGCCTCGGATCCTGTAATCCGCTGGACTCCAGAAACCTCACTATTTTCTCTTTCAGCAGCGTTTCCAATAATTTACTCACCGCTGAAGTTAAACTAACCGGCCTGTAGTTTTCAACCACATCCTTACTTCCGCTTTTGTGTAAAGGCACCACATGAGCCTCTCTCCAGTCCTTTGGCACCACTCCTGACTCCAACAAGGCATTGAAAAGGTCAGTCAGTGGAGTTGCTAGAACGTCCCCAAGTTCCCTCAGTATTCTAACTGGGCAGTGGTGAAAGCTTGGCCAGTCTACTGTTTCTGACTTTTGCCACTTAGTGATAGGCGGGTAGTAGTGCTGCTGGCTACCCCGACCAGGTCCGCTGACTGTGCTAATCCTTTCAGTATCGGACCCGAAAGCTTTGTTCTGTTCATCTTGTCCTATGGCAAAAAACTAGGGATATGCACAAGGCAAAACATTTTGAGGCCTGATAGTCAGCGGCGGCAGCTGGCACTGCTAAAAGGACTAGCCGTTGTCACTGAACTAAAGACCTTAATCGAGCAATAGTGATATTCAACCACTGTTAGTTAGCTTTTGCTGTGGAAGTTAGGCTACCTTTCAGGTATCTAACATTCGCCACTTCCAGATCTTCATTGGTGATCATTGATTGGTGATCTTCAATGAATTGTTCGATGAATAGGGTGGTTTTGAGTAGCTTCCGGAATTATTTTATATCTGTTGTTGATTTCAGATTATCTGGGAGGACATTCCAGATTGCAAGGGCAGTAAGAGAGAAGGCTCGCATGGATGTGGACTCGTTGGTTCTTGTGAATAGACTGGGTGTTGGTATATTGTTTTTGGTGCTGTTTCTGTCTGGTCTTTTGCTTGTTTTGGTTCCGATGAGTTCCTGTAGTATTTCTGCTGACATGTTTTTAATTTTGAAGATGGTGAGTGCTGATTTATATTTTGCCCTTGCTGAGATTGGTAGCCAGTGCAGATTGTATAAAATTGGAGTTATGTGGTCTTGTATTGAAGCGCTAGTAATAATGCGGGCAGCAGTGTTCTGAACTATTTGTAGAGGACGGGTAGTTTGTTTGGGTAGACCTTGGTATAGTATATTGCAGTAGTCCAGCATAGGTGTAATGATGGCCTGGCATACGGTGCAGAAATGTTCTTTATTGAAGAGAGGTTTTAGTCTCCAGAGCATTGCGAGTTTGAAGAAGGCTGTTTTGGATATCGTGTTGATATACAGTTGGAGGGTGAGTTGCTTGTCTAGAATCACTCCAAGGTATTGGTATTCATCTTTTATTGTGATCGGTGTATTGGATATGTTGATAGAAGTGGGAGGAATGAATGTGGAATCTCTCGTAATGATGATTGCTTCCGATTTTTTTTATTTTGATGTTTAAGTTACTGTTAGTTAGCCAGGTCGTCATTTCTTGAATGGAGGTTGATATGGTGGTATAGTCTGGGGAGTCCAGTTGAATATGGGTATATGCCATGATGTCATCAGCATATATGGCATAGTGTATCTTGTATTTGGTTAAATATTTTGCATATAGGCTGAATATAGATGTTGACGAGAAGAGCTGATAGTGATGAGCCTGGGGGACTCCTTGAGTAGTCCTGAAGGGTTTTGAGGTGAGGTTACCAGATTTTACTTTTTGCTGTCTATCTTCGAGGTATGATTGGACTACAAGATACCACCATTAAATGGTTTCAGTCTCCATTAGGCGCTTCAATAGGATGTGATGGGAAACTGTGTCGAAGGCTGCTGATATATCAATAAATATTAATAAGAAATATTAATAATAAGAAGGTTGTCCTAACCTGGCAGAAACACAATCCAACAGGGTAGCCTCCTGTGGGCAGTGTATGAGCAGATAGCCAGGGCCTCCTGACAAAGGGTATGAAACCCCGTGCCCCCGTTTGTTCACATAGAACATCGCCACTTGGTTGTCCATCTGGACCAGCACCGGCTGGTGATGCAGGTGGTGACAAAAGACCCTCACGGCTAGGTATATGGCTCAGAGCTCCAGGAGGTTGATCTGCTGGGCACTCTTGCCTGGTGACCAGTTGCCCTGAGAGAAGAGATCTCCGCAGTAGGCTCCCCAGCCGAGCAAGGAGGCATCTGTGTTGAGGATCCTTGAGGGGCTTAGGAACTGAAAAGGCATTCCCGCCTCAAGATGCTGGGGAGACTGCCACCAGACCAGAGATTGCACCAGTTGGCAAGTCACAGAAACTCTGTCATAAAGGCGGTCCGTGGCCCAAGATCACTGGTCCCGGAGACACCACTGCACTGCTGTCATGTGGAGGCTATGTGCCTGAGCAGGTGCAGAAGAAGCCGAGCGGGCACCAAGGGATGGCACTATATGTCCCATGCCAGAGTCCGGAGACGGTCTGCTCAGTCCCTGGGCAAGGCGGCCTTCGACTTTGCCCCAATGAACGCCAGAGACTGTCGGTAGGAGGTGAGACATGGGGTAGTTTATGACAAACCCCAAGTGCTGCAGAACCTGGATGGTGCGCGAAGTGGTCTGCTGCACCTCTGAGGCCATGCCTCCCTTTATGAGACAGTCATCCAGGTAGGGAAATACGAAGATCCCTTGGAGCCAGAGGAAGGTGGCCATGACTGCCCTGCATTTTGTGAAAATGCTTGGGGCTGAGGCTAGCCCAAAGGGGAGCACCCTGTACTGAAAGTGCCTGTCCCCCACTATGAACCGCAGATACTGCCTGTGATTAGAGTGGATGAGGATGTGGGTATAAGCATCCTTGAGGTCTAAGGAACATAGCCAGTCTCCCTACTGGAGGTAGGGCAGCAATGTTCCAATGGAAAGCATCTTGAACTTCTCCCTCACCAGGAATTTGTTGAGGTTGCACAGGTCAAGGATGGGCCTTAGGTCCCCTGTTCTTTTTGGCATGAGGAAGTACCTGGAGTAGAACCCCTTGCCCTTGAGGTGGTGGGGCACCAGTTCCACCGCTTTGTCCTCGAGAAGACCTACCAACTCCTTCAGAAGGTGATCCCGGTGGAAGGAAGAACCGAGGGACTCTCCCGGGAAATAAGGGGGGAGGTGTTTGAATCAGGTGGAGGAGGTGACCCTCCCTGACTATATGAAGTACCCAGGAATCGGTGGTGATGGTCACCCACCTCTGGGCATAGAGGGTCAGATGTCTTCCTGTGGGCTGCTGATCTCCTTGGGTTAGATAGGCTATGCTCAAGGAGTCAAAAACTCCCCGCTGGCTGGACCAGAGCCAGTGCCTGGGGTTTTGGAGCCTTCTGCTTACGTGGGCCATACCAATGTCCCTTGGCCTGCTGAGCCGGTTAGGGAGCTGGGGAGGCTTGATAAGGTGGGTACTTTTTACCCGAGCCCTTCCATCAGGGAGGGGCAGCGGTCCTCTTGGAGAACCTGGTCCTCGTCATGAACTCTGTCTCCAGCTCGGCAGCCTTGTCAGGTTTGCCAAAGAGGTTCTCTCCTTGGCAGGGAACATCAATCAATTTGTCCTGAACCCACTGCTCGAGGTCAGACAACTGTAGCCAAGCTTGGCAGCATGCTCCAATGCCAGCTGCTGCTACTCGAGCCACCAACTCGAACCTGTCATAGGCCACTTGAGACATGAATTTGGAGCATTCACGGACAGCTTTGGCCAGGTTCTTGAACCACTGAAGTGGTTCCTTGGAGAGACCAGCTGAGAACCTGGCGAGTTCCTTTGCCAGGTCTCTCAGGTAGATGTCCATGTACAGCTGGTAGGCCTGGATACGGCTGATGAGCATCGAGCCCTGGTAGCACTTTCTGCCGAGGGCATCCAAGGTGTGGGCCTCCCTGCCGGGGGACACCAAGGAGTGCGTCTTCTAACTTTTCAGCCAATGCATGGCCAACTACACCACCATGGAGTTATGCCCGGGATCCAGTGGACGCAATACATCAAGTCAAGCCGTTTGCTCACCACAGGCACCAAAGCCGGTGTCGCCCACATTCAGAGAATCAGCCATTCCAGGATGGTAGGGATGGGCACCGTGAGAGATTCCCGCGGAGGGACCTCGTACAGGAGGATTTCCAACTCTTCCGCCTGAGGATCCTCCTCCGACTCCGTCGGGAATGCCAGGGCCTTGGGCATGTCCTTGACAAAGTCAAGGAAGCTCATATCCTCAGGAGGAGACCGCTGTCAAGGCTCCAAGACGGGAGAGTCAGATGGGTCGTTGCGATGGCGACGGGTATTGGGGGACTCCTCATCCTCCGTCTCCCACTCGGAGTAGTCCATTGAGGGACTCATAGGAGGGCTGCTCCGCGGGCCTCAGGATTCCCGACTTGCTGGGGATGACCACAGTTCCATCGAGCGGGACTCAGATCACGACCTCGGCCAAGGATCGACTCGAGGCCTAAGGACCTTGAGGATCGGCTCGGCCTCCAGGGACGTCTTGGACAGTGAGGGCCCGGTCAGGGCAGATGAACCGGTCGTATCAGACCACAGTGCCCGCTGCTAGTCCATGAAGAGAGACAAACTGCACTCCAGAGCTGCCATTCTGGACTCCAGGCCAGAAGGCTCCACAGCCTTCGGCGCGGGCACTGAGGGACTCGGGCTCGACGCCGGCTCCCCCGAAGGGGAATTGTTGACAAGGATAGTGTCTGGGGACTGAGGGTGGTCCACGGTTGGATCCTTCCGGGGGGACCTTCACAAGCCGCTCCTTCTCTGACGGGCATCTCGGACTGCAGGACCGGGCCCCGGGGGGGCAACTGGGCGGTCGGAGCAGTCCAGGGATGCCGCCCTCGAGGGTTTCTTCTTCTTCCTGGGGTCCCTTGAGGGAGACCCCCTTTCTGAGGACCAACGATGATGCTCGGATTCGGAGGGTTCCGCCTGAGATGTCAGGGCCTCAGACAATGCCCTGGCCTTCGGAGGCACCGGGGACTCGGGGAAAAACTTATCATGCTGCTGCTGGCAGCTCTTGAGGGCTTTACTGGACATCCTCTTCCAGAGACCGCAGGCAGCCAGGTCGTGGTCAGGCCCAAGACAGCGGAGATAGCAGTTATGTGTGTTGGTCCAAGACATAATTTTAGAGCACCGATCACACTTCTTAAAGCCACTGGTAGCTATGGGGGGAAAAAGTATCCCTGCGAGGTCGAAGACTCTCCGGGCTGCCAGTGGGAGAAAAAAGGCGCAAAGACGCCAGGAAAAGAACGAAAACTACAAAAATGGACCAAACTCGATGCCGAGGCAATGAAGTCGGCAGGCAGGAAGAGTACCAGTGCGATACCGGAGGCGCGTGTGAAACTCAGATAAAAATCAACTTTTTCCAGGGACAAGCCAGACAAACGTCTGAAGGGCTCCGCAGAAAAAAGGACACTGAGCAAGATGGCACCTCCCAAAGGCTTTCTTTGAAAGCTGGGGGGATGCTTCTGAGAGGGCTCCGTCAGTGCCGACATCACCCATATGTGAGGACTGACTTCCTGCTTGTTCCCAGACAATCATCCATTATTGTGGTGCTGCCAATTCTGTTAACTTCTGTAATTTCTGTTAGCATTTCATAATCTGTGTTCATTCTGACCATGTTGACAGTAGTAAACCCCCACTACTATTACCATCCCCTTCGCACATGGGATTTCTATCATTAAAAGATTCTACACTGCATTTTGTTTTCTACAAAAAAACCTTGTGTTTAACACAATGCCCTTTGTAACATACAGCACCATCCCTCCAATTTGTTCTACCCTATCATTACCTTATAATTTGTACTTTGTTGTCATAGTGCCTATTAGTTATGCTTTTTCCATCAGTTCTGAGATTCCCATTATATTGACATCTTCATTCACTGCTATACATTCTAACTTTCCCATTTTACTTTTAAAAAAAAATTATTTCTAGCAGTTGTATCCACACAGTTCAACGTATGTTTTTTGTTCATATTGATAATCTGCTTGTCAGTTGACAAGGGTAAATTGGAATCTTCCAACTCTGTCTGCTTTTTACTTAAAAGGTTCCTTTATTACTTTTACCTTTACTGGAACTTAAGATGCCCTAACCTCCCTTTTTTGGTAGTAAATTTCAGATACATTATTCTGAACTATGTGCTCCTGAGCAACTATCGCCTTCTCCCAATATCTAGTTTGAAAGCTGCTCTCTCTCTCCTTTTTAAGGGCTAGGTGTCAACAGCCTGGTTCCACCCTGGTTAAGGTGAAGCTCATCCTTCCGGAAAAAGGCTCTCTTCCCCAGACTGTTGCCCAGTTCCTAACAATTCTAAAAGTTCTTTCCAGGACCATCATCTCATCCATTCATTGAAACTCCAGAGCTCTGCCTGCCTCTTGGGTCCTGTGCATGAAACAGGTAGCATTTCTGAAGGTCCCGTATTTCAGCCTTCTACCTAAAAGTCTAAATTTGGCTTCTAGAACCTCCATCCCACACTTTCCTATGATGTTGGTGTCCATATGTACCAAGACTACTACTACTGAGCATTTGTATAGCACTACAAGACGTACGCAGTGCTGCACAGACACATGTAAGAGACAGTCCCTGCTCATCAAAGCTTACAATCTAGTCAAGACAGACAACATATTAGCTGTAGACACGGGATATGTCTGGGGGAAGGGTAAGGAAACGCAAAGGAGATCAGGTGAGTCAAGATCCGAAAACAGCAGCAAAGAGGTGAGTTTTCAGCCTGGATTTGAAAAGGGCCAGATAAGGCGCCTGATATAGACTCAGGTAGTTTGTTCCAGGCATAAGGAGCAGGAAGGTGAAAGGAGCAAAGTCTGAAGAGAAGGGCACTGATAGAAGCAATCTGTCAGAAGAGCAGAGTTCCTGAGGAAGGCTGTAGGTAGAGATAAATGAGGGAAGGTAGTGAGGAGCTGCAGAGTGAATGAACTTATAGGTCAGCAGGAGAAGTTTGAACTGGATGCGGAAATGGATAGGGAGCCAAAGAAATTACTTGAGAAGAGGGGTAATATATGAGCATGTCGCGGCTGGTGGAAGATTAGCCGTGCAGCAGAGTGTTGAACAGATTGAAGGGGAGAGAGATGATTCAGAGGGAGACCAGCAAGGATTAAGTTACAATAGTCAAGATGGAAGTGACTAAAGAGTAGATAAGTGTCTTAGTAGTGTGTTCAGAAAGGAATAGGCAGATTTTGTTGAAGTTATAGAGAAAGAAATGGCAGGTCTCAGCTATCAGATGAATGTGGACAAAGAGAGAGGAGTCAAAGACAACACCAAGGCTGCGAGCCAAGGAAACAGATACCCAAAGAGACTGAGAAAGGAGGAAGGAGAGAGGAGGTTTTAGGGGGAAAAATAAGCAGTTCAGTTTTGGCCATGTTCAATTTCAAGCGGCAGTGAGACATCCAAGAATCAACATCAGAAAGGCATGCAGAAATCCAGGCCTGGATTGCCGGAAAGAATTCAGGTGTAAAATGGTAGATCTGCAAGTCATCAGCATAACGATGGTACTGAAAGCCATGGGAAGAGGTGAGTGCACCAAGAGACTAGGTATTGAGAGAGAAAAGGAGTGGACCCCAGACAGATCCTTGGGGTACACCAACTGAGAGCAGGATAGCAGCAGATGAGGATCCACAGAATTAACACTGAAAGAGCGATGAGAAAAATAAGAAGAGAACCAGGATAATACAGAGCATTTAAAACCAAGCAAGAACAAGGTATCAAGGAGAAGGTTGTGGTCCACAGTGTCAAAAGCAGCAGAAAGGTCAAGAAGGATGAGGATTGAGTAAAGGCCCTTGGAATTTGCCAGGAACAGGTCACTGGAGACTTTGGCAAAAGCCATTTCAGTAGAATGTAAAGGACGAAAGCCAGATTGTAAAGGATCCAGGAGGACTTGAGAGGAGAGACAGTCAAGGCAACAGTGGTGAACCACACGTTCAAGTAGTTTAGAAACAAAGGGGAGGAGGGAGATGGGTCGATAGTTAGGACAGGTAGGATCTAGTGAGGGTTTCTTTAGGAGAGGTGTAACTACAGCATGCTTGAAGGCTGCAGGGACAGTTGCAGTGGAGAGTGATAGTTCAAAAATATGAGATGGAAAGGACAACAGTAGAGGAGATTTGGCTTAGGAGGCGGGTTCAGAGGAGCAGGTAATGAGTTTCGAGGAGGAAAGGTGGTGTGTGGTTTCCTCCTCAGAGATCATAGAAAAGAAAGGGTAGCAGAGGTAGAGGGGGAAAGTAGGGAGTGGAGGGGGAGAGGAGGGGAAGTAGCTGACTTTGTGGGGTATTGGAGGGTGATCTTGTGGATTGTGTCATGGAAATAGTAAGTCAGGGTTTGGGCAGAAAGGGAGGGAGGGGTCGGAGGTGGAGGCATCTTGAGGAGATAGTTGACAGTAGTAAAGAGATGGTGAGGGTCAGAGGCAAGAGACAGCTAGCTCCTCCCCAACATTGCCTAGAATCATATCTAGGTGACATTTGAGGTTTTGTTCTTTGCACCAGGCAGGCAAGTGCCCAAGCTATCCTCACACCCACCAGCCACCTACATATGCTGTCCTACCCCTTCCCTCCTGGGCAGAAGCCTCTGAAGAAGGGGATATTGCATCCCCTGGGGAACAGTTCCTGGCTACAGGATAGTTTCTTGCCACACCAAGGTGATGCTCTCCTTTCCAGGTGACATCTCTTTTCCAAGGCAGCACTTAAGTCCCACCTCCGGTCTGGCAATGCATGTCCCTGTAGACTCTTCTATATACCTCCATCTGCCACTCAAGCCTCCAGAGATTGGACTCATTCTGAAAGCCAAAAGCTCTCTGCACCATGCAATCTCTCATCAACCAGGGGATCATCATATATGTGGTACCCAATGTACATAAAGCTGAATAAGCACAGTTACTTACCTGTAACAGGTGATCTCTGGGAACAGCAGGAATTAGTCATCACATATGGGTACGTCGGTACCGACGGAGCCCGCGCGGGAAAGCTCCCCAGCTTTTCAGATTAAAAGCTTTTGGGGCCTCCCACTGCACATGCGCGCTGCCTTCCCGCCTTCCTGAGCAGCTCTCGTCAGTTCGAGTTTAAAGCTGAGACAATAGAGAGAGAGGACAGGAAGATAGATAGAGATACAACTCCTAGGGGAGGTGGGTGGGTTGTGATGACTAATTCCTGCTGTTCCCAGAGATCACCTGTTACAGGTAAGTAACTGTGCTATCTCCAGGAACAAGCAGGAATACGTCATCACATATGGGGACTCCCTAGCTAAGATGCCTGGGAGATCCCCCTCCAAGGGTAAACCATCTTCGCATGGATCTCAGGCATCCATCCAGGGAAGGTGGGCAGGAGTTGTTTAAGTATGGAACAGGTGTTTGAGGACAGCCTGACCAAACAAGGCATCCCGGCGGGAGTCCTTGTCCAAGCAGTAATGGGCTGTGAAGGTATGAACCGAGGCCCAAGTGGCTGCTCGACAGATCTGATCTATGGACACAGAGTGAAGATGAGCCATAGAAGTGGCCATGGCCCTCACATTGTGAGCTGTGACATGGCCCTCCATAGAAATGTTCTTACTCTGGTAAGCAAAAGAAATACACTGAGCGATCCAATTGGAAAGTGTACGCTTGGTGACTGGAAGTCCCAAATGAGAAGGATCAAAAGCCACGAAAAGTTGGGAAGACTTTCGATGTGGTTGAGTCCTGTTGAGGTAAAAGGCAAGAGCTCTTTTACAATCCAGAGTATGAAGGTTCCTCTCTGCACTGGATGCATGAGGAGCCGGGAAAAAGACAGGTAGATATACCTCTTGATTAAGATGAAAGGGCGAGACCACTTTGGGCATAAAGTGGGGATTCGTCCTAAGGACCACCTTATCATGATGAAACCTAGTATAAGGTGGATGAGCCACTAAAGCCTGCAGTTCACTGATGCGGCGAGCCGAAGTGACTGCAATAAGGAAAACAACCTTCCAGGAAAGAAATTTGAAGGAGGTAGAGTCCAAAGGCTCAAAAGGTGGCTTCATAAGCTGACCTAGAACTAGGTTCAAATCCCATGCTACCGGAGGAGGTCGGATGGGAGGTTTAGTTAGAGTCAGGCCTCTCATGAAACGTGAAACAAGAGGATGAGAGGAGACAGGTTGTCCATTTATAGGTTTTAAGGATGCTGCAATAGCACTCAAATGGACCCTTACTGAATTCGTCTTAAGGCCTGCATTTGAAAGATGCAGGAGATAGTCCAAGAGGGAATTCAAAGGAAGTGCTAGAGGGTCAAGACCCTGCTGAGCACAGCAAATGGAAAAACGTTTCCATTTGAAAGCATAAGAACGCCTCGTGGAAGGTTTCCTAGAGGCATGAAGGATATCTGTCACAGGTTGAGAAAGATTAAAGTCTTGAAGACTTAGGCCTTCAGTAACCAAGCTCTGAGATGTAGGGATTTGGGGTTTGGGTGCCACAAAGTCCCCTCCTCCTGAGACAGAAGGTCTGGCGCAGCTCCCAGGTCCAGGGAGGATCCCTGGGAGAGATGCAGAAGTAGAGGGAACCACACCTGGCGTGGCCAGCGGGGAGCTATGAGGATCATAGTCCCGTGATCCCTCTGGAGCTTGAACAGAGTCTTGGATATTAGAGGAATGGGTGGAAAGGCATAGAGGAATTCCTGACCCCAATGCAGGAGGAAGGCATCGTGGGCCTGAGCTCCCTGACACTGAGTTCTGGAACAGAACCGGGGAAGTTTGGCATTCCACGGACTTGCAAAGAGGTCTATGTCCGGGGTCCCCCATTCCTGAAAGATTCTGCGTATCTGGTCCATATGTAGGGACCATTCGTGTGGAAGCAGAACTCGACTGAGTCTGTCTGCACGAGAGTTTTGAACTCCTGGAAGATACACTGCAAGAAGGTGAATTTGATGCTCTCTGGCGAAGGCCCATATTCTGAGAGCTTCGTTGCAAAGCGACAGAGAGCCTGTCCCTCCTTGTTTGTTTATATAGAACATGGCTACCTGATTGTCTGTCTGAACTAGGACAGTCAGGTTGACAAGGAGGGTATAGAAGACCTTGAGGGCAAGGTAAATTGCTCGCAGTTCCAGGAGGTTGATATGAAGGGTGGCCTCCTGTGGAGACCAAGTGCCCTGAGTGGAGAGGTTCTGAAGATGAGCTCCCCAACCTGTCTGGGAGGCATCTGTTGTGAGGGTTGCTTGGGACAACAAAGGTTGGAAGGGGGCCCCCAACAACAGATTCTTGGTGGATGTCCACCATTGGAGGGACCAAAATAGACGGCTTGAGGTGAGTATTTGGTCGGAGAGCGCTCCAGATGCTTGAGTCCACTGGGTGGCCAAGGTCCATTGAGCTGCTCTCATATGCAGACGAGCGTAGGGCACCACATGTACCGTGGAGGCCATGTGGCCCAAAAGTCGCAGCATTTCCCGGGCTGTCAAATGACTGCTGGACTGAGCTTGGAAGGCCAAACTCAGCAGGCGTTGGGCCCTGACCTGAGGCAGGTAGGCCCTTGCAGTGATGGTGTCTAACTGGGCCCCTATGAACTCGAGAGACTGAGTAGGGATTAGTTGAGACTTGGGAAGGTTTACTACCAGTCCTAGATACTGCAGAAGACGCCTTGTGCGGTCCAGGGAAATTTGGGCCTGGGACTGAGAGGGAGCTCGGATGAGCCAGTCGTCCAGGTATGGGAATATGAAAATTCCCAGGCCTCTTAGAAAGGCAGCTACGACTGCCATGCATTTGGTGAACACTCTTGGAGCAGAGGCTAGACCGAAGGGGAGTACTCTGTACTGGAAATGTTTTCCCTGAAACAGAAATCGAAGGTATTTTCTGTGGGATGGGTGGATGAGTATGTGTGTATACGCATCCTTTAGATCTAGAGAACAAAGCCAATCCTGACTCTGAAGGTATGGAAGGAGAATGCCCAGAGAAAGCATTTTGAATTTCTCCTTGAAAAGAAATTTGTTCAATTCTCTCAGATCCAGAATTGGTCTGAAGCCCTCTGTCTTCTTTGGTATTAGAAAATAAGGGGAGTAGAATCCCGTCCCCTGTTGAAGAAGAGGGACCTCCTCTATTGCCCCCTGGGCAAGGAGGGAGGAGACTTCCTGACCCAAGAGGGCCAGGAGAGATGGGGGAGAATTGAACTGCCTCACCATAGTATAAGGAGGAAGGTCGGAAAAATGGAGTTTGTAACCCTCTCTGATGATAGAGAGGGTCCATTGCTCTGATGTAATTTGCTCCCATCTGGGAGCAAAGTGAGCTAACCTTCCGGGTATGGTGAGGGGCTCTGGTTGTTCTAGAGCCAGAAAAGTTAAGTTCTCTAGGGGCAAGTCAAAACCCCTGAGGGGGTGGAGCCTGCTGAGGCGTAGCAGACGCCGCAGGCTTTGACCTTGCCTGTTTAGGTTGCTGACGTTTAGCAGCAAAACGAGGCTGAGAGGATTGTTGGCCAGTATTTGTAGAAAATCTGGACTTCTTGTAATAAGGCCTCTTAAAAGACTTCTTCTTGGCAGGAGTGGAGGTAGACTTAGAAAGTCTATCTAAGGTGGCATTTTCTGCATCCATTTGAGTGGCCTTAATTTGCCACTCCTCACCAAATAAGTTCTCACCTGTACAGGGCAGATTTCTTAAGCCATCTAGGACCCAAGGTTCTAGATCAGAAGCCTGGAGTCAAGCAAGACGTCGGGCTGCTATAGCAATGCCCGAAGCCCTACCAGCACCCTCAAAGGAATCAAAAGCTGCCCTGTTGGAGAACTTTGAAATATCCAAAAGGTGTTTCACCAAGGAAATGAACTGCTCCCTCTTATCCTCAGGGAGAAAGGGGGCAAAATGCCGAACTTTTAGAGCGATTTCACTGAGAAACATGCCCATGTAAAGACTATAGGAATTAATCCTGGCTATAAGCATAGTAGCCTGGAAAATTTTCCTGCCAAAAGAGTCTAGAGTCTTACATTCTCGCCCTGGAGGAGTAGAAGAGTGCCTTTTGGTACTCTTTATCTTCTTCATTGTAGACTTCACCACAATAGAATGGTGAGGCAACTGGGTTTTTTGGAAACCAGGAGAAGGGGGGACACGGTACATGGTGTCCAACCTGCGAGAAGAAGGAGACAATGTTAGAGGAGCCTCCCATAAGTCCATCAAGTGTTCTTGAAGGATTTCATGGATAGGCAGGGTGACTGCCTCTTTAGGAGACTTAGAGTATCCTAAAATATCCAGTTTCTTTGATCTGGGTTCCTTTTCAGAGGATGAAGCAATAGAAAGACCTTTAGCCATTTCTATGATGAAGTCCTGAAAGGACAAATCCTCTGGTGGAGACATTCTCCTGTTAGGAGAAGAAGGCTCCTCAGGAAGATCAAGGGAGAACTCATCAGAATCATCAGAGGAGTTAAAATCCTCTGAAGAAGCAGAGTATCCTCTATGTGCTTCCAACGCACGATACGCATACCGTTTCGGTATCGACATCGGGCGTACCGGGTATGGGATCGGTACCGGGCAAAAGCCCGGATCCGGCATGCGGAACCGATCTGCGTTTGGAAGACGATGGCCTCGGTTCCGGTATGGAAGCCATTACCGGAACCGGACCCGGTACCGCTGGCTGCGGTACCGAGGGCGTAGCAGCATTAATAAAAGCCAGAATGGCCTGCTGCATGACTTGGACAGTATTGCCCATAGACGCCACTGCTGCCTGGATGTCGGTACCGGTATGGGCCGGTACCCCAGAGCAGTACAACAGGTGATCTGTCGAGGCCGCGCCATCGATGTCAACCTGTGACCCCATGATTGCTTTGGAGGCCGGAGCCTCCCGCCGGAGTTTTTTGGCCTGGGCAGAATCCTCAAACTCAGAATTGAGAGCCTCTCGATCTTTAGAAAGAGATTTGCTTTTAGAGGATTTGCCCACTGGAGTTTTGGTTACCTGAGATCCATCCGGAGAGGAAGACCTGGATGACTGTGATGCTTCTGAAGGAAACAGCACATGGAACTTGTTGGCCCGGTTCTGCAATCCACGTTTCGACATCTGGGAGCAGGATGGGCAGTCCGGTATGGAATGGTCAGGTCCTAAACATTTAAGACACCATTCATGGGTGTCTGTAAGAGGAATGACAGCACTGCACTTGGTACACTTTTTAAAACCAGGAACTGGCTTCTCCATGAGGAGAAATTGTGTAGGCCTGAAGGCCTAACAAAGTACCAAGCTGTGCTGAAGAAAAGAAAAATTTTTTTTTTTTTTTTTTAAAGAAAGAAAGAGAGACCGGCAGTACCGGTTTCAGAATGGGGAAGGCAGGTACGCGGTCTAAAGAAAACAATAAAATTAACAATTTCTTCAGCGGTGACAGGAACACGACCTGCTGGCTCCGCGGAAAAAAAGAAACTGACGAGAGCTGCTCAGGAAGGCGGGAAGGCAGCGCGCATGTGCAGTGGGAGGCCCCAAAAGCTTTTAATCTGAAAAGCTGGGGAGCTTTCCCGCGCGGGCTCCGTCGGTACCGACGTACCCATATGTGATGACGTATTCCTGCTTGTTCCTGGAGATGCCCCCATCTCTCCGCTGGACTGTTGTCTGCATTTTTGTATTAGTAAGCTTAGTAATTTTAGAGTTGTTAAGGGAGTAGAGATATCTAAACTAATATAAAGGTCTTTGGAATTATTTGGTATATTTTATGGCATTGTCTGTTTGCTTCTCAATGAACTGCTCATAATCTGTTAAGGCTTAATCACTCATTGATGGAAATACTATGGTGTCAAAATTTTTCTGTTAATTGGGGATATGAACTATAAATTAAGTGATATGCCTAGGGTGGGTAGAAAAAAAAAGACTAATCACCCTTCTGTTTTTTTAAGGGCCTATCTAAATCTAACAAATTTAAAACAGCTGAAGCATGCTATCTGCCTGCTTAGAGCCTACTTGGATCTAACAGAAATTAATTTTAAACCTCTAAAGCAAGCAGAGAACTAATTTTGCTTTTTTAATGAAATCAAAAAGACTTTTTCAAATAGTCCCCCACACTCTTCTCTATCCCAAGCTTCAAGTCACCATGTTCACTTACTCAGAGACTTCATCCACTCTCAGAAAAGAGGATTAGAGACGCAGCTCGTTTCCCTTTATTTCTGTCATCCTATTATCTTTTAGCCTTTACCTACTACCACACTGTACCATTTCTTTCAGTGGAATAGTAAAGTAATATTGAGTTTCTACCACATATAGTTAACATCTCAGTTATTCAGATTTAAGTGTTATGCGATATATGGTTGGTTGGTTGGTTTTAATAAGTACCTTTAGCTACCTAGAGGAGGATTTGTTTAGCGAGCAATCCATCACACCAGGAAGGTCTTACAAAATATACACCACAAAACATGTTTTTGGAATCAATTTATTCCTTTTTTAGAGCTACAATATAAAAATAAACAATGATAAATATGAATGTCATCACTAAAACTGTAGGCCTAAGTTATAATTACAGTAAGCAGGACAGAGCTGCATAGTTGGAGCTCAAGTAACAGAGAGGAAGGAAAAACGAAAAATGGGGCAAGATAAATTGTCCTGAACTAGGGACAGCAAGAGCAAAACACAAGTTGCCTCAGTAGGCGTGTTCAAAAGCTTTGGTTTTATGAAGGAGTGTTAAACAGTGAATTTAAGCACAGCAAGAAACAACTTAAATAAACCATATTACTGACATCCCCTTGTATTTAGATGAACAGCAGCTAAAGTAGGCACAAAAACTATCTTTACAGTTATGGTCTTTTTTTTTTTAACATAGATTTTTATTTAAGGTCAAATTTTGAAACTTACAACCAGGCTGCTTTAAGGATATTCATCTCCATCGACTTCATTGTCTAGAGCACCATACAAATCGGCTCTGCATGAGCATTGTGCTTTGGGGAAAAAAAAAAGACTTCAAAAATAGCAGGGCTATGTGAACAAAGCATTGTGCTCTCCTTAGAATATCCAAGATAAGAATGATTCTGGAAATTTGGTACCAGCATGCTACTGCCCCCCCTCTCTGCTCCCACAGTGCAGGAACCCTTGCCTACATGAGGGGTGGGGGAAGAGAAGAAAGGAGGTTGGCAAAACAGCAGAGATAAAACAGCAACTCTCCTTAGAAAGGAGGCCAATTTAACAAGCTAACATTCAGAAATCTAATCAAGATACAAAAGGCTGGTCACTGTAAATTTACACCCACTGGAGAAGAATTAGAATGTTTGCCATGTGTCGATTCAAGTAATGAGCTCTTCCCCAAGTATAATCTTATAGTTAAATAGCAAGGTAAATGCCCAACATATCAAGTGCTATGTTGGATCTGTTTTCCTTTATTGCATAACACACTCGGCCATCTAAATTGCTTAGCAGGTTCTTCACTCACTCAGGAATCAAATAGGTAATGAGTAAGCCATGATTACTGGCATTGTATACTCATAGAACAGTGATAGGACACCATGCAGCCTAGAGTAGTTTACTGTGAGGAAACCCTTAAACTATGACAAGTGTGTGTTCATTTAAGTACTTTTAAAGATCACCCATCCTTAAGGCTCAAGGCAATATACAAAGTGGAATGTTAGAGTCATGTGATCTTGTCTGATCAATCATGGCACTCTGTTTCAGCTAACTGGCTTCTAAAAACCCAAGTACTCAACAGCATATGCTCTATGGTGTTGATCAGCAGACTGGCAATTAATGGACATACAAAGTTCCTAAATGACTAAGGATGTGGGTCTGAACTATGGCCATCAGTGGGTTTTTTGGGGGCTAGAGGTTTTCATTCACGGATGGAGAGGGAAGAGTTGCGCTTTAGGAGGAATCCTGTACATATTACACTACTTGAGTATCACATTTAGTCCTGTTACTATATTTGTTTTTCTGGGATAGGTACAAAGCACCCAAAGCTTTACACAAGTTTGTCTTAAAGAAAAAGGGTGCACCTTGGCCATTTTAAGATCACTGAGAATCATAGCAAGAACTGCACATTTCAATCATCAAAACACAATAAAAACAAACATGCAGAACAAAAACATAAAAAACAGCAGCAAATGTATGCTTAAGTTGTTCTTTTTAAACACAATTTTAGTTTATGTTGTCACCATTTTGGGAAAGGAAAAAAATGGACTTTATTTTTAATTGTCTAATAGATCACTGTAACTTATTTCCAAAGAAAGCACATTCTAACATGGAAAGAGGAACCATACTGGGTTCTAGTCGTCAGCATGAAATCCACTTGCACTAGAAGTCATGTGGAGGCAGTACACAAAAGCAGTGCTGAACTGAGCTCTTGGAAAGGAGAGGACGATGAAACACTCAACACAAAACAAGCCACTCACGCAATTCCTGCTTTTCTTTCATGAGAACTTTTATTGAAAGCCCACTCCTTCCCCATGTCTGTTTCTTTAGCTTCAAGAAAAGTTCTGGTGCACCATGATCCAAAGTGGTCCATTGTAAAATCTATTGGAATGTCTTAAGACTGACTGTAGCTTGAACTCTGGCTCCCGTTTGGACCCTGTTCTCCTTCACTGTTTAAGTAAAAAACACATTAAAAGCAGGTTAAACAAATCTTATCAAGCCCATACGCTGACATTACTTACTCACACCTTTCAAAATCACTCTTAGCAGCAAAACTGAAATTAGGAAAAAGAGCTTTTTGATGTAGATGTATCCAGTTGGGACTTCAAGAACACGCTTGTAAGCTTAGTAAATTCATGTTCACTTCTGCAAAATCTTTTGTTGCACTGTAGCCAACAAAAAATAAAATAAAATAAAACAAAACTAGCTCATGAGGGGAGGGGCAGTTACGTGATGTCAGCTAGTGTGTAAGATGTGCTCTGCTTCGCACCCGACCACCTAGACCTATAATCAGCCACCCTTTGTGCCTTTGGACAATTATATGTAATATTTACTATGGGGAAACACAGTGTAATCAATGTCTGCTGAAGGGAAAAGGTCTACCCAAGCTATGGAAGGCAGCTAAATCGAGCAGGCAACAGACCATGCTGGATGCATATTGCTTTAAGATGGCACCAGGGCTCAAGCAGTTAAGCTAAAATTCCTACTCATGCTTGAGTGCATCCTGCTCCCCAAAGTCACAGCAAGCAACCAAGTCAACTACAGAAACTCTCTTTGTGCAAATACAAGCTGGTAATATAACTACTAATGAAAAGTTAAGCCAAAATTAAAATTAAAAAAAAATTAAGCCGGAGCCAGCACTCAATCCTTGTGATCCTGAACCAGTGAACATCAACACAGCAAACATCGTGATCCTCCAAGCAGCAATGCTGATATTCTAATAACAAGAGCCTTCCTCTTCTCAAAACTGTAAGCTGTTTCAATTAATTGTATTAATCTATATCAATTTCCTTAATTCTCCTCCACAACGTTCAATTTGTTCATAACTATGTACAACTGTGTATAACTGTATCTACTGAATAACTATATTTACTAATAAGGCACTTTGCTTTATTGCTCATCCACAACTTTCAATTTGTTTAAAACTGTGTACAACTGTGTATAACTATATCCACTGTATAACTATATCTACTAATAAGCACTTTGCACCCTTACTCTTTTGTTTACTTAGAAACAACCCTTCAAACCACAAAATGACATCCTCATTATTTACTATTACCCTAATCTACACGCTAACCTGTACTTTTCATGTCTCTGCTACTTTTACAAATCACTACAACCCAATTCATCTAATCCACAATACAAGCAGGAAACATTCTACGAATCGAAACCGCATACTCCCAAACACTTATCACAAGAGACAATCACATCTTCTTTATGTATCTCTTGATCTTACAAACTCCACCAAAGACAAAAACAAAAAAGCGAAACATCAACCAGACCTAAAATGTGCACTTGTTAATGCACGCTCTACACGCAATAAATGGCCTGTAATCACAGACCTAATAACCAAATACAATTTAGATATACTTTTGGTTACTGAAACTTGGCTCTCTAATACAGACAACGTAATATTAAACCACCTTACTCCACCCAACTTCACAATCTACACCTGCAACAGAGAACACAGAAGAGGCGGTGGTGTCCTAATACTTGCAACAGTGCTACAATATCGCATAAATTTAATCAAAAGTACACAACACTTAAACACACTATTACCAACAAATCCAACTCCATTAACCTAATCTACAGAGCACCAAATGCTGTCTCTGATGAACTTTCAGACATCATTGACCTAGCCTGTAACCCAGAAAACCCCTCTAAACCAAACTGGTTATTAGGCGACTTTAATCTGGCTTCTACTCAACCTACCCTAGCCAAGTCTTTCTTAGAAGCAATGTCTGACCTCAACTACAAACAAGTAGTGGCTAATCCCACCCATCAAAGTGGGAACCTCTTGGACCTAATCTTTATCCCTCAACATGACATGATTATGATGAACAAAACTGATCTCTCTATTACCCCTGTCCCATGGTCTGACCATAACCTAATAACTTTTCAGATACCAGCATATCAATCCACAGTCTACTGTCTAAACTCAACTGGATGCAAAAGATCTACAAGATTCAAACAACTAGACAGTGATGACTTCAAAAACCATGCTATCCCAAAGCTTGCCAAACTATCAGATAATCTCAATGATATTGTAAATAACTGGAACAATACCCTCTCCTCATACTCGCAACTCCCAGCCTTGATCAAAAAGTCAACATCTGACAACCGAGTTACTAAAAAACAATCTGCCCCATAGTTCTCACATGAACTACGTACCTCTCTCCTCCACCTCAGAAAGCTTGAGAGAAAATGGAGAAATACACGTAATTCCTCTGACCAAACCACCTACTTAGAACATCTTAAACAACATCGTGAATCAATTTGGGCTAAGAGAAAAGAATACCATGCTGATATCCTCAGCCGCTCTCTGAATAAACCAAGAGACTTATTTAATCTAGTAAAGTCCTTTATCAATCAACCATCTCCGCCACAACAAGAAGGGATTCAGCCCCAAGCCTATGCGAACTACATCCAATCCAAATCAATAAAAACAAATACTACATCATTACATGAACCTGTCCAAACTTCCCTTCCGCAGTTTTCAATCACCAACCTCTCACCACCCTCTGTAAAAACCATAAATGAAGTTATTACCTCCATCAACACGACTACTTCACCATCTGACCCATGCCCAGCACACTGGATAAGATCTATGCGCACAGAACTCAGCCCTTTTATAGCTAACATAGCGAAGCTGTCATTTGAATCTGGTGTCTTCCCAGATGCTCTCAAACATCCATCCATCCGACCACTGCTGAAAAACAACCAGCTTGACCCAAAGGAGGACTCATACCGTCCAATCTCTAGTATCCCATTTCTAGCCAAAATTCTTGAGAAATTAACTCTCAGGTAGATACAACAGCATATAGACTCATTTTCCCCTTTAGATCCATGTCAACATGGATTCAGGGAAGCCCACGGTGTAGAAACTCTCCTAACAACATTAATCAATACACTTATCAACGGCATTAACAATCTGAAAAATGGCTTTGCTCTAATATTTCTTGATATAGCTGCTGCGTTCGATTCTGTGGATCACATACAACTACTAAAGCGACTTCATGAGAAGGGAATCAAGAACCGTGCTTGGGACTGGTGCAAATCCTACCTGGAAGGTAGATTACAACAAGTTCGTATTGGTAATGCTACTTCAAATCCCTTTCAGCAGAAACAAGGTGTTCCACAAGCTCCTCCTTGTCTGCGCTGCTGTTCAACATCTATATGCAGCCAATCTGTGACATCGCACGCTCTTTTGGTATATCCTGCCTTATGTATGCGGATGATGTGCTATTATTCTCACCAATATCTGTATCATACCCAAACTATACAGTGCTAATCAACTGTTTTAATTCAATAACTGATTGGCTTCTCTCTCAAAACCTCCGTATTAACTTAAAAAAGAGGTTCTAATAATCACAAGGAATAAATCTTTCTCCCCTCCATCAATTCTAAAAGTCAGAGATGCTGATCTCCCAGTCAAATCAAATATTCGATATCTAGGAGTAATTCTGGATCAAAGGTTAGACTTCAAGGAACATATAAAATGCACCGTAAAGGCCGTTTACTTCAAGATAAAAACCCTTCGTCATCTGAGACCTATGATGAAGTCTGGTGACTTCCGCACCATCTTTCAAGCTCTAGTTACGCCGCACTTTGATTATGCTAACATAATACTCCATGGCTTACCAAATATAACTATTAATCCTCTACAATTAGCCATGAACGCAGCTGCTCATGTCCTCTGCGGATCATCAAAGTGTGAGCATATTTCCCCCATTCTAGAGAAGCTTCATTGGTTACCAATAAACTGTAGAATCCAATATAAGGCCATCCTTACCACCTTTAGGGCCTTCAATAATATTTCTCTAGATTCCATCTCTGATCTCATCATACACACAACAAATAACAGGTCCAGGAGATCTCCAGCTGTTGACACACTACTTATACCAAAAGTTTCCTTAAAAGCTAATCAATCATCCATCAATAGGACTTTTTCGAATTATGCTCCTAGATGTTGGAACAAACTCCCTCCCAATATCAGAGCAATTAAAGATATCAAACAATTCAAAAAAGCCCTTAAACACCACCTTTTCATGGCACACTTCAAACACCTAAACACCCCTTCCCCTCCCCCATCCTTTTAACCTCATACCTACCCTAACTGTATAGATTTTATATATCTCCAACATGTATTTTCTAGAAATATAAATGATTTCCCTGTTTACTTCCATGTTAATTTTCCTGTTACTTGTAATAGGTCTGTTATATCTGACCAATTGTTGTATTGTTTCAATGTAAACCGCACTGATGACAAATAGCGCGATATATAAGAAAATAAAATAAAATAATAAATAAATTCAGTTGGACATGGGCATGACCAGAGCAAAGATACAATACTGAGCTGCGCTGAGCAAAGGATATATCCACAATAGAAGATGAGCATAACAGTTTAAGAAAAGAAGCAAATGTCACTTGTACTCACATACAAAAGCTGGTTGTGACAGTCAGTAACTTAGAAAACCACACACATAATTGCAAGCTTATAGAAGTGTGAGGGGCTAGAGACTAGCATAATAGAGAACTTTATTGTAAATCTGATTTGGGAGGTCTTTGCGGACACTGAAGTCCCGAGTGACCTGGTGGTACAGCACACCACTGTGGTGTATAGGTCAGAGTGCTTCTCCTTGAACCATTTCAATGAAGCTACTTAACAGAAGGACCTTCACTTACAAACTGTGTCAACAAAAGGGTTACGTGAAACTACTTCTATTTTCATAATATATCACAAACTATGCCGCAGCTTGCTAAACTGCACATCCAATGGAAGGGCTCAACTCCTAAAGAAGCACAAACTATGGCCATGCCATCCTGAGTACCTTTGATGAGAAGCTAAGCGGAGTCAAGCCTAGTTACTACTTGGATGGAAGAGCACCTTGCAATATCAGGTGCCGTACGCTTGCTGCATGGAAGAAAGGCTTGGCAATTTACTTTTGATCACCACTTGCCAAGATAACTCACAACACACACAGACACTCTGGAATGCACTCACAAGACTTATGATCCATCATTGAAATAGCTGATTTTCACAGGAGACTCAAAACCCCCTATTCACTGAACACTTTGGAAGTGAAACATAATACATACAATAACAATCATACAAACACAAACAAGATTATTATGTTCTCCTTTAAATTCTATCCCCCACCCCAGTTAGCGTAGTTACTCACCTGTAACAGGTGTTCTCCAGGGACAGCAGGAATCAGTCCTCACATATGGGTGCCCTCGCGGAAGCATCTCCCCAGCTTTCAAAGAAAGCCCTTGGGAGATGCCACCATGCATGCATGGTCCCTTTCCTGCCCAAGCGTGCCATCTTGCTCGGTCAGATGACAGCTAGAGCTGACAAAAAAAGATGGCAAAGTACAGCAATTCCACGGGGGGGGGGGGGGGGAAGGGTTGTGAGGACTGATTCCTGCTGTCCCTGGAGAACACCTGTTACAGGTGAGTAACTACACTTTTTCCATCCACTGGCCGCTCCTTGGGTCTTCGACCTCGCCGGGGTACCTTTTTCCCCCGATGCCGGAGCAAGCAAACTCAGAAGTGGAAAAGGAACCAGTCGCAACCGGAGAAAATAATCAACTTTTTCCGGGGAAATCAGACACACATCTGGTGGGCTCTGTGGGGAAAAAAGGAGACCAAGCAAGATGGCACCCTTGGGCGGGAAGGGGACCACACATCCATGATGGCATCTCCCAATGGCTTTCTTTGAAAGCTGGGGAGATGCTTCCACAATGCTCCATTGGCGCAGACGTCACCCATATGTGAAGACTGACTTCCTGCTTGTTCCTGGATAAACATATATTCCAAAAGTTGAATGTAATGTGTTCTTTGTAAACTTTGTAAGTTAAAGTTATCAGTAAACTGCATTGACTCTAAGAAAAATGATCTACAAAAACGGTTAAATATTCAATAAATAAAACAAACCCAAGGGATAGCCACAACATGGACAACTATCCACAGGCTTGCCAGGAATCAACATCAACGACAACACTTAAAGAAGCATATGTTTCTGTCCCTGCACGTCCCTAATGACCCACAGTTCACAAAGGGCAATGTTAGGGAGGAATCGCTAAGGGAAAGTTCTCAGACATTGCGCAGAACTACATTAGCCATGTGGAGTCTATGAAAGATTCACATAGATGATTCTGGAACTGCCTTTCTTTGAGCAGAGATATCTTTGAACACTACTTTAACTCTGAGTCGGAAGGGATTGAGAACAGGCAGACAACTGGAATAAGCATGGACCGCCCCTCCCCAAAGAGAAGGGGGACTTGGGTATTATTGAGGTTGCTTGCTGGAGGAGTGTTTCAGTAAAAAGCATGGTTTGGATAGCTACATTTAAGGGAAGTAGACCGTGCCCCTCAGGCTATATAGGGCCCTTGACCTCTCTTTTTGAACTACCTTCCCTTAAAGGTGGTTTTTTTTTTCTTTTTCTTTACTATTTTTCAAACTTTTCTGGGTTAATGAAGGGTTGGGAAATTGTCTTCGACTGTTTAAACAAATAGCCAGGCAATACACCACACTACAATGACAACAAAGACTGTATTACCATAAATAAAATTCCAAACATCCTTCCTAATGCCACAGAAAGAGAACACTAATAATCCCCAGGTTCAGTAACAATAAACTATCATAAAAAAGAACCAAACCCAAATCTAATTTATGGTACCTCTATCTAATTTAATTCTTTTTTGTTGGAGCAGGCTGGAGGCGACTGGAAGGGAAACCCAGCCGCACCAGACAGCCTGTTCCTTTTTAATCAAATATTTTTAACATCTTTGTTAGTGATATAGCGGAAGGGCTGTCGGGTAAGGTTTGCCTCTTTGCAGATGATACCAAAATCTGCAATAGAGTAGACACCCAGGAGGGTGTAGATAACATGAGGAGGGATCTAGCTAAGCTTGAAGAATGGTCTAGAATTTGGCAGCTGGGATTTAATGTTAAAAAATGTAAGGTCATGCATTTGGGCTGCAGCAATCCAAGGGAGCAATACAGTATAGGAGGTGAAGTACTTTTGTCCACTAAAGAAGAGCGGGAAGGAAGTGGAAGAAGTCCAAAAAACTGCCAGCATGGTTTAAAGGTGAGGTCAGAGAGGCTGTTGTTGCCAAAAAAGCAACTTTCAGGAAATGGAAAAAAGAGCCAAACGACGAAACCTGGAAACAGCACAAGCACTGGCAAGTCAAATGCAAGGCATTGACAAAGCAGGCAAAGAGAGAATTTGAGAAGAAGCTTGCTGTGGAAGCAAAAACGCGAAATAAAGACCTTTTCAAGTACATTCGTAGCAAAAAACCTGTGAGAGAGTCAGTTGGTCCATTAGATGATAAAGGGGTTAAAGGAGCACTAAGAGGTGACAAGGCGATAGCGGAGAGACTGAATGAATTCTTTGCTTCGGTCTTTACTGAGGAAGATGTAGGAATGTTACCCATGACGGAAGTGGTATTTAAAGGTGTGGAAGAATTGAAGGAAATATCGATACATCGGGAAGATGTCTTACAACTATTAGATAAACTGAAGAGTAGCAAATCACCTGGGCCGGATGGTATACATCCAAGGGTGTTGAAAGAACTGAAATATGAGATTGCAGACCTGCTATCAGTAATCTGTGAACTATCATTAAAATCATCTCTAATACCTGAAGATTGGAGGATCGCCAATGTAACACCAATTTTTAAAAAGGGTTCCAGGGGTGATCCAGGAAACTACAGACCGGTGAGTCTGACGTCAGTACCGGGAAAAATGGTAGAAACCATCATAAAGAATAAAATTACTCAGCATGTAGATAGTCACAACCTAATGGGAGACAGCCAACATGGCTTTAGACAAGGAAGATCTTGTCTTACTAATCTGTTATGTTTTTTTGAAGGAGTGAATAAACAGGTGGACAAAGGTGAGTCGGTTGATATTGTGTATCTGGACTTTCAGAAAGCCTTTGACAAGGTCCCTCATCAGAGACTTTTGGCAAAACTAAAGAGTCATGGGATAGGAAGCAGTGTACTATTGTGGATCAGGAACTGGTTAAAAGATAGAAAGCAGAGGGTAGGGCTAAATGGCCAATTTTCCCAATGGAGAAAGGTGAATAGGGTGTACCCCAGGGATCTGTGCTGGGTCCGCTGCTTTTTGACATATTCATAAATGACCTGGAAAGTGGAATAACGAGTGAGGTTATCAGATTTGCAGATGACATAAAACTATTTAAAGTTGTTAAAAATCAAGAGGATTGTGAAAAATTGCAAGAGGATCTTGATAAATTGGAAGACTGGGCATCAAAATGGCAGATGAAATTTAATGTGGACAAGTGCAAGGTTATGCACCTAGGGAAGAACAACCCAAACTATGGTTACACGATGCAAGGTTCCACATTAGGAACCACCACCAAGGAAAAAGATTTAGGCGTCATTGTGGATACCATGTTAAAACCCTCGGCCCAGTGTGCAGCGGCGGCCAAGAGAGCAAATAGAATGCTAGGTATGATAAGGAAAAGAATGGAAAATAAAACAAAAGATATTATAATGCCTCTATATCGGTCCATGGTGAGACCGCACCTTGAATATTGTGTGCAATTCTGGTCACCGTATCTTAAAAAGGATATAGCGATTTTAGAAAAGGTTCAGAGAAGAGCCACCAAAATGGTAAAGGGGATGGAAGGATACTCCTATGAAGAAAGGCTAAAAAGGTTAGAGCTCTTTAAACTGGAAAAGAGACGGCTGAGGGGAGATATGATAGAAGTCTATAAATTAATGAATGGAATGGAACGGGTAAACGTAGATCGATTGTTTACGTTATCAGAATATAGAAAGACTAGGGGACATGCAATGAAGCTACAGGGTAAACTATTTAAGACCAATAAAAGAAAATACTTTTTCACTCAACGTGTAATCAAACTCTGGAATTTGTTACTGGAGGATGTAGTAAAGGCTGTTAGTGTAGCTGGGTTTAAAAAAGGTTTGGACAAGTTCCTGGAGGAAAGGTCCATAAACCATTATTAAGAAGTGACCGAAGATATCAATGCTTGACCCAGTACAAGCATTGTGGAACTTGTGTCTCTTGGGGAAACTGCTAGGTACATATGACCTAGTTTGGCCACTGTTGGAAACAGAATACTGGGCTTGATGGACCTAGGTCTGACCCAGTATGGCATATCTTATGTTCTTATGGGACCTAGGCGTGGTTGTGTCTGATGATCTTAAAGTAGCTAAACAGGTAGAAAAGGTGACGGCAAAAGCTAGAAGGATGCTTGGGTGCATACGGAGAGGAATGGCTAGCAGAAAAAAGGAGGTGATAATGCCTCTGTATAAGTCTTTGGTGCGACCTCATTTGGAGTATGGTGTGCAATTCTGGAGACCGCACCTTCAAAAGGATGTGAACAAGATGGAGTCGGTGCAGAGGGTTGCTACTAAAATGATTAATGGGCTTCATTATAAAGCATATGAGGACAGACTGAAGGATCTTAATATGTACACCTTAGAGGAAAGGCGGGATAGAGGTGATATGATTGAGATGTTTAAATACCTCCGTGGCATAAATGTTCAGGGAGAGAGCCTCTTTCAATTAAAAGCAAGTTCTGCTACGAGGGGACATGGGATGAGGGTGAAGGGAGATAGATTCAGGAGTGATATGCGGAAATATTTCTTTACAGAAAGAGTAGTGGATCCATGGGATAGTCTCCCAGTGGAGGTGGTAGAGATGAGGACAGTAACTGAATTCAAAAAAGCATGGGACCAACACAGAGGATCTCTAAATGTAAAAAGTGGACTGTTGTAGTTGTTGTTATGGAAGGACAGACTAGATAGGCCATGTGGTCTTTTTCTGTCATCATGTTTCTATGTAAACAAAGTAAATTCAGTACTTATCTAAGAAGTATGCCAGTGAAATGTTATTCATCATAAGCAATCTCCTTGTGTACTCCTTTTATATCAGCGGTCAAAGGCAGCATATCCACGACGTGCACGTTTCGGGCCCTAAGCCCTGTGTCAAGTGTTCACAGTCCCGCTAGTAATCCCGCTTCTAAACCATAGAAAGCAGCAAACACTGGATATAGAGGGTGAATCACACACATTGGCTAATGTCATTTGTCAATCCATTGGAAGCACCAATCACCAAATGGGAGACCCCACTGACACCGGGGAATCCCTTGGTGTCATAGGTGACATCACAGCAAGCTAGGCCAATCCACTTCTTTGTTCAAACCCGTCGGATGGACAGCAGTCATTTCAAAGATCAATTGTTGCTCTCGTCTTTGCAGTAAGGCTAACCGATTCCCACCCCGGGGATTCAATGGAATATGATCTAACACAGTCCAGGAAACATCTACCCCAAACTGATGTTGGTGAGCTATGCAATGTTCCACGATCGGCGCCGATAGCACCTGTTGCCATATTCTAGATGCATGTTCACTAAGTCTGATTTTAATTTTTCGCGAAGTTCTGCCAATGTAAATCAAGGGGCAAGTACATTGCAACACAAATGACATAGGCAGAATCGCAAGAAGTCGCCCATCGTCTAGTAAAAACCTGACCAGTATTGGGGTGAATCCAATCTATTCCAGTGAGTGAAGATGCACAAAATGTGCAATTCGAACATATAGAATGGCCCTGAACATCAGGATCAGGAGGCGTAGGGCGATCAATTAAGGTTGCAGATCGAACCAATTTGTTTTGCAAGTTAGGTCCCCTGGAAAAAGCAATTCGAAGGGGCTTCTGAAAACATCGATGTAGTCCTAAAATGGACCAGTGCTTATGAAGTATAGCCACAATAGATGTACTCAAGATAGTATAAGTCAATACTCCCACTATATGGTCAGACTCACCAGAAGCAGAACGTTGTGATTGATAAGACTCATCCAACAACCAGTCACGATGGGTGTAAAGGGCCCGACGGTAGGCGGACCTAATCACCTTATCGGGATACCCCCTCTGAGCCAATCGAATACTGAGATCATAAGCATGCAATTTAAAATCTGCTAGAGTGGAACAAATCCTCCGAAGACGAAGGAATTGTCCATAGGGTAAATTTCTCCGCATTGGGCCAGGATGGCAACTATGATACATTAAAAGACTGTTGCGTTGGACTCTTTTGCGATATAATGTAGTACAAAATGCTCCCTGATCTTTAATAATCAACATATTCAAAAACTCAATTTTTTGCAGATCAAAATGTGCTGTGAATCTAAGATTAGATTTCAAGGTGTTTAGCCAAGTTGTAAACAAATGCAATTGGGGCAACGTATCAAACCACAGAAAAAACACGTCATCTAAGAATCTCCTCCAAATCTTTTAAATCTGAGATTATCTTTTGTGCCGACGGTATGGCATGACCCTTTTTATACACGTCTCAGTCTTTATAAATTTTTTCGCAAACTACACATTACTCATTTTTTTGCTGATAGACCAATTACAACGGATGATTCAGTAAAATTTCCGACATCTAAGTGGATGCCTCCTGTAATGACTGAACCTTCGATTCTCACGTTTCAGAATTTAGTTCTTCGGGACTTGCATGAATTGGAGCTCATGAAACATTATGGGATGTCCAATTTGAGCAAAATTGAACGCCAGGCGTTAATCCAACTTCAGTATGACTCTAATATTGTAGATAGGAGGGCTGATAAGGGAGGGGCCGTGGTGGTACAATCGGCTGTGGATTATTTGAGGGTACTTAGGGATCATCTTGCAGATCATCGCACATATTGTGTGCTTCCAAATGACCCAACTTTCATGCTCCAACAGCAGATATGCTCTGCATTGGATGAAGGACTGCACCATGGGTGGTTGACTAAACGAGAATACAGCTTTCTGAAATTAGAAACACCGTTAGTTCCCATTATGTACATGGTGCCAAAAATCCATAAGTCCCTGGTGTCCCCTCCCGGTAGACCAATTGTCTCCTGTAGGGGGTCATTGCTAGAACCGCTATCGCAGTTTTGCAACGTTTTTTTGCAAAAAGAAGCAGCTTTGGTGAAATCCTTTGTTAAGGATTCATCACATTTCTTGCAGCAATTGGCTAATGAACCTATACCCTCCTGGGATTTTTATCTTGTGACGATTGATGTTGAAGCTCTCTACACCAATATTGACCAGGTAGAGGTTATGTCCTTAATGTCAACTTTTTTTCAATTTGCTCCGCATCGGCTTCCTTGGACCTTTTTATGCGAGTTGTTAAGATTTGTGCTAAGAATTATTTTCTTTCTGAAGGGCAATTCTACCATCAGATTTTCGGGATAGCCATGGGGGCGTCTGTGGCCCCGTCGGTAGCTACGCTATATATGGCTCATTTTGAGGAGTCTCTTCTTTATCCCTCCACGCGCTTTGCTTCAGTGCTTTTTTGGAGGAGATTCTTAGATGACGTGTTTTTTCTGTGGTTTGATACGTTGCCCCAATTGCATTTGTTTACAACTTGGCTAAACACCTTGAAATCTAATCTTAGATTCACAGCACATTTTGATCTGCAAAAAATTGAGTTTTTGGATATGTTGATTATTAAAGATCAGGGAGCATTTCGTACTACATTATATCACAAAAGTGTCCAACGCAACAGTCTTTTAATGTATCATAGTTGCCATCCTGGCCCAATGCGGAGAAATTTACCCTATGGACAATTCCTTCGTCTTCAGAGGATTTGTTCCACTCTAGCAGATTTTAAATTGCATGCTTATGATCTCAGTATTCGATTGGCTCAGAGGGGGTATCCCGATAAGGTGATTAGGTCCGCCTACCGTCGGGCCCTTTACACCCATCGTGACTGGTTGTTGGATGAGTCTTATCAATCATAACGTTCTGCTTCTGGTGAGTCTGACCATATAGTGGGAGTATTGCCTTATACTACCTTGAGTACATCTATTGTGGCTATACTTCATAAGCACTGGTCCATTTTAGGACTACATCGATGTTTTCAGAAGCCCCTTCGAATTGCTTTTTCCAGGGGACCTAACTTTCAAAACAAATTGGTTTGATCTGCAACCTTAATTGATCACCCTATGCCTCCTGATCCTGATGTTCAGGGCCATTCTATATGTTCGAATTGCACATTTTGTGCATCTTCACTCACTGGAATAGATTGGATTCACCCCAATACTGGTCAGGTTTTTACTAGACGATGGGCGACTTCTTGCGATTCTGCCTATGTCATTTATGTGTTGCAATGTACTTGCCCCTTGATTTACATTGGCAGAACTTCGCGAAAAATTAAAATCAGACTTAGTGAACATGCATCTAGAATACGGCAACAGGTGCTATCGGTGCCGATCGTGGAACATTGCATAGCTCACCAACATCAGTTTGGGGTAGATGTTTCCTGGACTGTGTTAGATCATATTCCATTGAATCCCCGGGGTTGGAATCGGTTAGCCTTACTGCAAAGACGAGAGCAACAATTGATCTTTGAAATGACTGCTGTCCATCCGACGGGTTTGAACAAAGAAGTGGATTGGCCTAGCTTGCTGTGACGTCACCTATGACAGCAAGGGATTCCCCGGTGTCAGTGGGGTCTCCCATTTGGTGATTGGTGCTTCCAATGGATTGACAAATGACATTAGCCAATGTGTGTGATTCACCCTCTATATCCAGTGTTTGCTGCTTTCTATGGTTCAAGCGGGATACTAGCGGGACTGTGAACACTTGACACAGGGCTTAGGGCCCGAAACGTGCGCGTCGTGGATATGCTGCCTTTGACCACTGATATAAAAGGAGTACACAAGGAGATTGCTTATGATGAATAACATTTCACTGGGATACTTCTTAGATAAGTACTGAATTTACTTTGTTTGATTAAAAAGGAACAGGCTGTCTGGTGTGACTGGGTTTCCCTTCCATTCGCCTCCAGCCTGCTCCAACAAAAAATAATTAAATTAGATAGAGGTACCATAAATTAGATTTGGGTTTGGTTCTTTTTTATGACAGAAAGAGAAGAAGCACATTCCCTCCCACCCTTAGAATGTCCAACAAAAAGATACCCCCCCTGTCCCAACTGAAGGAGCCTCTTTACAGTTGAGCCCTCCAAGTCCAAAATTTGTGCCAGTTAGCGTAGTTACTCACCTATAACAGGTGTTCTCCAGGGACAGCAGGAATCAGTCCACACATATGGGTGACGTCAGCGCCAACGGAGACCTCGTGCGGAGCAATTTCCCCAGCTTTCAAAGAAAGCCTTAGGGAATGACTCGTTCATGCTCGATCCCCTTCCTGCCAAAGGGTGCCATCTTGCTCAGTCAGATGACATAGCTAAAAAGATGGCAAAATGAATAAAAAGCAATAGGACTGCAACTCCAGGGGAGGGTCGTGAGGACTGATTCCTGCTGTCCCTGGAGAACACCTGTTACAGGTTAGTAACTACGCTTTCTCCAGGAACAAGCAGGAAGTCAGTCCTCACATATGGGAATCCCTAGCTACTGGCTACCGAGAACCTATAGCTGAAAAAAGGCTCCCTCTTGGTGAGCCGCAACAGCAGCGAGAGAACTTTCTCAGAGAATGCATCCCCCACGGTAGCCTCACACCAGAGGGCCGGAGGGTCAGAGTTGCCTAAATCTCAAATAGATTCCGGAGTACCGCCTGACCGAAAACGCTGTCCCATCGGGACTCCCTCTCCAGGCAGTAATGGGCTGCAAAAGTCTGGCTTGAAGACCAAGTTGCGGCCCGGCAGATGTCTGCCAACAGAACAGAGCGGTGATTAGCTACTGATGCGGCCTTAGCCCTGACACAGTGGGCCCTGATACGACCCTGCAGCTGAAGGTCAGCTGCCCTGTATGCCCAGACGATGCAGTCTGCCACCCAGGTGGATAACGTGCGCTTCGAGACCAGTAGACACAGTTTACTAGGGTCATAAGAGACGAAGAGCTGAGAAGCCCTCCGATGTCCCCGCATACGCTCCAGGTAGAAGGCGAGCGCCCTCTTACAGTCCAGGGTATGCAGAACTGCTTCTGCCTTGTTGGTATGTGGCCTGGGAAAGAAGGTTGGAAGAACCATTCTTGATTGAGGTGAAACTAGAAAACCACTTTTGAGAGGAACTTGGGGTGTGTGAGGAGCACTACCCTGTTCTTGTAAAACCATGTGTACGGCCTATCTGACACTACAGCTTGCAGCTCACTCACACGCCTAGCCGACGCGAGCGCTACCAGGAATAGCACCTTCCAGGAGAGGAAGCGCAGATGGCAAGTGGACATCGGCTCGAAAGGAGGGCGAGTAAATTGCTGCAAGACCACGTTGAGATCCCACTCAGTCGCCGTGTAAGGGGAAAATAAGTTTCTTGTTGTACAGAGGGACCATGAGGCCCATCTGTGAATACCTAGATAGAAAGGAATGTGTTGTGCTAAGATAAGATTCAGTGATCTTCACAGAGACAGGTACCAGTTTGTACGGTTGCTAATTAGCAATACTAGGAGCAGGGCTATGCTGCTGGGATGGGTTTATGACGTATATATGTTTTTGATACTGTATAAAAAGATAGACTGCACTTCTAACATACGAAATAAAACTTACATGCTACTTATGTGCGTGTGTGTGCGTTTGTTCCCCTGGGATCCCAGACAGAGAAGATAAGGTAATTCCTCGACCCAGAGAATTAGAGGACGTCCCAAGGGTAAGTGCTGGGAAAGGAAAGAACAGATACCCTTACAATTTGGTGTCAGAAGTTGGGATTTCCCCGTTGCACTTTCTAAATTGAAGCCGCTTTGGTAGCTGCACAAGGATTTTTTAATTGACGTTGCTTTGGTAGCTCGTCTTGGGAATGCGCTTGGGTAGCGCTGGAAAAATGCGCTTGGGTAGCGCAGTGAATAACAGGAACGTCCTGCTGGGTCTGTGGTAATATCCTTTTCCTTCTCTGTGGCTTGTGTGAGTTTGGTTAGATGCCCCTGCCGTACTCCGAAGTGAGAGCGCTAGTGACGGGTACTGTGCAGACAGCAAGTGGCCAGACGTGCGTTTGTTGTGAATTAATTAGAGGATGGGGGGGTCCCAAGGTAAGGGGACCGCTCCAGAATCCGCGGGAGTGTGTGTGCAGCTACATGTTGTGATAAGGTTTAAAACTGCAGTTAAAAAAGGCATCCTACATATGCTGTCGGTATAGGTTACCGGACATTTGCTAATTCTGCAGAAGAAGTCTGTTAGCATGTTTACTGTGCTTAGTTTATCTATGTGCCTAAACGACACCCCCCAGTCTCTGGTGAAGGTAAAACCGATGACTCCAAGTCCCTGGAATGCAAGTGACAAGCAGTGTTTATTTATCCACAAAGCTAAAACTGTTCAACGCCTCCGACCCCTCCTAGAACCTCATGACTTCAGGACAGTAATGCAAGCTGTGACACTCCCTCATCTGGATTTCTGCAACATAATCTACCATGGACTTCCTGCCTCACACACCAACCCCCTCCGAACTGCCTTAAATACTTCAGCAAGGATTATTCAGAATGCAAAAAACCGGGATCACATCACCCCAATCCTAAGAGACCTCCACTTCCTTCCAATACAAGCAAGAATCAAGTACAAAGCTATCCTACTCATCCACAAGACTATCCACCAAACACGGAACACCTCACTCCACCCCCTACTGCCTCACCCATCCCACAACAGATCAACCAGACATTCCTCCAATAACTCCATCACCGTCCCCCACAAAAGAACCAAATCCACACAACGGACCTGCAACAGAGCCTTCGAACTTTATGCTCCATCCCTCTGGAACTCTCTACCGAACCACATCAGGAACAACGCTGACATCACATCATTTAAAAAACAGCTGAAGACAATCCTATTCCGTGAACATCTCTGAACAGAAATACCACCCTATCCGCATGATCTAATACTTAGATTCAGCAGAAGTATACATGTCTATGTCTACCCAAATCATTAATTGTTGCCCCTTGGTGATGGCCCCACCCTGAAAAATTGCCCCCCCCCCTTATGTTATATGTTACACCGCTTTGACCCGGTGAAAAGCGGTATATAAATGCAGTTAAATAAATAAATAAATAAATAAATTTCTCTCTCTATTCTTCCAAGCCTTTCCTGTCTTTTTTAGCTAAGGAAAAGGAGGGGGTTCCTGGGTGAAGGGGACCAGCCCGGTTTTCATTAGGTTTAAATCTATTGTTAAGCAGACTTTGTATTCCAGTTGTACTCCTGTACCCCCCCCCCGGGGCCTCCCCCGTAGATTCCGAATCTCCTAATCACTGAGGGAGGAGTTAGGTTTTTAGCAGTTTACTTTGTTGTGTTTATAAATACTAAAATTAAGTACAAGTAATTCTTTTAGATGCTTTTCGATGTGTGCTGTAACCTGCTGCATCTGGAGATAGCAGAGCCTGAGCGACACATGCTCAGCTCTTCCCTCCCCCTCCCTTCCTGTTCTTTGTTGTTCAAAGGCTACGGACAGGCAGACAGAACAGAAACCTAAAGTTAAACGGCATACTAAAACGTAAATTATTATTTAATTGCAGTGTGTCTATTTATTGCCATATTGTAAGAAGACAAGCTAAATAGAAAAAACAAACCAAAAAAATTAATTTTGTACTCAATGGTATAACTGTCACTGAAATATGTAAAAGGATGTGTCTGTATTTAGACACCCATTGCTATAGCAATGTACTGAATAATAAAAATACTAAAAGAGCTCTTAACCTGCTTCACAATATTCCTCTCTGAGTCTCATTGGCCAGGTTGGCCAAAGGTGAATTGGCCACAGGTAAAGGTGTAAATACAAGCTGGGGCTCGCTGGGATTTTCCCACAGTAGAGTGACTCCTGCTGAGTGGAGGTGCGAAGACGCGTCCTGTTGATTTCAACAGTCTCACCTCCTCCTCCGCAGAGAGGTTTCTCTGCTAGTTGGAAATGATCCTTGGGTTAAACAGAGCAGAGGTGTTGTGAACCAAATTGTGGAAATCATTGCTTTAAAAGCAAGCACTGCAGCAATTAAGTAATTCTGTGCACAGACTGCGGTAAGGAAAAGGGGGAGAATGATAAGAACTGTAAGATGCTAATGATGAAATACTGTTGTTTCCTTTGCACAAAGGAAAGTATCCCTCCTCCTGCTGTTTTGGTTGCCTGGATTTGTTAGGTGTTAACCCTTTATGTGACTGGTAAGTCTGAAGTGGAGAAATCAAGGGAGAGGGGTGGGCTCCAAATACCCCGAGGGTCTAGTTCATTATGCAGGGTGAAATTTCTTAAGAAAGCACTTGTAAGCTTTGATTTGTCTTCTGTTTAAATTAAAAACCTCTGTCATATGTTTTAGTGGATGGGGCAGCATTTAAGGAATTTGAATAAGCTTGTCTAGACCCAGCATCCTGTGGTCCTAAACCCTTATATATCTTGTTGAGCAAAATTCTGCATGACCACAAATGGTTCAGTGTAGTAGATTTGAGGTACGTGTTTTGGGCCTGCTAAGTTCAAAATAAATAAATAAATAAAAAATTATAAAAAATTGCAATCTGTTATAAAACACAAAGAGTTGTAACTATAGGAATTTAATAGTAATCACAATTAGTGACAATTCTCAAGCAACACAACTTTTTATTTTTAAACTCTTAATATTTAGAACTTTTCTCTCTCTTGTTCAACTATATAGTAATCTGCATTTGCCTGAAGGAATCTGGGCACAAGAGAGACCTGCTGTTTACTTTGCTATTTGTGTTTGAGATAACATCAAGGTTGAACTGTTACTCTAAGCAAATTGTTTTAAAATAACTTCACTGTTTCAGATCAGTTTGATACCAGTCTCAAGTATTATGTATAAGGTTTTAATTTAAATGTGACAAAGTATGATTCTGAATTCACCTTTTTGCAGTTTCATGTTATTTGAATGTCTGTTTCCTGAACTGTAAGATTTTAAGTTAATTACTTTGCATTGTTTAGCTCGGTGCAGATGGCTAATGAACAGGACAGTAGTACCATGGGTGCTGGCTATATTGATCTTTCCAGTTTAATTTATTACAATATTGGATTTTAGGATAAATTCATCTGTTTTTCTGTATTTGAATTTTATGTGTTGGGGTCCAGAGAAAAAAAAAATTGTACTTTGTTTTGAAAGTTTTTAACATTTCAGTTTTAGGAATACAGTATATTGTAGCACTATGACATACGAATTTTCTTTAGTTTACACACTTGCACTTATGTTACCAAAATACTTGTAGCAGTACATTTATGTAGGGGTTCAGTATACACAGAAATTATAGAATTTTGGAAAGAGGCTGATCTAAAATTGCTTTGTTCCCAAGCACATAGATCACATTTAGTGGAAAGATGGAGCTTAGTTCCCAGGAAATATGAGAATATTTGTAATGTTAGTAGACAAATAAAACAATAACATTAACTTGAGATCCTTGAAAAAAACAACAACCCAATAACCCCAAACCAAGGTCTTGCTTGTCAGCAACGATCCAGGGGCGGTTTGGAAAAAAAGAATCAGAGAGAGAAAAAGAGAGAGAGAGAGAGAGAGAGACAGAAGGTGAGGCTACAGCCTTGGGAAAGGCAATAAACGTGCTGCTCCGAGTGTGATGATCTGGGCCACCGGAATTCTGACTGCTTTAAGACTCCTCGAGGACCCCCAAGGCCTGAAGAACATGAACCTTGTATATTTATGCCTCGGCAGAGAGATGGATAGGCAGGGGAAAGTAGGCCAAGAAGAACCCGAGGAAGTATCGCCATGAAGCCCAACCACAAATGCCTTGAACCTTCTTAGGCCTCTCACGTCAAAAGGGATCTTTTTGACACCATGAGTAGCTTACACATCTCCTTGTGAACACTGCAGTTATAAGATCAGTCCTCAAATATTCGTTAGTCACACCTGAGAGATATGTGGCCGTTCTGTTAGAAGCCATACTCCTTCCTATTGGGATTGATGTTATAAAATGCCGTGAAGCACTAGTCTATATTGTAAGGGCTTTACCTATATTTTGTTTAGGCAGTTGCTAATTAGAATGAGCACTGTTTACTCATATTGTTATGCTTACTGAAAAGGATCTACATTTATATTTTATACATACCTTTTGTTTACAACAATACTAAGTTTTTAACAATTGTTTGATGTTCTTAGCAGCCTTGCCAAATAAGGATACACTAGTATGGTATAAACAAGACAGAAGGACCTATGCATGTAGTTGGATGGAATGATGTAAGTGGAAAAATAAGTGGTGTTGAGAGGAGTGTGATGGAATATTCATGTTGGAAAAGAGAACTCAGATTAATATTATAAAATGGTGAGGGTAAATTGAAATGTGAAATGATGTATCCACCTAGAAAGAAAACTGACAATGAATATTCTACAATATTTGATTATGCCATCCCCATTAACTCCAATTTTGGAAGTCATCTAGCCCAGAGATATACCCAATAATTGGAAATAGACACTTGGAGATAGGCTGAGTGCACTTTTCATCCTAATGAGCTTTGGGGAGACCCACACTGGCCATGTGGTGCTTTTCAGATGCTTTTATCCCTTTTTGCCTCTATGTGTCCTGGCCCAACACATGAAGGTAAGGGAGGAAAGTTACCTACACAAATTTTTACAAATTGGTATAATTCTAAAATTGTGGAACAATTGAGGAAGTGTGGGCATCTTGTCAAAATGTAGTAGTTAAATTGAGTTGCTTAGGATTTGGCTGTTGTATGCAAACAGCAATCCACGAAGGGGGGAACCTCCGAAACCTTAAAAAACTTTGTAAAGAAACTAAACTGTCTTGCCTTTGACTCTGTTCAACACAGAAAAAAAAAAATTGCCCTAAGGGAGTAGACTGAAAATTTTCTCCCTTTGAACTGTTATATGGAAGACTGCTTACTTTTTATAGTCCTGAGCCTCACATTTGATCTCTTGTATTTCCTAGCAGCAGAGGCAACTCTCTTCCCTCCACAGGTATGCTCAGCAGGTCCAGTCCTTTCTGTTGGATGACTCAGCTCTTTTCTTTCAATCCTGAGACTGGATTTTGGTAAAGACATACCACCAGCACACAGTACAAGCCCCTTTTCCAGTATGGGACCGTTCCAAGTTCTTTTGATAACATCGATTACAGTGAAGGTGGCGGCTAAAAGATCCTGAAGCCATTGCCCTCGCTGGAAACATTCTCCATCTATAGATCTGGCTTCAGGACCAGGATGATAAGTAGCTGACACTGGGGCAGCCAAGGCCCTAGCAACTGGAGAGGAGAGGAGAAGACTCCTGAAGAAAAGCAGCTTTCGGCCTAGAGGTACCGAACCAACATATCCCTTCAAGGATGGTGACCAGGTACAGGTCAGAGCACCTCACAAGCACAGTACCCTAGACCCGCCCTACGGACCTCCAACTACAGTGATCGCCATCACATGGACAGCCATCCTGTGGGACTCCTGCCCTTCGTGGATCCATTCGTCAAGAATCAAATGTGTATCATCTCCACTGACATCTTCGGTTCCAGACCGCCCTCCAGCCTCCTGACCATCACGCACAAGAATGTGTTGACTCCTCCTACCACTCAGGTGGTGCCTCCTTCAGCCCATCTCTGGAACTGTTAATACGGCAATACTACTTGCCCAGACTGCCTTACCTTTGTGTGCGCAGCTCGCTACAAGCTGGAGCTTTTCTCTCAACATGTCTCATTACTGTACCTTCTAATCTGTGTGAAATGCAGAAGTTTACTGTACTTGACAATTTAAACTGCACCCAGCCCCATGTTTCTTTTTCTAATTTCTTGTATAACATTGGTGTTACTCGCCCCTCTTTGGGATATGACTAGGTCCCTTGCCCACTGTAAACTGTCTCTAGTTTTAATGCTACAGATTGTTTTATTGTTTCTGCTTTTAGCCTGTCTAATACTGCTCTATACTGTTCTTCAATTACAGCAGTTTCTCATGCTTACTCTCTGATGTATCTTCCTTTGGGCTGGTCTCAAAGGGCTGATTATTGCCCTATTGAGCGGTTTTATAATCCTTGTTCTTTTCTGTTGTATATTTTCATTTGTTCTTGGCTGCTGTCAGAAGGCCTAACAGAGCTCCACCACTTTTATGTACTCTTATACACCTGTTTCCACGGTGGCTGATGTATCTGAGCTGCCGCGTACAGATATTCAGTTAATAATGCCTGTTTAGTTATTTTGTAGTAGATTGTTAGGCTGTTCTTCTAGTGGGCCTATACAGGCCCAAAGGGGGAATTGTAAGGGGAAAATAAGTTTCTTGTTGTACAGAGGGACCATGAGGCCCATCTGTGAATACCTAGATAGAAAGGAATGTGTTGTGCTAAGACAAGATTCAGTGATCTTCACAGAGACAGGTACCAGTTTGTACGGTTGCTAATTAGCAATACTAGGAGCAGGGCTATGCTGCTGGGATGGGTTTATGACGTATATATGTTTTTGATACTGTATAAAAAGATAGACTGCACTTCTAACATACAGAATAAAACTTACATGCTACTTATGTACGTGTGTGTGTTTTTGTGTGTGTTTGTTCCCCTGGGATCCCAGACAGAGAAGATAAGGTAATTCCTCGACCCAGAGAATTAGAGGACGTCCCAAGGGTAAGTGCTGGGAAAGGAAAGAACAGATACCCTTACACGCCGGAGGGCGGATTGGAGGTTTCAGCAGGAGCAGGCCCCTGAGAAACCTGGCTACCGAGGGGTGAGCCGAGAGAGGCTGACCGTCTATCGGGACATGGTTAGCCAACAAGGCACTCAGAAGGACCCTGACTGAGTTAGACTTGAGTCCCAGCTCAGAGAGATGAAGCAGGTACTGCAACACTTTGGGAACCTGAGATGAGAAGGGTTCCACAGTATGCTGGTGACACCACACTTGGAACCTGCGCCATTTACAAGAATATGATTTTCTGGTGGATGGCCTCCTGGAGGCCAACAATACTTCTTCTACCCCTTTGGGTAGGAGAAGAGGTGCAATGCCTACCCCTCTCAGCAGCCAGGCCATCAAATTGAGGGATCTGGGATTGGGGTGCATGAGGGAACCCTGCTCCTGGGTGAGGAGGTCGGGCTGCACCCCCAAGGGGAGAGGTGTTTCCACCTCCAGTTGAAGAAGTGGGAACCAAGGCTGTCTTGGCCATCTGGGCGCTACCAGGATCACCCAGGCCTTGTCCCTGCGAATCTTGAAGAGAGTCTGTGCTACCAGAGGCGTAGGCGTAAAAGCATACAGGAGGCTCCCTGACCAAGGGAGAAGAAACGCATCGGCCACTACCCTGAGGGGGTGTGGCTGTCTGGAGCAAAACCGGGGCAACTGACGATTCTGTGGACTGGCAAAGAGATCCATGGATGGGAGGCCCCAGTGGTTGAAAATCTTCTGGGTGACCTCCCTGTTCAGTTGCCATTCGTGGGGTTGAAGAACTCTGCTCAGTCTGTCCGCCAGGCAGTTCTCCTGGCCCGGTAGGTAAACTGCATGGAGAGATATGTTTTGTTGAACTGCGAAGGAACAGAGGTCCAGAGACTCCTGGCAAAGGATCCGCGATCCTGTGCCGCCCTGTTTGTTCACATAGAACATAACCATCTGGTTGTCTGTCTGTACTCAGACAGACTGGTTGAAGAGGACAGGAGCAAAGGCTTTTAGAGCTAAGTGAATGGCCCGGAGTTCCAACAGGTTGATCTGGAGTGTGGCCTCCTGAGGAGTCCACTGACCTTGAGTGCAAGAGCCCTGACAATGGGGCCCCCAGCCCATCAAGGAGGCATGCGTGGTCAGCACCCTTGTACTACTACTACTACTAAGCATTTATAAAGCGCTACCAGGCGCACGCAGCGCTGTACAATGAAAACATAAAAAGACTGCTCAAAAGAGCTTACAATCTAAAAAGACAAAGCAAAGGAAAAGGAATAGAAAAAAAAGATAAGAACAAGGGCAAAGAAACAAGAGCAGGAGAGACAGGACAAAGGAAAGAGGTAAGAACAAGTGTAAGAGGAAGAAAGAAAGGTGAAATAAAAGAGGGGAAGGAAGGAGAACAGCAAAATCAAGAGCCAAAGGCAGAGGCGAAAAGATGAGCTTTTAACTTGAGTTTGAAGAGGGGCAAAGAAGATGCCTGACGTATAGACAAAGGAAGTTTATTCCAAGTGTAAGGAGCAGCAAGTTGAAAAGAGCGGAATCTGGAGTTGGCAATAGAGGAGAAGGGCATAGTAAGAAGCAACTGGGAAGAAGAACAGAGTAGACAAGGGGGGAAATAGGGAGAAATGAGAGAAGAAAGGTACTGAGGAGCCACAGAGTGAATGCACTTATAGGTCAGAAGGAGAAGCTTAAAGTGAATACGGAAACTGATAGGGATCAAGTGAAGAGATGCACTGTATGCACGGGAAGCTGGAACGGTAACCCCCCCCCCCCTGCAGGAGGTTCCCTGATTGTGACCACCACTGCAAGGACTGCACCAGGGGTTTGGATACTGCCACTCTGTCGGACAGGCGTCCTGTGGCCTGTGACCACTGGTCCCGCAAGGTCCCATGAGCTGTCCGCATGTGCATGCGTGCGAAAGGAGTAACATGAACCGTGGAGGCCATGTGGCCGAGCAGGCGTAAGAACCTCCATGCTGACACGTGGGGTATGTGACTCACCATGCCCACCTTAGACAGCAGGCGGTCTGCCCTGTCCAGTGGTAAGTAGGCCCCTGGCCTGCAGGGTGTCTAGCCTTGCCCCTATGAATTCCAAGTCATGGGTGGGGAGCAAAGAGGACTTTGTGTGACTGATGACGAACCCCAGATGCTGAAGCAGAGCGATTGTGCGAGCTGTGGCGTGGTAAGCCTCCTGGGCTGACTGGCCTCTTATGAGCCAGTCGTCTAGGTAAGGGAACACAAAGATCCCCTGGTTTCTGAGGAAGGCCGCTACTACAGCCAGGCATTTGGTGAAAACCCTTGGAGCAGAAGCTAGACCAAAGGAAAGCACTTTGTATTGAAAGTGGTTTCCTCCGACCTCAAACCTGAGGTATTGTCTGTGGTCTGGATGTATGAGAATGTGTGTGTAAACAACCTTTAGGTCCAAGGGGCATAGCCAGTCTCCCTGCTGGAGGTAAGGCAGAAGTATCATTATTATTATTGTTATTATTATTATTAATAAACACTTATATAGCGCCACAACATACGAAGCGTTGTACAAACATACAAGAGAGACAGTCCCTGCTCATCAGAGCTCACAATCTAATAAGACAGAATACAAAATAAGTTACAAAATACAAATAACAAAATTTACAGGACAAAGTAAACAAAAGTTGATGGAGAGATCAAGCTAGGGCAAGACAGGAACGAAAAGCAGTAATGAAGAGGTGGGATTTGAGTCTGGACTTGAAAGTGGGCAGGGAGGACGCCTGGCGCACAGAGATAGGAAGACTATTCCAAGCAAAGGGTGCTGCCAGTTGGAAGGAGCGAAGTCTGGAATTGGCAGTACCAGTAAAGGGCACAGATAAACGAAGACTATTAGAAGAGCGAAGTAACCAAGAGGGGGTGTAAGAAGAGATAAGAGACGAAAGGTACTGGGGGGCAGAAGAGTGAATACATTTATAGATTAGGAGAAGTTTAAATTGGATACGGAGATGGATGGGAAGCCAATGAAGCGAGATGAGGAGAGGAGTGATGTGGGAAAAGCGAGACTGGCGGAAAATAAGTCAAGTAGTGGAGTGTTGAACTGACTGAAGAGGAAAGAGGTGGCTCGCAGGGAGGCCGGCAAGGACAAGGTTACAATAATCAAGACGGGAGGTGATTAAGGAGTGGACAATCATCTTACTGGTATCAACAGAGAGGAAAGGGCGAAATATCCCAAGTGAAAGCATCTTGAACTTTTCCCTCACCAAGAACTTGTTGAGATTTCGCAGGTCCAGGATGGGGCAAAGGCCTCCTTGTATTTTCGGTATCAGGAAATACCTGGAGTAAAAGCCTTTCCCCTGCAGGTGGTGGGGCACCGGTTCCACCGCCTGAGCCTTGAGAAGACCAGCTAACTCCTGCAAGAGGAGGTTCTTGTGCAAGAAGGGTCTGAGATGCTCTCCTGGGAAATAGGAGGTAGGTACTTGGCTGAAATGGAGAAGATAGCCATCTTGGACTATCCTTAGAACCCAAGTATCAGATGTAATGGCTGGCCACCTGTGGGCGTACAGGGACAGCCGACCTCCTGTGCAGGGACAAACCACTGGTGGGAGAGGAGCTATGCAGTGGGAGTCAAAAAACCCCCTCCCTGCTGGGCAGGAGCAGGAGCTGGAGGCTTGGGGGTTTGAGGCTTACAAGGGCCATTCCCCCGTCCCCTGGCTTTCTGCCCCTGCTGGGGAGCTGGGGAGGCCTGGTAAGTGGGGTAGTTTCTGTAAGCCTATCCCTTCCTCGGGTAAAAGGGCTTTTTCCCCCCGAGGCCTTCTTCCTGTGAGAAGGAGCAGATGTCTTCTTCGACAGCCTTGTCCAGGTCAAGTACTCGGACTCGAGTTCAGCAGCCTTTTCAGTCATGGGTTTGCTGAAGAGGTTATCGCCTCGGCAGGGGACATCGACCAATTTGTCCTGTACCCATGGCTCGAGGTCAGACGATATGAGCCAAGCCTGGTGCCCTGCACCGATGCCGGCTGCGGCTACCCGGGCCGAAGCCTCAAAGCCGTCGTAGACTGCGCGAGACAAACTTCGAGCACTCTCTGATCCCGGTGGACAGGGCCTTGAAGCACTGCAAAGGTTCCTCGGAGAGGCCAGCAGAGAACCCAGCAATCTCCTTTGCCAGGTCTCTTAAGTACATGCCCATGTACAGCTGGTATGTCTGGACATGGTATGACAGCATCGAGCCCTGGAAGCACTTTCTGCCGAGGGCGTCCAGGTTCCGGGCTTCCCGGCCGGGAGGCACCAAGGAGTGCATCTTTTGGCTCTTGAGCTTTTGCATGGCCGATTCCACAACCATGGAGTTGTGCGGCAGCTGTGCCTTTTGGAACCCGGGGCTCTTACGGACTCGATAAATGGAATTGACCCGTTTGCTGAGGACCGGCACCGAGGCCAGGGACTCCCACATGCGGAGCATCAACCGTTCCAGCATCAGAGGCACCGGTACAAGGGCCTCCTTCAGAAGAGAGTCATACTGGAGGGCGTCGAGCTCTTCGGCTCCTCCTCGGCATCTGCAGGGAAAGCCAAAGCTTTGGCCATATCCCTAACAAAGTCCGAGAACCTGGTGTCCTCCGGGAGCGAACGTCTCCGAGGTTCCAAACCTGGTGAGTCCGATGGGACGTACCGGGTCCGGTGGGTATCTGGCGAGTCTTCCTCCTCCGTCTCCCAAGCTGAGTCCTCCAAGGAGGACTCAATGGGCTCCGGCCTCGAGGGCTTCGAGCGCGTCTGTCCCGATGCCGATGGCCCAGGCGACCTCGGTCCCAAACGGGAGGTCGAGGGAGACCTTGGCCGAGGATTGACTCGAGCCCGCATGGACTCGAGGATTGGCTCTACCTCCGGGGTCGACTTAGATGTTGAAGTCCCGGTGGTTGGGGCGGATGCGCGGGTGAGACCGGCTATCAGCGCCCGCTGCTGGTCCATGAAGACAGACATGCTGCTCTCCAAGGCCACCAACCTGAGACCCAGCTCAGAAGGCTCAGCAGCCACCGGCTCGGTTTCCGACGCTGGAACTGACGCCGGTTCTCCCGGAGGAGAGTCCACGAAGACAACAGGCATTACCTTGTCCGATGCCTCCAGTTCCGTACGAGGTATTTTGGCAGGCCTCTCCGACTCGGCGAACCCGGGACGGCGTTCGGCACTCCGCGACCTGGTACCTAAGGGTCCCGGCCGATTGGAGTCTTCCAGAGACGCATCCCTCGCGGGTTTCTTCTTCTTACGGTGCTCCCGGGTGGGAAACCCCTGCTCAGAAGGCCCTCAATGGTGCTCGGGTTCAGAATCCCGAGATGTTGAGGCTTCTGATGAGGTCCTGACCCAGACAGATCCAGATTCAGAGAAAATAGTCTCGCGCTGGTGCTGCCTGCTCCTCAACGCCTTGGAGGACATCTTGCCACATGGACCGCAGACCACCGGATCATGGTCGGGTTCAAGGCAGCGGAGGCAGCAGTCATGGGTGTTGGTGAGGGACATAAGTGGAGTGGAGGAGTAGCCTAGTGGTTGGGGCAAGGTACTTCAGGCCGGAAGGTCGGGGGTTCAAATCCCACTAGAGGACAGCAACCTTGGGCCGGAAGGACTGGGGTTTCTAGTCCCACAGGCGCTCCTTGTGGTCTTGGGCAAGCCACTTAACCCTCCATGGCCCATGTTCCCTGTAAAATTGTTATCTCCAAGTTATAATGCCCTGTTCAATGTAATTTCAGTTTGTTCAATGTAAACCGCACTGATGCAGAATAGCACGGTATATAAGAGAATGTAAATAAATAAATAATAAATAAATAAAATAAGTCTCTTGCACCGATCACACTTTTTAAACCCGCTGGCAGCCATCGGGGGAAAAAGGGCCCCTGCGAGGTCGAAAGACTGGAGTGCCAGTTAAAAGAAAAAGAGCGCGAACGCTAGTCACTAAGGACAAAAACAAAAAAGTTAGTCGGACTCGATACCGGTGTACTGAGCCGAGGCGGGAAGGGGAATCGGCGTCGAACCGGTACCAAAAACGGTAGAATTAGTCAAAAAATAATCAACTTTTTCCGAGGAAAATGGGACGATGTCTGTCGGGCTCCATGGAAAAAAAGAAGACTGAGCAAGATGGCACCCTTGGGCGGGAAGGGGACCGCGCATGCGCAAGGCATTCCCAAAGGCTTTCTTTGAAAGCTGGGGAAATTGCTCCGCACGAGGGCTCCGTCGGCGCTGACGTCACCCATATGTGAGGACTGACTTCCAGCTTGTTCCTGGAGAACTCGTCATACATCTCTGACTTACCCCACAAAGAGTAAGAATTTCTCAAAAAGTGCAACTTTCACCACCTGTTGATGCCTAAATACAAGTGTTTTAAAACACTTCCAAAGTCACAATGCCACGTGGCCAAAAGAAGCTGGGGCCGCGTGGAAGTGGGAGTCTGTGACCTGTATCCCAGTAGATAGAGGGATGGTGTCAAAAACACCTCCCTGTCTAATATGGCCTGGATTTCTTGGTGTATTCACGCCCAGAACTGCACAATTCAGGGATACATGTATATGATCACCTGAGGGACCACATTTATTTATTTATTTAACAAGTTTTCTATACCGCCTTTTCCTTCAATCAAAGCGGTTACAAGAAATACAAAGGTTATAGGCAAGGGAAACAAACACAGTATAAACATAACAGCACAGTGGTAATAAAGGAAAAATAACAAGGGTTAACAATAAGGCAGATTAATTATAATAAATACAATATATGATATTTAGTCAATTGTTGATCCATATTGTTCAATGAAAAGTGTAGTTTTTAATTGCTTACGAAAGTCTTTTAAATCATCCAGTGAGCGTAAATCAGGAGGGAGAGAGATCCAAATTAAAGGGGCGGCCAAAGAAATTGCTCTTTGTGAAGTACATTTGCATGATTTAGAGTAGTTTTTTGGGGTGCTGAGGGTGTTAGAAGTAGATAACCTTCTTGGTCTTTTGCTGGTATCATGGAGTAAGAGGGCATGGAGGCTGATTGCAGAACTGTTGTGTTTCATTTTGAATATATTTATGATTAATTTACACTTTATGCGAAGGATTATTGGGAGCCAGTGGAGTTCTTTAAGGATGGGGGTAATGTGTTCATGATTTGAGGATCCATTGATGATTCTGGCTGCTGTATTCTGTGCCATTTGAAGTGGCTTGAGAGCATGTTTTGGCAGTCCATTGTAAATAGGGTTGCAGAAATCCAGAATGGGAGTAATGAGTGCCTGACAGACTGTTCGAAAGTGATCATAGGAGATAAGAGGCTTAAGTCGTCTAATTATCTTCATTTTGTAATACGCGTTTTTAACAGTTTTTCTTATATGAGATCGCAGGTTTAGCTTCTTATCGAGGGTTATTCCGAGGTATCTTACTTCGTCCTTAATTGGAATCTTTGTGTTGTTGCATGTAATGTAAGGTGGAGGGATAAAGCTGGTGTTTCTAGTTACAATAAGTGCTTCCGTCTTGTTCAGGTTCATTGCAAGGTTATTATTTGTTAGCCAATTGGAAATGCTGGTAATACAGTTTGAAATTTTGCTGTAATCTGGGCAGTTGATATCAATTGGAGTGTAAATCATGATATCATCCGCATAAATCGTGTAGTCTATTTGATGATCTGCTATTATGCGACAGATTGGTTGGATGAACAAGTTAAAAAGAAGTGAAGAGAGTGCAGATCCTTGCGGCACGCCTTGTTTGATTACCATGTGACGTGAGGTGTTTAGGCCAATTTTAACTTGGAACTGTCTATCAACTAGGTAGGATTCAAACCATTTTAGGACGGTGCCAGTTAATCCGATGCTCTTTAGTCTGGTTAAGAGGATTGCATGGTCCACTGTATCGAAGGCAGCTGAAATATCTAAGAAGATCATTAAGGTTCCTCTATTGAAATTGTCTATTGCTTGAGTGATGTCATTAAATAAATATAGTAGGAGCGTTTCAACACCATGGTTAGGGCGGAAGCCATGCTGATGTATGTCAAGTGGCGCATGTTCATCAATATGGTCTTGAAGTTGTAGCTGTACTGCCTTCTCAATAATTTTTGCTAAGAGTGGTAAGCTGGAAATTGGTCTATATGCAGCTGGATTGTTTTTTTCAAGGTTGGTTTTTTTATGGGTAGGCCTAATTGTGGCTAATTTAAGTTGTTCTGGCATGATTCCATGAGTTAAGGAGTTAGTTACAAGATTGTGAATAAAATTAATAAAGTTTGACTTGGTAGCTTTGATCCAAGGTACAGGGCAAGGATCTGTGGGTGCAGTGCTTGTGTTAAGTGCAGCAATGATGTCTGAAAGTTGTGTAGTCGAGGGAGTGTAAAACTTGTTCCAAATTGTACTTGGTAAAATAAGGCTGTTGTTTTCAGATTGTTTTAAAGGTGGGGTTTGGCCTATTTTCAATTGAAGATGATCTGCATATACTTGAGGACTGATCTGAATGTCTCTATCAGAGCTTGGTTCGTTGACTAGATTTTTTACAATTGCAAAAAGTTCTCTAGGTTTGTTAAATGCTTTCTGTATAGTATTTGTGTGGTGCTCTTTTTTAGTTTTCTTGATGAGATCGTTGTAATTCTTTTGCTGAATTAAATATAAATTTTGAGAGGTAGGAGATTTTGATCGTCTCCAGTGGCGTTCAATTCTCCTTAATTCCCTCTTAGCATTGCGTATGTTTTTGGAATACCATGGAGCGTGATGTCTGTTTTTGAATGTTCTTGAGTCTGAAAAGGCCTTGGATGCAGTGCTAATGGTGTTATACCAATTGTTCACTTGTTTGTTCAAATCAAGTTCAGTTGAGTCAAGGCAAGGTAGTGTGTCAAGTAAGAACTGCTCTTTATTGAAGGCTTTGAATCTTCTTGGAGTAAATGTAGAAGTTTTTATCTTATCAAGTTTGTCAATCCTGCTTGAGAATTCTATTTTAATTCTAAGGTGGTCTGACCATGGGACTGGTGTGATTATGGGTGAGGAGAAGCTGTCATTATTTACAAGGTGGTTGGGGGCAAAGAAGAGATCTGGCGTAGATCCGTATTTATGTGTAGGAGCATTTATTAATTGGGTATATTGTAGGGAGTCCATAGCTTGCAAGAAGGTTTCCTTATCTGCATTAGAAGAGGAGTTGAGGTTGAAGTCACCTAATAAAATTAGAGGTTTATGGTAAGTGTTGACTGCACAGACGGTCTCTAAAATAGAGGTTAGCTCATCAGCTGGGGCGTGAGGGGCTCTATATAGGAGGCTGATAGCTAAGTGTTTGTTACCCACTGTGATAGAGCTGGATTTATCAGAGGTATTAGAGGCGATAGTTTGTAGCTGTAAAGAGTTTTTTGCGATGATTAGAACTCCACCTCCTCTTTTCTGTGTGCGAGGGTTGTTAAAGGCGGAATATTCTGGTGGGACCAGTTGGTTGAGTAGAACGCTGTCAGTGGGAGTTAGCCATGATTCTGTAATGCAAAGGATATCTGGTTGTTGGTCATAGATATGGTCTCTGATTGTGTGAATTTTATTTCTAACTGATCTTGTGGTCATTAATTCAATGGAGACACCTCCTTAGAAAAGTGAAAAAGAAAAAAAAAAAAAAGGGTACCATTAAGTTCAACGCAGCTGAATCATCAACTCCACCCACCACTGACAGTTGGAGACTGAATGCACTGAATGTCACATAGCATCCCAATCAGCAAGGGAAGAATCTAGAATTATGTAGCTTGTATAGGACTGCATCTCTCATAAAAACAAAATTATTAACTATAATGCTGGTCAAAAGATTTGAAGGGGGTAATCAGAAACTAAATTGGCTTTACTGGAAAATGTAATGTGTGCCTGCAAGTCAATGCTGACTCCAGGCAACCCAGCAGCTCCTGCGTTTTCTTGGCAGTGTGTCCAGAAATAAATTGCCAGGCCTCTCTTCCAAGGCAATGGAGGGTTAAGTGACTTGCCCGAGGTCACAAGGGGTGCCAAGTGGGAATCAAACCCTGGTCTCTTGGATACCAAGCCAGTGCTCTAACCACTAGGCTACTCCTCCACTCAATTTGGCTTTATTAGTGGTAGAAATAACAGAATGTTAGAAGAGTGTTTTAATATTTTTAATCACCTGTCAAAGAGAACAGACAGTCCTGTAGTCTTTTTGGCCCTTGAACAGAAAAGGTTTTCTGCAGGGTAGAATGGCCTTAGCCGTTCCGTCTCCTGCATTTGGGAAGGGATTTAAAAGTGTTATGGTGAAGCTGAATGATGCACTTTGTGCAAAAAGCTGAGCCTAAATGGTTCTCTTGCCAGGAATTTTTAGTTAAGACAATACCAGACGGGGCTGCCCCCTTTCTTCTCTATCTGCCCTGGTTTTAGAACCCTTTGCTCAGATAATCCAGCTTTCTCTAGATATAGTCTGGGGAAGGGCATTCACAAAGTGGTGCTATATGCTGATGGCACTTTAATCTTTAAGGCATGTCCTTTAACTTCTCAGCTGGTATTTGTGAAAGAATGCAAATTGTACAGTAGCATCTCAGGCTACAAACTGAAATGAACCCAAGTCATTACTGATGCCCATAAATTTCTTAAAGGTTTTAAAAGGACATATAAAACCTTATCAGACATTCCTAATGGGCTGAAGGGTGGGAAGAGGTTTAAATACATTGGCATAACAGTACAGCCAGCCTGAGTAAACATTATACACATACATATACATATATACATATACACATGACTTGCATTAGCCACCTTTATAAAAATCAACGACGATCTGAGGAGATGGAATCACTTGCTCCATGCATTTTGACAAGAGTCAAATCTTAAAATGAATGTAACTCCAAGGTTGTTAGTCTTATTTTCTATGCCACCCTTTTTGATGAAGAGGGAGGTATTTTTAGGGATCTGAATAGAGCAATTTCTAAATTTTATCTGGAATTGGAGACCAAGAATTGCACGATCCACTATGGCCAATCATTAGGTAAGTGGCATAATGCCATCGCCCGATTTCATAAAAGATACTACATTGCACTGTAGATTGCTAAGGGTTGGTTTGAGGGGGGTCTGAAGAGACACTGAGCAAGCATGGAGAACTGTGTGCTTCTGAGGGCTGGTCCCAGTTCATGCTTGTTTCTAGACTGGAGCCGAATGGGGGATACCCTTGAATTCCACCCGTTGATTGGGTCACTGCTTCATGTACGGGGAACGTACTTAATAGATTAAGTGGGCAGAGAAGGTTCTTCCCATTATCCCCAACACTGAATATTATTAAAAATTTCCCTCCTGGGTGCAAAGGCCCTACCAGATTTCCATGGGCCAGTGAACTAGGATTAGTGAGAATTATGAATTTTCTGTGCAAGGGGGCATTCATGGCAATCCAGAACAGAACTCTCTGGTGTTAAGATTCTGGTGTTTGCTTGGCTATAGCTTCAACATTTATTCCAAAAATTTAAGTGGTTGTTTCTCTCTCCTCAATGAGATAGGAGCTTATTGTCCAAAAATCCAAAGGGTTAGGAGGTTGCTGTACAAATTTTATAAGACTCTAGCTAGCTGCAAAACTACTAAGAATGGGAAAACTATTGGGGTTACTTCTCAGCTTAAGGATTGAAATGTGAAAGTTTGTTGGATTTTGGAAGTATTGTTGAGGGGGTGGTAGAAGAGAGATTTGGATGCGATTGGTGTAATGATTACTATCCCTACATGTTATGCCTCTATTTGAGTCTCTCCGATGTGCTATTTGGGAAACTTATTTTGTCTCTTTCTGTTTATGTTGCAGTATGGCATGTGAACATTTGGACGATGTTTACAGTTTTCATATTATATTCAAAATTGAATAAAAATAAAAGTAAGAGAAAAAATAACTAATGAAACCCAAATGTTGCTTTACTTGTTTGCAACAGATATATATTCACAAGCATAATTTTGCAGGCAAAAAAACATGATTCCATTTGGTACCATGATCAAACATCAAGGAACACAGGCTTGATAAAGAAGAGTTTCCAAGTACATCTTGACAAGCTACCCATACCTGTTACATCTTACGAACTCCAGCAGGAGGCTCTCTTTGGCACGATGCAAGTACTATGCCAAGCCTTAGTAGTAAATTTGAGAGAGAGATCATACTCCACATGCCCTGGCTTGGACGTGAGGTTCACGACTGTCATGATATGTGCCAAACTAACTCATTTGGAGAAACTGCCCTGAAGGATAAGGTCACTTCCATCTAGAAACTGTTCAAATATGATCAGAAATCTCAAATAATTGACAGTTATTTGGGGACTGAACTGAAAGGAGTGGATGGGCTTCCATTTATATCCAAAACAGGACAAGCACCAGCATCGAAGTATAATCATAGTTTCCTATCCTGACAGTCTGAAGAAAAGTTGCTTCTAAATTGGGGGTATAGAGAATCCTGAAAGACGTGTAATTGGGACAGAGAGCATCACCAAGAAAGGTAAGTCAGAAAACTCTAGAATCCTAGAGTTTTATATTTAAACAGCACCTTGTAAAGCACAGTTACTTACCTGTAACAGGTGATCTCTGGGAACAGCAGGAAGAAGTCTTCACATATGGGTACGTCGGTACCGACGGAGTCTGCACGGGAACGCTTCCCAGCATCCAATCAAAGAGCTTTTGGAAGCATCCCACCACGCCTGAGTGCTGCCTTCCCGCCTTTCCCAACTGCCTCTCCTCAGTTAAGTTTTAAAGCTGAGACAAAGAGAGAGAGAGAGAAGGGAAAGATAGAGATAGAGAAATACAACTCCTGGGGAGGTGGGTGGGTTGTGAAGACTTATTCCTGCTGTTCCCAGAGATCACCTGTTACAGGTAAGTAACTGTGCTATCTCCAGGAACAAGCAGGAATGAGTCTTCACATATGGGGACTCCCAAGCTGAGATGCCTGGAGTCCCAGCATGTTATAGATTGGAACATGCAATACCTAATAACACCAGGCATCCTGAGGATGGAGGGTAGGAGTTGAAGAAAGAAGGATGCTGTGGAACAGCTAACCTAGCATAGGACTGCAGAGAAGGAGTCCATGTGTGGATGATGATTGTCATCAATGATATTGCAAAGAATATTGCAATATGGACCTCCCTTGACAGGATTTCAGAGAAGTATGGAGGTTCATGGATCTACCAGGAAACCCAGTAGAGGAACCGTGAAGAGGACCTCACTGTAAGTGGAGGTAATAAACCTGTAGGAAAACAGTGGAGGTCAGAATTCTGAAAGGTAATAGGTGACCCCAGGGGGTAAAACTGGGGTAGGACAAAAACGGTGGGCTTTCAGCGGAAGGCTGTATGATAAAAACCCAACTCTTTTGGCGGCAGAGTGGCTCACTCTTATTAGCAAAAAGAGAAAGGCTAACCGATTTGGATAAACAGGCACAGTCCATGTGGGGAGAAAGGGTATGGGAACCCCTTGTATCCCAAAAAGAGAGGACAAATGCCTGAGGCGTTAAAGCCTGTGATTAACTGAAGATCCACAATGTCTCTCCTAACTGGGGTAAGCTAGGAGAGATATTAGGCACGGAGAGCTTCAGAGGTACCTAAACCATTAGGTTATGGTATAAAAATTGTTGACTACCACAGGAGTGGTTGTGTACGTAGAATCCCAAACCTGCTGGATAGCATAGGTATGGGTAAAGCCCCTCTGTCAGAAACATATAGCTATATGAGCATAGACAGTCAGATAGATAAGTATGTGGAGATATCTATCTATGATGAAATATCTCGACAGAGACATATAGATAGAGATATAAGAATATATCTATAGTGAGATATGGAAGGGCATAAAATACACACAAAAGATAAATATGAATATGTAGGCCTAAATATTGGTGTCTGTAATTAAACAGACAGATATATGCCTACAGCATGGTATTCACATAGGATATGTGGAGAGGAAAGATTCATCTAATAACAAGGAGGTGGAACCTACTTGAGAAAACATATAGAGAATCTATTCCTCCTGGTCATGATCTGCAGAATGCTAGTTAGTGCACCGGAACCAGGATTGTTACATGAAAAACCAAGGACAATGTCAATGTGCAGCCAGCAAGTCCCGAATCTTCCAGGACTCTGGCATGGTAAGTAGATAGAAGACGCCTAGAGATGAGATACCATATTGACCTGCTTAAGGGCAAAGGTATCATGCGTTCTTACCATGAGGACGAGCCTATCCCCGATTGGGAATACTATGGACCAAAGCAGGGAACTGGCAACTCCTTGAGTCTTCACGTAAGATAAGGCCTATGTCCTTTATATCGAAAAAGGAGATAGAAAAGGGGGACCCTTCTAGTCATGGGAGACATGACTGAAAAGCCTTTTCTAACCAGCTAGGATAGCCGTTGGAGAAAACCCCCCCATGCTCTCTAGCAAGAGCCCATAGTGGAAAGCTTCTCTGTAGATTGCAGAGAGAATGATGCAGGAGAATGAGGGGAGAGAACTGGCTGGTAGAGAGCCAGTATCTCAGTCAACTATGCTGCCAAACTCAGGGAAAGAAGATAGCAGAAAAGAAGACAATCTAGAAAGCTTGTAGTGAGATGATCTCCAAGAGAGATGAAGTACTGACTTGGAGCCCACTACGAAGACTAGACAGAATGTTAGTGGAGGACAATCTGGTAGTTTGTGGATAAGAACCAGTGGTCCAAACATTAAAGCTCCTGCATGGGCAGCTGTTGGCAAGATAGCAGAAGAATCTTACTGTTCAAAAACAGAAAGAACAGACAGAACAGGAGTAGGAACTCCGGACATGTCTGATAAGCTGCCCTAAAGCAAGATTAAAATAAAGGAGGTAACTCAGAGGGGAAAACTCCGCACTGGAAAGTGAGAAAACTAGAGAGGCTGAAGAGAAAGCCTCCTAGTAAGTAATTCCGCTCTTACAGAGGAAAATTTTGGTAAGAGGGTGAAGAGAATGGAGCTGAAGAAGACTTACAAAGTAGTAAGTCTATAGAAAGGAAAAAATACATGCTGGCACAGGAACTATCATCTGATAGTGGTTAGACCTCTTTCCCTAGCAGGAAAAAGAGGAGAAACCTGTGACTTATAGGCATGAACAACCTGACAGCTCATAGAAAAAGTGGATATCTTTTGGAAGAGATCCCTGTGTAGGGGTTAGAATAAAGCGGTGGATTGCCTCTATTGAGAAGAAGCAACTGTATGTTCTAACCCCAAGAGTCACAAGCATCTGATGAGGAATGATCAGAAACCCTGCAGGTGCTGGGTTTGCTGAGCCTGGTGAGAAGTTGGATTCTTTAGACCAGGACGATGCTTTCCCTGATGGGGAACATCTGTATGATGGGCAAGTGATGAATAAAACCTTCTTCTCCTGTGGGAAGAAAGTTTGGTAGGACATTTCCTACGTACTGGGACAGAGGAAGGGGTAGAACAACCCCTAGGAACAGGTAAATCAGTGGACAACTGAGTAACCTGATGTAAAGACTCCTTGTTGAAAAGATTTTCTCCAGTGCAAGGAGTATGTCCCAGCCTTTGTTGTGCCCATTTGTCCAAGTCTGAAGCTTGGAGCCAGGCTCTACGCCGTGCCCCTATAGCTATAGCAGAAGTCCTGCTAACAGAATCAAAAGAGTCTAGGGAAGCACGAGAAAGAAACCAAGAGATATTCTGGATATGCTTAAGCAGTGAGGAATAGTCTGTACTCCTGGAACCTGAAAGGAAAGGAGACAAAAGATGTAATTGCTTTGTGACCTCCTCAAGAGAAAGACTCATATAAAATATATATGAGAGAATTCTTGCAGAAAGCATAGATGTCTGGAAGGTTTGACGTCCAAAGTCATCTAGTGTTTTAGACTCACGAACTGGCGGATAGGAAGAGTGCTTTTTCTTACTCTTTACCCGCCTCATTGCTGATTCCACTACTAGGGAATGATGAGGAAGTTGAGTCTTTTGAAACCCTGGAGAGGGGGGCACCTGATATAACAGATCAGTTGCCCTGGGAGGTGGGGGTACCCTGAAAGGTGTTTCCCACATTCCTAGAAGGAGATCCTGCAAAGAATGATGCAAAGGAAGCATTATGTTCCCCTTTGCTGTGGTAGAAAGAGAGCCTTGTGCAGGATCATATCCTGGGATAGGAATGGCAAGAGACCTTGCTATATCCCAGAGGAAACTCTGAAAAGAGGGATCCCTAACAGGAATCTCTCTTGGACAGGTTAGATTCAAAGAACTAGCCTGAGCATCCACAGAGGTATTCAAATATATAGGAATAGAATATCCTGCACAGTGCAGTGTGGAATGCTTAAGGGATGGTTGCTGGTACTGGGTATCATGAGCAGCAACCGTCCTTACCACAGTGTCCATACCAGGTATCGACTCCAAGCTTGGTATAGAATGGAGCAATCCTGTTGAAAAAAGCATGGTAGGAGTTGGCCACGATGCTACTGTGGATACCGGTACCGATGTCAATACCGGTACCGATGTCAATACCAGTACCGATGTCGGAGTCGAGCCCGACAAAGACATCGGAGTAGTCATCGGTGACAGTTCAATCGGTACCAGGGTGACCGAACCCATCCGGCCACTATCCCCGGTACTGAAGCACCGGTAATCGATCGATGTCGGTACCAAAAGCTATTGGTACCAAGTCCTCTAGACTAGAGATTGATTCCAAACTCGGCATCGAGGGCAGAGAGCCTGATAAGCAAAGCCTGGAAGGCACCGACTGCAAAGGTAATGAGGTTGTCGGTACCGATTTCGGTACTGTGTTTGACACTGGTGAAGGGAAGTCAACCAGTGGCAACTCGATCGGCCTCAAGGGAACCGAGAGTTGTGGATCCGAATCATCAGAACCGAGCCTTCGGTACCGCCGAGAGCTGGTACCAAGGCGAGTCGGTACCCAGTCCTCCAGACTGGAGATCGATTCCAGACTCGGCATCGAAGGAAGCGAGTCTATCGATGCACGTCTGGAGGGTACCGACGGCAGTGGTAGTATCTGTGCTAGTACCGATAATGGAAAGTCAGTCTGGGGTGTATCTACCGGTTCCGAAGGTACCGAGGACGCCAGATGATGATCCCTGGTGAGGAGTGTTCCATCCAACACCAGTGCCGATGTCAGGGTATCGGTACCGCTTGAAGCGGATGCCACCACCGGACACGGCTGAGGCATGTTCTGTGGGGGGTGAACCCCAGGAACAACCTGAAACCCCTTATTTGCTTTGGAGACCGAAGACTCCCGCCAGGGTTTTGAAGCCAGTGGGCCCTCGAGGGCAAGGCCGGAGCCATCTTCATGCAGTGCATGAGACCTACCACTCGAGGACTGGCTAGTCTTAACAGACTGTTTGTGGGTTACCTGATCCTGTGTGGAAGAAGAAGGGGACGGTGCCCCGAAGTTGGAGGGCAACCGTGTATCGAGGGAATCTCGATGTTGAAAACCTCTTCTCACCAAACTGTTGTCAGGACCCAAGCAGGTTAGACACCGACTTTGAGGGTCTAAAAATAAAGTTGTACCGCCACAGTGTGAACATTTCTTTGAGAAAGTGCCTGGCGGTTCCATGAAGGAAAAAGAAGAGGCCTAAAAGGCCTAAGAGACCATGGGACACTATGAAGAAAAATATCCCGTGGAAAAGGAAAAATTTTTCAGGAAAAGAAAAGAAAACAGCAGCGGTACCGGTGGCGTCGGGAAGACAGCCGCGACCACAAGAAAACTAAAAAATAAAAAAAAGAATTTTCTGCGGTGACAGGAAGACGTCCTGCCGGCTCCGCGGAAAAACAAAAACTGAGGAGAGGCAGTTGGGAAAGGCAGCACGCAGGCGTGGTGGGATGTTTCCAAAAGCTCTTTGATTGGACGCTGGGAAGCATTCCCGCGCAGACTCCGTCGGTACCGACGTACCCATATGTGAAGACTCATTCCTGCTTGTTCCTGGAGATCTGTGCTATCTCCAGGAACAAGCAGGAATGAGTCTTCACATATGGGGACTCCCAAGCTAAGATGCCTGGAGTCCCAGCATGTTATAGATTGGAACATGCTACACCTCATATCGCCAGGCATCCTCAGGATGGAGGGTAAGAGTTGAAACAGAAAGGTGCTGTAAAGACAGCTAACCTAGCATAGAACTGCAGGCAAGGAGTCCTTGTGTGGATGATAATTATCATCAAATATATTGAAATGAAATATTGCAATATGGACCTCCCCTAACAGGATTGCAGGAAAGTATGGAGGTTCATGGGATCTACTGGGGAATCCAGTAGAGGAACCTCAAGGAGGACCTCACTGTGAAGTGGAGATAATAAACCTGTAGGACAAAACAGTGGAGGTCAGAATCCTGAAAGGTGAGAGCTAACCCCAGAGATGAACTGGGGTAGTACAAAAACGGTAAGCCTTCAGCGGAAGGCTTTATGAAAAAAGCCTAAACTCCTTTGGCTCTTAGGAGCAAAAAGAGGAAGGCTGACCGATTTGGACAAAACAGGCCTAGTCCTTGTGGGAAGAAGGGGTATAGAAAACCCTTGTATCCCAAAACAAAGGACAAATGCCTGAGGCGTTAGAGCCCCTGATTAACTAAAGATCCGCAATGTCTCTCCTGACTGGTGTCAGCTAGGATAGATACTGGAACATGGAGAGCTTCAGAGGTACCTAAACCTTAAGGTTATGGTAGAAGAGTTGCTAACTACCACAGGAAGTGGTTGTGTGTGTAGAACCCCAAACATGCTGGAACAGCATAGGTATGGGTAGAGCCCATCTGTCAGGATCATATAGGGATAAATACAGCCATATGATCATAGACAGTCAGATAGATAAGTATGCAGATATATATCTACCTAGAATGAAGAAATCTCAACAGATATACATATATACATATATGTATACATATAGATATATAGATAGACATATAAAAATATATCTATAGTGAGATATAGAAGGGCATAACATATACACACACCAAGAACGACATATATATCTATAGAGATATATACAGATATATATATATATATAAATATATAGGCCTATATATGGGTGTCTGCAATTAAGCAGACAGAGATATGCCTATAGAAAGTATATTCACATAGGATATGTGAAGAGAAAAGATTCATCTAACAACAAGAAGGTGGAACCTACTTGAAAAGATATATAGAGAATCTATTCTCCCTGGTTATGATGGAGGGAGTCAGGGGAAAAGTCTCCCTGACAAGGAACAGACTAGATTGCTGCAAGAATACTAGCCACAGAAATAACCAGGATGGTTACGTGAAAAGCAGAGGATTTATTTATTTATTTTATTTATTTATTTTACATTCTCTTATATACCGCGCTATTCTGCATCAGTGCGGTTTACATTGAACAAACTGAAATTACATTGAACAAGGCATTATAACTTGGAGATAACTATTTTACAGGGAACATGGGCTATGGAGGGTTAAGTGGCTTGTCCAAGACCACAAGGAGCACCTGTGGAACTAGAAACCCCAGTCCTTCCGGCCCAAGGTTGCTGTCCTCTAGTGGGATTTGAACCCCCGACCTTCCGGCCTGAAGTACCTTGCCCCAACCACTAGGCCACTCCTCCACTCCAGTCTGCAGGCAGCAAATCCAGAGTCCTCCAGAACTGTAGCATGGTAAATGGACAGAAGACGCATAGGAATGAGATACCACGTTGACCTACTTGAGGGGCAAAAAGGGGTATTGTGCATTCTTTAGCTGAACCTGCGCTGTCCATGAAGGATTAGGATACCATGAGGACGAGCTGCAAGGAAAAAAAGAGCATATTCCCGGTAGGAATCCTGAGGACCAAACCATCGAATTGAACAACTCTTTAAGCTTTCACGTAAGAAAAGGCCCATGTCCTTTGTTTTAAAAAGGAGATAGTAGGGTAGGGAGAACACTTCCAGTCATGAGGGGCATGAATGAGGAAGCCTTTTCCAACCATCTAGGATAGCTGTTTGAGAAAAACCCTAATGCTCTCTAGCAAGGGCCCATAGTGGAAAGCTTCTCTGTAGGATTGCAGAGAGCATGATGCAGGGGATAGAACTGGCTGTTGGAAAAGCCAGTACCTACGTCAATTATGCTGCCAAACCCAAGGGAATTGGAGATGGCAAGAATAGAAGACAATCTGAAAAAACCTGTAGTGAGAAGATTTCCCAAGAAAGCACAGTTACTTACCTGTAACAGGTGATCTCTGGGAACAGCAGGAATAAGTCTTCACATATGGGTACGTCGGTACCGATGGAGCCTGTGCGGGAATGCTCCCCAGCTTCCCAAAAAGGAAAGCTTTTGGGAGCATCCCACAGCGCCTGCGCGCTGCCATCCCGCCTTTCCTAACCGCCTCTCCCCAGTTCGAGTTTTAAAGCTGAGACAAAGAGAGAGAGGAAAGGAAAAATAGATAGAGAGATACAACTCCTAGGGGAGGTGGGTGGGTTGTGAAGACTTATTCCTGCTGTTCCCAGAGATCACCTGTTACAGGTAAGTAACTGTGCTATCTCCAGGAACAAGCAGGAATGAGTCTTCACATATGGGGACTCCCTAGCTAGAGATGCCTGGGAGATCCCCAAGGTTATGAGACCCTGTGAAGGGCTCTATCTCCTCCTATGGATCTCAGGCATCCATTCAGGGAAGGAGGGCAGGAGTTGATTAAGCATGGAACAGGTGTTTGAGAACAGCCTGACCAAACAAGGCATCCCGGCGGCAGTCCTTGTCCAAACAGTAATGGGCTGTGAAGATATGAACCAAGGCCCAGGAGGCCGCTCAACAGATCTGGTCGATGGACACAGAATTTAGATGAGCCATAGAGGTGGCCATGGCCCTCACATTATGAGCTGTGACATGGCCTTCCAGAGAAAGGTTCTTACTCTGGTAGGCGAATGAAATAGACTGAGCATTCCAATTGGACAGTGTCCTCTTAGAGACTGGAAGTCCCAAATGAGAGGGATCAAAGGCAACAAAGAGTTGAGAAGACTTTCTATGTTGCTGTGTCCTTTGTAAGTAAAAGGCAAGAGCTCTCTTACAATCCAGGGTATGAAGATTCCCCTCTGCACTTGATGCATGAGGACCTGGAAAAAAGACAGGTAAATACACCTCTTGATTAAGATGAAAAGGTGAAACCACTTTAGGCATAAAGTGTGGATTGGTCCTAAGGACTACCTTATCATGATGGAACCTTGTATAAGGTGGATTAGCCACTAAGGCCTGCAGTTCACTGATGCGGCGAGCTGAGGTGACTGCAATGAGGAAAATAACCTTCCAGGAAAGAAATTTCAAGGAGGTGGTGGCTAACGGTTCAAAAGGTGGCTTTATAAGCTGACCAAGAACCAGATTTAAGTCCCATGCCACCGGAGGAGGCCTAATGGGAGGTTTAGTTAAAGTTAGGCCTCTCATAAATCTTGCAATAAGAGGATGAGAGGAAATAGGCTGTCCATTGATAGGCTTAAGGGATGCTGCAATAGCACTCAAATGGACCCTTACTGAATTCGTCTTGAGGTTTGCATTGGAGAGATGCAGGAGATATTCCAAAAGAGAATTCAAAGGTAGTGCTAGAGGGTCAAGACCCTTCTCAGCACACCAAATGGAAAACCTTTTCCATTTAAAAGCATAGGAACGTCTAGTAGAAGATTTTCTGGAAGCATGGAGGATATCCTTCACCTGCTGAGAAAGATTCCAACCTTGAAGGTCTAGGCCTTCAGCAACCAAGCTCTGAGGTGAAGGGGACTTGGGGTTTGGGTGCCACAAAGTCCCCTCCTCCTGAGACAGAAGGTCTGGAGCAGCTCCCAAGTCTAGGGAGGGAGCTTGAGAGAGATGCAGAAGTAGAGGGTACCACACTTGGCGTGGCCAGCGTGGAGCTATGAGGATCATGGATCCTTGATCCCTCTGGAGCTTGAACAGAATCTTGGGAATTAAAGGAATGGGTGGAAAGGCATACAGGAAGTCTTGACCCCAGTGAAGGAGGAAGGCATCCTTGGCCTGAACTCCCTGACACGGAATTCTGGAACAGAACCGGGGAAGTTTGGCATTCCACGGACTTGCAAAGAGGTCTATGTCCGGGGTTCCCCACTCTTGAAAGATTCTCAGTACTTGGTCCATGTGCAGGGACCATTCGTGTGGAAGCAGAACTCGACTGAGTCTGTCTGCCCAAGAGTTTTGGATTCCTGGGAGGTATACGGCCAGGAGATGGATTTGATGCTCTCTGGCGAAGGCCCACAAGCTTAAAGCTTCGTTGCAAAGCGACAGAGAGCCAGTTCCTCCTTGCTTGTTTATGTAAAACATGGCTACCTGATTGTCCGTATGAATGAGGACTGTCTTGTAGCTGAGCAGGGTATGGAAGACCTTGAGAGCTAGAAAAACTGCTCGGAGCTCCAAGTGGTTGATATGTAGAGAGGTCTCCTGTGGAGACCAAGTGCCCTGAGTGGAGAGGTCTTGTAGATAAGCTCCCCAACCTGTTTGGGAGGCATCTGTTGTGAGGGTTGCCTGGGGCAACACCTGTTGGAAGGGCGACCCCAGCAACAGATTTTGGGTGGACATCCACCACTGGAGAGACCAAAAGAGGCGTTTGGAGGTTGCTATTTGGTCTGAGAGAGCTCCTGATGCTTGAGTCCACTGGGTGGACAAAGTCCATTGAGCTGCTCTCATGTGAAGGCGAGCATAGGGTACCACATGCACTGTGGATGCCATGTGGCCTAACAGTTGTAGCATCTCCCGGGCAGTTAAATGGCTCTTTGACTGAATCTGGGAGGCTAACTGCACTAGGCATAGGCAACGTGCCTGAGGAAGATAGGCCCTTGCAGTGGTAGTATCCAGCCAGGCCCCTATGAACTCTAGGGACTGAGTAGGGGTGAGCTGGGACTTTGGGAGGTTTACCACAAGTCCCAGATACTGCAGAATGTGCCTTGTGCAGTCCACGGAAGTCTGGGCCTCTGACTGAGATGGAGCTCGGATGAGCCAGTCGTCCAGGTATGGGAATACAAATATTCCCAGAGTGCGTAGAAATGCAGCTACTACTGCCATGCATTTGGTGAACACTCTTGGAGCAGAGGCCAGACCGAAAGGAAGCACCCTGTATTGGTAATGCTTTCCTTGGAAAAGAAAACGGAGGAACCTTCTGTGAGATGGATGGATGAGGACATGTGTGTACGCATCCTTGAGATTTAGAGAACAAAGCCAATCCTGACTCTGAAGGTATGGAAGGAGAGTGCCCAGAGAAAGCATCTTGAATTTCTCCTTGCATAGAAATTTGTTCAATTCTCTGAGATCTAATATGGGTCTGTAGCCCCATGTTTTCTTTGGGATCAGAAAGTAGGGGGAGTAAAACCCTGACCCTTGTTGAAGAAGAGGCACTTCTTCTATTGCCCCTTGGGCAAGAAGGGTAGCCACCTCCTGACCTAGAAGGTCGAGAAGAGATGTTGGAGAATTGAAATGTCTCACCATGGTGTGAGGAGGAAGGTTTGAGAAATGAAGTTTGTAGCCCTCTCTTATGATGGAGAGGGTCCACTGCTCTGCTGTAATTTGCTCCCATCTGGGAGCAAAATGAGCTAACCTTCCTGGAATGGTGAGAGGCTCTGGCTGTTTCAGAGCCAGAAAGGTTAAGTTCTCTAGCATCAAGTCAAAAGCCCTGAGGAGGCTGGGCCTGCTGAGTTGCAGCAGCCCCTGTAAGCTTAGGCCTGGCTTGTTTAGGTTGCTGGCGCTGAGCAGCAAAACGACCTGTAGATGATTGTTGGCCAGAAGCAGGATGGAATCTGCCTTTCTTGAAGAAAGACTTTTTGAAAGGTTTTTTCTTGGCAGGAATGGAGGTTGACTTTGAAAGTCTATCCAAAGCAGAATTTTCTGCATCCATTTGAGTGGCTTTTATTTGCCAATCTTTGCCAAACAGGTTTTCACCTGTACAGGGAAGATTTCCCAAGCCATCCTGAACCCAAGATTCTAGATCAGAAGCCTGGAGTCAAGCAATTCTGCGAGCAGCTATGGCAATGGCCGAAGCTCTGCTGGCACCTTCAAAGGAGTCAAAAGCTGCATGGTTGGAAAACTTTGAAATATCATGAGTATGCTTAAGCCAAATAAGGAATTCTTCCCTTTTATCCTCTGGAAGAAAAGGGAGGAAAGTGTGCAGTTTATCTGCAACTTCTTTCAGAAACATACCCATATAAAGACTATAGGAGTTGATTCTGGCAATGAGCATACTGGCTTGGAAGATTTTCCTACCAAAAGCATCCAAGGTCCTGCATTCTCTTCCTGGAGGAGCAGAGGAGTGTCTTTTTGCACTCTTTATCCTTTTCATAGCTGACTCCACCACAATAGAATGGTGAGGAAGCTGTGTTTTAAGAAACCCAGGACAAGGTGGGACACGGTACATAGTGTCCAATCTACGAGAATGAGGAGAGATAGTGAGAGGAGTCTCCCATAAGTCAATCATGTGATCATAAAGAATCTCATGAATTGGCAAGGTGACTGCCTCCTTAGGAGCCCTTAGAATAACCTAAAATATCCATTTTTTTAGCTCTAGGCTCTGATTCAGAGGTTACTGAAATAGAAAGTCCTTTAGCCACTTCTCTTATGAAGTCTTGAAAGGACAAGTCCTCTGGAGGAGACATTCTTCTTTTTGGAGAAGAAGGCTCTTCAGGAAGGGCTATGGATACTTCAGCAGACTCCTCCGATGCATCAGAATCTTCGGAGGAATTAAAGTATCGACTGTCAGGTATCGGCATCGGGCGTCATCGGTACCGGTGCAGTACCGATGGGCATCCCTTGACAGGGAACCGCTGCAGTCGGCATCCTGGTCGATGTCGATGCAGTCAGTACTGGTACCGACACTGGTGCCAGTACCGGAGCCGATACCGACAATGGAGTTTGTTGTGGTATCTGCGGCGTCGCAGCTTGAATGAAGGCCATGATAGCCTGCTGCATGGATAGAACATTCTGATCCATTGACGCCATGAATGCCTGGAATTCGGTACCGGGAGCTTGCGCCGGTACCCCAGAGCATTCTAACAGGTGATCGGTTGAGGTCGTGCCATCGATGTCCACCTGTAACCCCATAGGTGGCGCTTTGGAAGCCGGAGCTTCCCGCCGGGGTTGTTTTGCCAGTGCGGAATCCTCGAGGGCAAGCCCGGAGGCATCTCGATGCTTGGAAGGAGATCTACCCTTCGAGGACCGGCTGGATTTATGTTTGGTTACCTGAGATCCATGGGAGGAAGTAGAGGCCCTGGAAGACGTCGATGCCACTGAAGCTGCATCAGAGGGAAACAGCACATGGAGCTTAGCTGCTCGGTTCTGTAAACCTCGTTTAGACATCAAGGAGCAGGACGGACAATCCAAAATGGAGTGGTCAGGACCCAAACATTTAAGACACCATTCATGGGTGTCGGTGACAGAAATAGTACCGCTGCACTTAGTGCATGTTTTAAACCGAGAGGCTGGTTTTTCCATGAGGAAAATTTCTCGTGAGGCCTAAGGCCCAAAGAGGAAAAACACACTAAGTGAGGGAAAAATATGTTCGTTTTTTTTTTTTTTTTATAAGAAAAGAAAGAAAGACCGGCAGTACCGGTCCGACGTCGGGGAAGGCAGACGTGCGACCAAAGAAATAAAATAAAACAAAGAACTTCTTCAGCGGTGACAGGAACACGACCTGCTGGCTCCGCGGAAAAGAAGAACTGGGGAGAGGCGGTTAGGAAAGGCGGGAAGGCAGCGCGCAGGCGCTGTGGGATGCTTCCAAAAGCTTTCCTTTTTGGGAAGCTGGGGAGCATTCACGCGCAGGCTCCGTCGGTACCGACGTACCCATATGTGAAGACTCATAAGAACATAAGAACATAAGAAATGCCATACTGGGTCAGACCGAGGTCCATCAAGCCCAGTATCCTGTTTCCAACAGTGGCCAATCTAGGTCATACGTACCTAGCAGTTTCCCCAAAAGACACAGGTTCTGCAGTGCTTGTACTAGGCCAAGCATTGATATCCTGGGTCCCTTTTTAATAGTGGTTTATGGACCTTTCCTCCAGGAACTTGTCCAAACCTTTTTTAAACCCAGCTATACTAACAGCCCTTACTACATCCTCCGGTAACAGATTCCAGAGTTTGATTACACGTTGAGAGAAGAAATATTTTCTCCTATTTGTCTTAAATAGTTTACCCTGTAGCTTCATTACATGCCCCCTAGTCCTTCTATATTCTGATAGCGTAAACAATTTATCCACGTTTATCCGTTCCACTCCATTCATTAATTTATACACCTCTATCATATCTCCCCTCAGCCGCCTCTTTTCTAGGTTAAAGAGCCCTAACCTTTTTAGCCTCTCTTCATAGGAGTAGCCTTCCATCCCCTTCACCAATTTGGTGGCTCTTCTCTGTACTTTTTCTAATAACTCTATGTCCTTTTTAAGATACGGTGACCAGAATTGCACACAATATTCAAGGTGCGGTCGTACCATGGAGCGATACAGAGGCATTATAATATCCTTTGTTTTATTCTCCATCCCTTTCCTTAGGATACCTAGCATTCTATTTGCTTTCTTGGCCGCCGCTGCACACTGGGCGGAGGGTTTTAACATGTTATCCACGATGACTCCTAAATCTTTTTCCTGGGTGGTGGTTTCTAATGTGGAGCCTTGCATCTTGTAACTATAGTGTGGGTTGTTCTTTCCTAGGTGCATAACTTTGCACTTGTCCACATTAAATTTCATCTGCCAATTGGATGCCCAGTCTTCCAATTTATCCAGATCCTCCTGCAGTTTTCCACAATCCTCTTGGGTTTTAACAACTTTAAACAGTTTTGTGTCATCTGCAAATTTGATTACCTCACTAGTTATTCCCTTTTCCAGGTCATTTATGAATATGTCAAAAAGTAGCGGACCCAGTACAGATCCCTGGGGTACTCCACTATTCACCTTTTTCCATTGGGAATATTGGCCATTTAGCCCTACCCTCTGCTTTCTATCTTTTAACCAGTTCCCGATCCACAATAGTACACTGCCTCCTATCCCATGACTTTTTAGCTTCGCCAAAAGTCTCTGATGGGGGACCTTGTCAAAAGCTTTCTGAAAGTCCAGATACACTATATCAACCGACTCACCTTTGTCTACCTGTTTATGCACACCTTCAAAAAAACAGATCAGATTAGTAAGACAAGATCTGCCTTGTCTAAAGCCATGTTGGCTGTCTCCCATTAGGCCATGACTATCTACATGCTGTGTAATTTTGTTCTTTATGATGGCTTCTACCATTTTCCCTGGTACTGACGTCAGGCTCACCGGTCTGTAATTTCCCGGGTCACCCCTGGAACCCTTTTTAAAAATTGGTGTTACGTTGGCGACCCTCCAATCTTCAGGTATTACAGATGATTTTAATGAAAGTTCACAGATTACCAATAACAGGTCTGCAATCTCATATTTCAGTTCTTTCAACACTCTGGGATGTATACCATCCGGTCCAGGTGATTTGCTACTATTCAGTTTATCAAATAGTTGTAATATATCTTCCCGGTTGTAGCGATATGTCTCTCAATTCCTCTGCAGTATCACCTTTAAATACCACTTCAGTCTTGGGTAACACCCCTACATCTTCCTCAGTAAAGACCGAAGCAAAGAATTCATTCAGTCTCTCTGCTATAGCCTTGTCTCCTCTTACTGCCCCTTTTACCCCTCTATCATCTAATGGTCCAATTGACTCTCTCACAGGCCTTTTGCTACGAATGTACTTGAAAAAGTCTTTATTTCGTGTTTTGGCTTCCGTAGCAAGTTTCTTCTCAAATTCCCGCTTTGCCTGCCTTATCAATGCTTTGCATTTAACTTGCCAGTGCTTGTGCTGTTTCCAGTTTTCATCATTTGGCTCTTTTTTCCATTTTCTGAAGGTTGCTCTTTTGGCAGCAACAGCCTCTCTGACCTCACCTTTAAACCATGCTGGCAGTTTTTTGGACTTTCTTCCACTTTTCTTAATGCGTGGAATACAGCTGGTCTGGGCTTCGAGGATAGTATTTTTAAATAACACCCAAGCTTGCTGTAAGTCTTTAACCTTTGGAACCGCTCCTTTTAGTTTTTTCCGAACTATATTCCTCATTCTATCATAGTCACCCTTTTGAAAGTTAAAAGGTAGTACTGTGGATTCCTTTACTATCTGTCCTCCACTGATTAAATCAAACATGATCATACTATGATCACTATTGCCAAGTGGTCCCAACACCCTTATTTCTTGCACTAGATCTGGCGTTCCACTAAGGACTAGGTCCAGTATGGCTTCCCCTCTGGTCGGTTCATGAACCAGCTGCTCCAAGAAGCAGTCATTTATTTCATCTAGAAACTTTATCTCTTTAGCTTGTCCTGCTGTGACACTGTCCCAGTCGATACCGGGGTAATTGAAATCACCCATTATTACTACTCTGTTGTGGCTTTTGTTAGCTTCCTTGATTTCTTTGAGCATTTCATCATCCATTTGTTCATTCTGGCCAGGTGGTCGATAGTATACTCCCACTGCCATCACCTTCCCCTTCATAAATGGAATTTCAATCCATAGAGATTCTACAGCATATTTTGTTCCCTGCAAAACTTTAATCCTTTCTGACTCAATGCCCTCTCTAACATAGAGCGCAACCCCTCCACCAATTTGTTCAGCTCTATCATTACGATATAGTTTGTATCCAGGTATCACAGTGTCCCACTGGTTATCCTCCTTCCACCATGTCTCTGAGAGTGCAATCATATCTAACCTCTCATTTAATGCTATATATTCTAATTCTCCCATCTTATTGTTTAGACTTCTAGCATTGGCATACAAGCATTTTAGAGACTGCATTTTATTAATATTAATCTGGCTATTGGTAGGCATGGGTAATTGGGAATCTTTATGCTCTGTCTGCTCCTTACTCAAGGGCATTTGGGCTACTATACTCCCTTTTGGAACCTCACTGCTTTTGGTAGTATCCTTCAAGGATACCTTTGTCCGAACCGTGCGCTCCTGGGTGACTGTCGGCTTTCCCCTATTTTCTAGTTTAAAAGCTTCTCTATCTCTTTTTTAAAGGTTAATGCCAGCAGTCTGGTCCCATCCTGATTAAGGTGAAGCCCATCCCTTCGGAAGAGCCCCCCCTTTCCCCAGAATGTTCCCCAGTTCCTAACAAATCCAAAACCCTCATCCTTGCACCATTGTCTCATCCACGCATTGAGACTCCGGAGCTCTGCCTGTCTTTTGGGTCCTGCACGTGGAACAGGAAGCATTTCGGAGAACGCTATCCTGGAAGTTCTGGATTTCAACTTCCTACCTAAAAGCTTAAATTTAGCCTCCAGAACTTCCCTACCACATTTTCCTATGTCATTGGTACCAACATGTACCAAGACAGCAGACTCCCCCCCAGCACTATCTATGATCCTATCTAGGCGGTGCGTGAGATCTGCTACCTTCGCACCAGGCAGGCATGTTACCAGGCGATCCTCACGTCCACCAGCCACCCAGCTATCTACATTCCTAATGATTGAATCACCAACTATAACAGCTGTCCTGACCCTCCCCTCATGGGGACATGGCCCTGGAGAAACGTCCTCGGTGCGAGAGGGTTTTACATCACCTGGAGGACAGGTCCTAGTTACAGGATCACTTCCTGCCACACCAGGGTGATGCTCTCCTGTCACGTGACCTCTCTCCTCCATGGCAACAGGGATGCTGCCAGACTGGAGGTGGGACTTCAGGACTATATCCCTGTAGGTCTCGTCCATGTACTTCTCTGTCTTTCTTATGTCTTCCAGGTCTGCTACTCTAGCCTCTAGAGAACGGACTCGTTCCCTGAGAGCAAAGAGCTCCCTGCACTTAGTGCATATGTAGGACCTCTCACCAACTGGGAGATAATCATACATGTGACACTCGATGCAAAAGACTGGAGAACCCCCATCTCGTTGCTGGACCTCTGACTGCATCTTAGTTTAAAGCTTGTGTTTAGGTCTTTTAAATCGGTATATAATAAGGATTGGTGTAGATGCTTATACTAATAAAAGTGTATCTAATACCCCTAATACACCCTGTGTACCTGAAGCTAATTAATCACAGGTCCTCTGTGTATGACTGATTTGGATTAAGAGCTGCACCTGAGAGCAGCCCCTTTCCTCTAAGATGTCCAAGTACCTATAAAACTACAATTTCCCCAGGGGTGGGTGGGTGCTGGGGAGGGAGGGGGGGAGATAAGTCCTATTAAAGAGGGCAGTTACAAGGTACCCTGTCCTGAACCCTCAGCAGGGGGATGGGGGTACCACACAAGGCCCAGTTAATTGAGAGAGGCAAGGTATCCTGCTTGTTCCTGGAGATAGATGAATCCACTGTCTTGGAGGCACTACTAAGGCCAGAAAGAATGTTAGTGGAGGACAACTGCGGTTGTGGAAAGAACCAGTGGTCCAATCACTAGGGCTCCTGCATGGGCAGCTGCTGGTAGGACAGCAGAAATAATCTTGCTGTTTAAAAACAGAAAGAACAGACAGGAGTAAGAAAACTCTGGACCTGTCTGATAAGCTGCCCCAAAGCAAAAATGAAGAAGGGAGTTAACTCAGAGAGGAAAACTCCACACTGGAATAGTGACAAACTAGAGGGGCTGAAGAAGAAGCCCTCCAGTGTAGTAATACCACTCTTACAGAGAAAAAGCTTGGTAAGAGGGTAGAGAAAATGGAGCTGAATGGAGACTTACAATGTGGTAAGTCTGTAGAAAGGAAAAATTCATGCTGGTACTGAAAACTATCGTTTGATAGTTGTTAAACCTCCTTCTCTAGCAGGAAAAAGAGGAGAAACCTGTGACCTATAGGCATGAACATCCTAAGAGCTCGTATAACAGAGAAAAAAATGGATGTCTTGTGAAAAGAAATCCATGCCTAGAGTTTAGAATAAAAGCAGTGGAAGGCTTCCACTGAGAAGCAGCCAACTGCAGGTTCTAAACCCCAAGAGGCACAAAAAATATGATGATTAATCAGAAACCCTGCGGTTGCTGGGTTTCCTGAGCCTGGTGAGAGTTTGGATTCTTCAGACCAGGGCGATGTTTCCCCTGTTTGGGAACATCTGTATGATGGGCAGAAGATGAATAAAACCTTCTCCCCCTAGGGGAAGAAAGTTTGGTAGGACATTTCCTATCTACTGGGAAAGAAGGCGGCGTAGGACAGCCCTTAGAAACAGGTAAATCAGTGGACCACTGAATAACCTGACGTAAAGACTCCTTAATTGAAGAGATTTTCTCCAGTGCAAGGAGTATTACCCAGTCTTTGTTGTGCCCATTTGTCTAAGTCTGAAGCTTGGAGCCAGGCTCTACGTCGTGCCCCTATAGCTATAGCAGAAGTCCTGCTAACAGACTCAAATGAGTCTAGGGAAGCACGAGTAAGAAACCAAGAGATATTTTGAATATGACTAAGCAGTGAGGAATAGTCTGCACTCTTGGGCTCTGAAAGAGAAGGAATCAAAAGATGTAATTTCTTTGTGACCTCCTCAAGGGATAGACTCATATAAAAAATATATGAGAGAATTCTTGCTGAAAGCATGGATGTCTGGAAGGTTTGACGTCCAAAAGCATCTAGTGTCTTAGACTCACGACCTGGCGGATAAGAAGAGTGCTTTTTCTTACTCTTCACCCGCCTCATTGCTGATTCCACTACTATGGAATGATGAGGAAGTTGAGTCTTTTGAAATCCTGGAGAGGGGGGCACCTGATATAGGAGATCAGTTGCTCTGGAAGGTGGGGGTACCCTTAAAGGTGCTTCCCACAGTCCTAAAAGGAGATCCTGCAAGGAATGATGCAAAGGAAGCATTATGTTCTCCTTTGCTTCGGTAGAAACAGAACCTTGTGTAGGATCATGTCCAGGGATAGGAATGGCAAGTGATCTTGCCATATCCAGGAGGAAACTCTGAAAAGAAGGATCTCCAAAGGGAACCTCCCTTGGACAGGTTAGATCTAAAGAACTAGCCTGGGCACCGAAGGATCTATCTAAGTATGTAGGAATATAAGATCCTGCACGGTGCAGTATGGGATCCTTAAGGAATGGTCGCTGGTACTGGAGGTCAGGACCAGCGACAGTCAGTACCACATGGTCCATGCCAGGTATCGACTCCAAACTTGGTATAGAAGGGAGCAATCCTGTTGAAAGAAGCATGGAAGGAGCTGGCCACGATGCTACTGTGGACACCGGTACCGAAACCGGTACCGCTGTCGGAACCGAACTGGACACCGACATCGAAGCAGCAATCGGTGACAGCCCAATCGGTACCGAGGTAACCGAAAGCCTTCGGCAGTCATCCTCGGTACCGAGCATCTGGTACTGATAGGTGTCGGTACCAAGATGTGTCGGTACCCAGTCTTCCAGACTAGAGATCGATTCCAGACTTGGCATCGAAGGAAGCAAGTCTATCGATGCACGTCTAGAGGGTACCGACGTCGGTGGTATTATCGGTGCCGGTACCGATACTGGAAAGTCAGTCTGGAACGTGTGCACCGGTCCCATAGGTACCGAGGATGCCAGACGACGATCCCTGGTGAGGAGTGTTTCATCCAACACCAGTGCCGATGCCGGGGTATCGGTACCGCTCGAAGCGGATGCCACCACCGGGCATGGCTCAGGTATGTTCTGTGAGGGGTGAACCTCAGGAACAACCTGAAACCCCACATAGGCTTTGGAGGCCAAAGACTCCCGCTGGGGTCTTGAAGCCAATGGGCCCTCGAGGGCAAGGCCGGAGCCGTCTACATGCAGTGCATGAGACCTACCACTCGAGGGTTGGCTAGTCTTAACAGACTGTTTGTGGGTTACCTGATCCTGTGTAGAAGAAGAAATGGTCGGTGCCCTGAGGTTGGAAGGGAACCGTATGTCGAGAGAAACTCGATGCTGAGAACCTCTTCTCAGAATACCATTGCCCGAGGGCTCCGGAGGAAAAAGGTCAGGACCCAAACAGGTTAGACACCAATTCTGGGAGTTTAAAAATAAAGTTGTACCGCCACAGTTTGAACATTTCTTGGAGAAAATGGCTGGCGGTTCCATGAAGAACATGGAGAGGCCTAGAAGGCCTGAAAAAACCGTAAGACACTAAGGAGAAAAAATATTCCCTTAAAAAGAAGATTTTACAGAAAAAAAAAAAGAAACACCGGCGGTACCGGTGGCGTCGGGGAAGACAGCCGCGACCACAAGAAAACTAAAGAATTAAAAGAAGAATTTTCTGCGGTGACAGGACGACGTCCTGCCGGCTCAGAGGAAAAACGAAAACTGAGGAGAGGCAGCTGGGAAAGGCGGGAAGGCAGCACGCAGGCGTGGTGGGATGCTTCCAAAAGCTTTTTGATTGGACACTGGGAAGCGTTCCCGTGCAGACTCCGTCGGTACCGACATACCCATATGTGAAGACTCATTCCTTCTTGTTCCTGGAGATAAGAATTTTACATTAATATACGTGTTGCATTAAAATAACGATACCCCCCAAGGGAGAGGGGGAGGTTAGCAGACACGATGGGGTGGGCAGGGATCACACTGATTCATAAAGGGGGGTAAGGATCCGCAAAAATGTGCATCATATCGGCCCATTTCACTGATTAACATAGATGCGAAATTGCTGGCCAAAATATTGGCAGGGAGACTTAATAGAATTCTGGGGAGGTTAGTGCATGAGGACCAGGCGGGGTTTATACCAGGGCGACAGGTGGCGGACAACATTCGAAAAATCTTAAACGTTATATGGGCGGTGAAACATAGGCCAGAACCAGCGCTGCTTCTCTCGCTGGATGCAGAGAAAGAGTTTGACCAAGTGTCGTGGAGATTTCTATTTTCAGTGTTGGATCAAATGGGGTTCGGAAATGGCTTTGTAGGCTGGATTAAGGCATTGTAAGAGGGCCCGAAAGCGTGCGTGAGAGTGAACGGGGGATACTCGAGCTTTTTCTCATTGGGGAGGGGAACGAGGTAAGGGTGCCCCCTATCGCCATTATTGTTCGCTTTATCTTTGGAGCAGTTGGCGGGGAGGATGCGGAAGGAAATGGGTATTAAGGAGGTAAAGGTGGGGCAGCGGGAATACAAAATGGCCATGTTCGCTGATGATAGCATGCTGATGATCACTAGACCACAGGAGACACTGCCGGAGATAATCCAGGAGGTAAAGGTATACGGAGAAATGGCAGGGTTTAAGATTAATTGGAGTAAATCTGAAATTTTGAATTTGACAGTAGGGGAGGAGCAGCAGAGGAGCCTACGGCACACCTATCAATTTAGATGGGCAAAAAGATCAATTAGATATTTGGGAGTGTATCTGGGGCGGGACTTGGAGGACCTATATGAGCTGAATTATAAGAAGATGTTTCGACAAGTGGAGCCGCAGTTGGGGGTGTGGAATAGGGGGTATATTTCTTGGGTGGGGAAAATGGCAGTGCTAAAAATGATGTTGCTCCCTCAGTTCCTTTTCTATTTTCAAGTATTACCAATAGCAGTGCTTATAAAGGAGCTTATTAGGCTGCAAAAACGAGTGGAGCAGTTTATTTGGGGAAATAAGCGCCCCAGGGTGGCAGCTAGGACCTTACAAGCGGCTCGGTTGGAGGGAGGCATGGGTGTCCCCAATTTTAGAAAGTACTATCTAGCAGCGCAGTTGCGGGCCGTGTACTCTTGGTTAAGGGAACAGCATAAGCACTGGGTAGTGATGGAGGAGGAGGGACTCAGACCTGGCGAGCTAGAGAGAATGGTTTGGGGGGGGAAGGGTAAAAAGGGAGAGAACCCACTGGTTGGCCATACTCTGGGGCTGTGGCAGGTACATAGGAGAAGGTTGATAGGGGAAAAGAGGTGGGCGCGTGAGATGTCATTACTGGCCTGTTGTGAAGAGGGCATGGGCACAGACGTATCAGTAGTGCAAAGGTGGGTGGAACAGGTGTTACGACAAGTGTCACAGATAATTCATGGGCAAGGGGTAAGAGAATTCGAAGGTATCCGAGACTTATACAAGTTGCGGGAAAGGGATAGATTTTCTTATTTCCAGATAGGATCATATGTGAAGCAGAAAAGGCATTGGCAAGATATTGTGCAGGATCTGGGATGATTTGAAGGCAGTTGTCTGGGGTCGATGGGCAGGAAGGGAGTAATCTCTCGAATTTATAAAGGATTGACAGAGAGAGGGGGGGAGAAATTAAGTTACATGAAGGCGTGGGAAGGGGACTTGGGGGTAACATGGGAGGTAGAGGAGTGGGAGCGAATAGCGCAGGGTATAGCGAGGGCATCGGTTGCCACATCCCTGAGAGAAAATGGATGGAAAGTGCTGTCCCGGTGGTACTTAACACTGGAGCGACTGAGTAAAGCGGGGGTGTGCGAGACGGATGCATGTTGGAGGGGGTGTGGAGAGAAAGGAACCTGGCTGCATATGTGGTGGACTTGCCCGGTGGTACAGCAGTATTGGGAGAACATTGGGGCTATTGTAGAGGGCATAACAGGCATAAGAGTCAAGCTGACGCCGGAATTATGTCTCTTACTAAAGAAGAATGATGAGGGGGAAGGGAATTGGAGTATAGTGTGGCAATGTCTCATTGAGGCAAGATACGAAATTGCACGACATTGGAAGCAAGGGGAGTTGCCACCAATGGAAAAGTATGCACGGCGCATGGCAGAATTGTTTCGAATGCATAGGTTAATGGGGCTGAAGAAGGGGGAAGGGGAGAAGGTGGAGAGACAGTGGGAGGGGGTGTGGAGGTGGTTAAGTAGGGGGGATGGCGGATAGGGGCAGGGGGGGTGAGGGGGATCAGGAAGAGTAATGTTGGGGGTAATATTTGTAGGTTAGGGTATGAGTATAAGGCGAAGGGCAAGGGGTTTGAGGGGAGGGGGGTAGAATAGCAGAATGGGGGAGGCACGACTTGTGGAGAAACAGGCGGTGCTCCAAGGGGCACTGTAAGCGAAGTAAACGGGAGGTACGAGGTAGGTGTTATAGGCCGGTTCAAATTAAGTGCCTGACAGACATTGAGGTGTTATATGTTTATATTTTTGCTAAATAAACTAGCAGATATGTAAATAAACGAAATAAGACCAAAGGATGAGGAGATAGGCTGCAGTCATATAGAGAATGTTTAATAAGGGAAAGATAATTTTGCAAGCAATATACAATATGCTTCTGTTCTTCTATGTATAGATAGTAATGCATCAGCTGTTATTGTAATCTTGTACTAATGACCTATGAAAAGGTAGATGTAATGGAATGATGGATGGACAAAGTTTATTCACAGCAAAAAAAACAAAACAAAAAAAAGCCACCAGAAAGGGGAAAGAATGGATGGTTAAGGGTACTTGGTATTACAGCAGATGAGGAGAAAACTAAGATTAATAGTTCAAACTAATTAAAGTTACTGGGGAAAAAAAAGAGGGGAACAGATGGGTATGGATGTTTGTTAGGGATAAGTAAAGATGATACAGAACAATCTTAACATAGAGCATAGTATTCCATAAGCATGATTTTTTCTTTTTCCTTATATAAGAGATAAGATGTAACCAGTAGGACAATGTTTATTTGTATATATGACACGTGTAAAGGTGTGTACTTTGGAAATTTTGTCTAATAAAAATTTAAAGATGAAATAAAAATAGCGATACCCACCATATTTCAGTATGGATTTGGGAGGCATTCTAATTTTTTGTTGCCCTGTTATTTTCTTATAGTCTAAAACCGAGTCCAGAATGGGAATAAATGGAAGGAGTCTAAGCAGAGATTGAACTGGCAGAAAATTAATCTTTCCAGGGTAGGGTAAGAATGCATTGTCACGGCCAGGATTAGATGGTAGTGGGGAAGGATTATTTGCAGGTCAGTAAGCATTTCATTCACAGTAAAACAAGCAGCATATATTTCTCCAGGGACAAGCAGTTTACAGTTCTCCTCTAGCTCAGAGAAATCTTTTTGATTTCTCTCAGCCTCCATGCGCGATCCTTCATTCCCTTGGCTCCTCCTACACAGGAATTTACTTCATCTGCTGCCAACACGCTCGCCTTTTTCCTGGAGACGTATCAGGAGCTGCTCATGGTTGACATAGTCGAAGGCCGCGGAGATGTCCAAGAAAATCAGGGCATATCCTTGTCTGTTGTTGTTAATCCCTGTGATTAATGTGTTAAAAAGCGTGGCAAGAAGCGTTTCGATTCCATGTGATTCCCTGAAGCCATGTTGGCATGGATCGAGGGGGGCAGTGGAGTCGATGTGTTCTTGGATTTGCCATTGAACTACCTTCTCAATAAATCTTGGCTAGAAGCGGGATGCTTGAATTGGTCGATAGGACTCCACCTTCTGGGGGTCTAGTTCTTCAGAAGGGGTCGGATCAACGTCTGCTTGAGGCATGCTGGGAACATTCCTGTGGAGAAGGATCGCTCCATGATCCTGGCTAGCGTTGGACTGAGTTCTTTGCGCAGAGATCTTATCCAGTGAGCTGGACATGGGTAATTTGGAGCAGTGGTGGCATTGATGGTTGCGATGATGTCGATGCCTCTGGCTGATGGTGTTGTGAGTTGAGCGGTAGTGGTTGATTTGTGTTGTGTCCGGGAGTGGGTTTCTTGGTTATGCCGATGTTGCTGGCTTTGGCTAGTATGTAGTCTGCATATTCCTGTGGGTGTATCATTGTAGTCTGTGTGGGCGAGTCATGGACTTCACTAAGTTGAAGAGGTCGTGAGGTTTGTTTAGTGAGTGGAGTACGAGTTCAGAGTGGTATTCTTTCATTTTCACTGAGATGGAGTCTCTGTGTGAGTTAAGCTGGGTGATGTAGGCTGCTTGGTCGGTTGGGGACCGGGATCGCCGCCATCTTCTTTCCAGTTTCCTAAGGAGAAGTAGTGAAGACTGTAGCTCTGCGGAGTACCATTGTGCTGGTTTCTTACCTCTAGATGACTTGTATGAGGTGGTTGGCTTGATTGAGGAAGGTAGGCATGCATAGGAATTCAGGCTGTTATTCCATGTGGCCATCAGATCATCCAGGCCAGGCGAGTCTAGCTTGAGGTTTGGAAGAACTTCATTTAGGATCGCCTCTTTGTCAAACGGTTTGAATCATCTTATGGGTGAGGGTGGGCTTTCGGCTGTTCTCTTAGGCATGTTGCTGTCCTGGAGCATGGGTATCTGGAATTTAATTAGGTTGTGGTCGGTCCATGGGACTGGGGTGATATCTAGCTTGAAGTTGTAGTTTGGGCTTATGTCAGGTCATGGGATGAATATGAGGTGTTGTATATTTCCTTTCCGGTGGGTAGGTGTTTCAACTATCTGATCGTAGCCAAGTTCATTGAGTGCTTCAAGGAAGGCTTTGGAGTGGATATCTTGGAAAGCTGGAAGGTTAAAGTCTCCCAATATCCAGTTTGGCCTGTGAGTGTTCTTAGGGTTACAGGCAAGGTCAATTATAGTTGCAAGGTCTTCAGGGGAGGAGGAGGATGATCTGTAAATTAGGTTGATGGTGTTGTGGCTGTTGGATATAGTGAGTGTGTCGAGGTGTGTTGTGCTGCTGGATTTGATCAGCTGATACAGGAGCTCTGTTTTTGATAGGATGAATGTGCCACCACCTCTGCAGTTAGGTCTGTGGCAGGTGTGGCTTGAGAAGTTGGGGGGATGAGTTGGTTAATGAGGACCGTGTCCGAGTCCGTGATATGGTGTGAAACGAACTGCGCAAAAACACCTAAAGTCCCTTGGCTGCCCCCATAGCAGGGTTGCAGACTAAGTGGGCTTCTGCTTGTCCTCAGGAAATCTCCCTCCTTTAAACTCTCCCAGACCCAATACCAACTCTTTCAGATTCTCCTCGAACAGCAGCTTGCCCCTAAATGGGAGCTTACTGAGCCGGGATTTGGAGGACACATTCGCAGACCAATTTTGCAGCCACAAATATAACCGAGTAGCTACTACCGAGGCCATGCCCTTGGACAAGCATCTAATCAGGTCATAGAAGGCATCCGCCATTTAAGCCACTCTTTATTCCAGATTTGTTGCTTCAGGCAGATGGGGCTAGGAGTCCCCTGCACTTTCCAAGATGCCTTGTGTCCAACACAAACACGCCCATGCCAAAGACCAATGCCTGCAAGGATAGATAATTGATATCACACACCTGTTTGAGGAGGGACTCCAGCTTCCTATCTTGTACATCCTTAAGAGCCATACTGCCCTCCGCCGGAATTGTGATCTTCGTGACAGCGGAGACTGCCTCGTCCACCTTAGGGGCACGTAAATCGCCTTCTGTTATCCAGGATGTCCCTTCAGAGTGGCTTCTGGGACATCCCATTCATCTTAAATCATCTGCCGGACAATCCAGTGCAGGGGAAAAACCCTCTTCATTGTCCTGATAGCCTGAAAGAGAGGGTCCTCCAGAAGTTCTTCCTCTAACAGCACCTCTGTTCGAACATTAAGCGCATTTAAGGAATGGGCAATTAAGGCTGCCAATTCCTCCCTACAGAAGACTCATAATGCGCGAACCTTTCCCTTGGGAAAAAACTCACCCTCATCTAGGTCCTTCTTGTTCTCCAGCTCTGCCTTTGGGTCCTCTGCCTCTTCTGAGTGGACTGACCCCATCTTGTCCCAAAAGCCTTCCTACAGATGCCGCCTGCCTGGTTCCACTTCTACTGACAGAGATGAGGGAACTTCTTTTCTTGGTTCTCTCTGAGGGCCTCTCAGGCCTCTGCCCCCCAACACAGCACAGTTACTTACCTGTAACAGGTGATCTTTGGGAACAGCAGGAATTAGTCCTCACATATGGGTACGTCGGAACCGACAGAGCCTGCGCGGGAAAGCTCCCCAGCTTCCCAGAAAGGAAGCTTTCGGGGCCTCCCACAGCGCATGCGCGCTGCCTTCCCGCCTTCCTGACCAACTCTCCTCAGTTCGAGTTTAAAGCTGAGACAATAGAGAGAGGAAAGGAAAGAGAGAGAGAGAGATACAACTCCTAGGGGAGGTGGGTGGGTTGTGAGGACTAATTCCTGCTGTTCCCAGAGATCACCTGTTACAGGTAAGTAAGTGTGCTATCTCCAGGAACAAGCAGGAATGAGTCCTCACATATGGGGACTCCCTAGCTAAGATGCCGGGGAGATCCCACCCCTAGGGTTCCTCATCTTCCTATGGATCTCAGGCATCCATTCAGGGAAGGTGGGCAGGAGTTGTTTAAGAATGGAACAGGTGTCTGAGGACAGCCTGACCAAACAAGGCATCCCGGCGGGAGTCCTTGTCCAAGCAGTAATGGGCTGTGAAGGTATGAACCGAGGCCCAGGTGGCTGCTCGACAGATCTGATCGATGGATACAGAATGAAGATGAGCCATAGTTGTGGCCATGGCTCTCACATTGTGAGCTGTGACATGGCCTTCCAGAGAAAGGTCCTTACTCTGGTAAGCAAAAGAAATACACTGAGCAATCCAATTGGACAGTGTTCTTTTTGAGACTGGAAGTCCTAATGAGAAGGATCAAAAGCAACAAAAAGCTGAGAAGACTTTCGATGTTGCTGTGTCCTGTGGATGTAAAAGGCAAGAGCTCTTTTACAATCTAACGTATGTAGGTTCCTCTCTGCACTGGATGCATGAGGAGCTGGAAAAAAGACAGGTAGATATACCTCTTGATTAAGATGAAAAGGTGAGACCACTTTAGGAATAAAGTGAGGATTTGTCCTAAGGACTACCTTATCATGATGGAACCTTGTATAAGGTGGATTAGCCACTAAAGCCTGCAGTTCACTGATGCGGCGAGCAGAAGTGATTGCAATAAGGAAAATGACTTTCCAGGAAAGAAATTTCAAGGAGGTAGTGGCTAAGAGTTCAAAGGGTGGCTTCATAAGCTGACCAAGAACCACGTTTAAGTCCCATGCCACCGGAGGAGGCCGAATGGGAGGTTTAGTTAAAGTTAGACCTCTCATGAATCTTGCAATAAGAGGATGAGAGGAAACAGGTTGTACATTGATAGGCTGAAGAGATGCTGCAATAGCACTCAAATGGACCCTTACAGAATTTGTTTTAAGTCCTGCATTGGAAAGATGCAGGAGATATTCGAGTAAAGAATTCAAAGGTAGTGCTAGAGGGTTAAGACCCTTTTCAGCACACCAAATGGAAAATCTTTTCCATTTAAAAGCATAAGAACGCCTGGTGGAAGGTTTCCTAGATGCATGGAGGATATCCTTCACCTGTTGAGAAAGATTGAAGTCTTGAAGGTCTAGGCCTTCAGTAACAAAGCTCTGAGGTGAAGGGACTTGGGGTTTGGGTGCCACAAAGTCCCCTCCTCTTGAGACAGAAGGTCTGGAGCAGCTCCCAGATCCAGGGAGGGTGCCTGGGAGAGATGCAGAAGTAGAGGGTACCACACTTGGCGTGGCCAGCGTGGAGCTATGAGGATCATAGATCCTTGATCCCTCTGAAGTTTGAACAGAGTCTTGGGAATCAAAGGAATGGGTGGAAAGGCATACAGGAAGGCCTGACCCCAATGAAGGAGGAAGGCATCCTTGGCCTGAGCTCCCTGACACGGAATTCTGGAACAGAACCGGGGAAGTTTGGCATTGCACGGACTTGCAAACAGGTCTATGTCCGGGGTTCCCCATTTCTGAAAGATTCTGAGTACCTGATCCATGTGCAGGGACCATTCGTGTGGAAGCAGAACTCGACTGAGTCTGTCTGCCCAAGAGTTTTGGATTCCTGGGAGGTATACTGCCAGGAGATGGATTTGATGCTCTCTGGCGAAGGCCCACAATTTTAGAGCTTCGTTGCAAAGCGACAGAGAGCCAGTCCCTCCTTGTTTGTTTATGTAGAACATGGCTACTTGATTGTCGGTATGAACAAGGACTGTCATGTTGATGAGGAGGGTATGAAAGACCTTGAGAGCAAGGAAAATTGCTCGCAGCTCCAAAAGGTTGACATGAAGGGTGGTCTCCTGTGGAGACCAAGTGCCCTGAGTGGAGAGGTCTTGGAGATGAGCTCCCCAACCTGTTTGGGAGGCATCTGTAGTGAGAGTTGCTTGGGGTAACAAAGGTTGGAAGGGGGCCCCCAACAACAGATTTTGAGTGGATATCCACCATTGGAGAGACCAAAAAAGACGTTTTGAGGTTGCTATTTGGTCTGAGAGAGCTCCTGATGCTTGGGTCCACTGGGTGGACAAAGTCCATTGAGCTGCTCTCATATGTAGGCGAGCATAAGGCACCACATGAACTGTGGATGCCATGTGGCCTAGCAGATGTAGCATCTCTCTGGCAGTCAAGTGGCTTCTGGACTGAATTTGAGAGGCCAAGTGCACTAGACGGTGGCAACGGGCCTGAGGAAGATAGGCCCTTGCAGTGGTGGTATCTAGCCAGGCCCCTATGAATTCTAGGGACTGAGTAGGGGTGAGTTGAGACTTTGGCAGATTGATGATGAGTCCCAGATACTGCAGTATGCGTCTGGTGTGGTCCAGGGAAGTCTGAGCCTCGGACTGAGATGGAGCTCGGATGAGCCAGTCGTCCAGGTATGGGAAGACAAAGATTCCCAGAGTGCGTAGAAATGCAGCTACTATTGCCATGCATTTGGTAAATACCCTTGGAGCAGAGGCTAGACCGAAGGGAAGTACTCTGTATTGGAAATGTTTTCCCTGGAACAGAAACCGTAGGAATTTTCTGTGGGATGGATGGATGAGTATATGTGTGTACGCATCCTTGAGATCTAGAGAACAAAGCCAGTCCTGACTCTGTAGGTATGGAAGGAGAGTGCCTAGAGAAAGCATCTTGAATTTCTCCTTGTATAGAAATTTGTTCAATTCTCTGAGATCCAGAATGGGTCTGTACCCCCCTGTTTTCTTGGGAATGAGAAAATAAGGGGAGTAAAAACCTGACCCTTGTTGAGGAAGAGGAACCTCTTCTATTGCCTTTTGGGTGAGAAGAGTGGTCACCTCCTGACCCAACAGGTACAGGAGAGATGGGGGAGAATTGAATTGTCTTACCATGGTATGGGGAGGAAGGCTGGAGAAATGTAGTTTGTAGCCCTCTCTGATGATAGAGAGGGTCCACTGTTCTGATGTGATTTGTTCCCATCTGGGAGCAAAATGAGTTAACCTTCCTGGAATGGTGAGAGGCTCTGGTTGTTGCAGAGCCAGAAAGGTTAAGTTCTCTAGAATCAAGTCAAAAACTCTGAGGGGGTTGGGACTGCTGGACTGTAGCAGCCCCTGTAGACTTTGTTCTGGCCTGTTTAGATTGCTGACGCTTAGGAGCAAAGCGAACTTGGGAAGATTGCTGGCCAGTATTTGTGGAAAATCTGGTCTTTTTATAGAAAGGCTTCTTAAAAGGTTTTTTCTTGGCAGGGGTAGAGGTAGACTTAGAAAGTCTATCTAAAGCAGCATTCTCTGCATCCATTTGAGTGGCTTTAATTTGCCACTCCTTGCCAAACAGATTTTCACCTGTACAGGGCAGATTGCCCAAGCCTTCTTGTACCCAGGGTTCCAAATCAGATGCCTGGAGCCAAGCAAGTCTGCGAGCAGCTATGGCAATGCCGGAGGCTCTGCTAGCTCCCTCAAAAGAGTCAAAGGCTGCTCTGTTGGAGAACTTTGAAACATCTTGAGTTTGCTTTAGCAAAAGAAGGAACTCCTCCTTTTTATCCTCTGGGATAAAGGGGAGAAAATGACGTATCTTCAGTGCAATCTCTTTCAAAAACATGCCCATATAGAGGCTGTATGAATTGATTCTGGCAATAAGCATGCTAGCTTGGAAGATTTTTCTACCAAAAGCATCCAGATTCCTACATTCTCTTCCTGGAGGGGTAGAAGAGTGCCTTTTGGTACTCTTTATGTTTTTCATAGCAGACTTCACCACAATAGAGTGGTGAGGGAGCTGAGTTTTTTGAAAACCAGGAGAAGGAGGAACCCGATACATGGTGTCCAAACGTCGAGAATGTGGAGATAGGGTGAGAGGAGCCTCCCACAAATCCATCATGTGTTCTTGAAGAATTTCATGTATGGGTAAGGTGGCTGCCTCTTTGGGAACCTTAGAGTATCCTAAAATATCCAATTTTTTTGCTCTAGGTTCCTTTTCAGAGGTTACAGATATGGAGAGTCCTTTAGCTACTTCAATAATGAAGTCTTGAAAGGACAAATCCTCTGGAGGAGACATTCTCCTTTTTGGAGAAGAGGGCTCCTCAGGAAGAGTAAAGCGTAGTTACTCACCTGTAACAGGTGTTCTCCAGGAGCAGCAGGAATCAGTCCTCACTTATGGGTGACGTCGGCGCCGACGGAGCCCTCGCGGAGCAATTTTCCCCAGCTTTCAAAGAAAGCCTTTGGGAATTGCAGCGCGCATGCGCGGTCGTCTTCCCGCCCGAGGGTGCCATCTTAGCCAGTCAGATGACATAGCTAAAAAAGACAGCATAAAAATTTGCAAAAAGAACATAAGCAGACGATTGCAACTCCAAGGGGAGGAGGGAGGGTAGTGAGGACTGATTCCTGCTGCTCCTGGAGAACACCTGTTACAGGTGAGTAACTACGCTTTCTCCAGGACCAAGCAGGAAGTCAGTCCTCACTTATGGGACTCCCAAGCTCAAGGCTACCGGAGACCCTAAGCACAAAAATGAGCTCCCTCTAGCTCAGCAGCACAGAAGGACAGAATCTTCGCTGAATTATCACCCACCGGTAGCCCACATCCGGGATGGAGGGTAGGAGTTGCTCAGACCTCAAAGAGATTACGGAGGACTGCCTGTCCGAAAGCACTGTCCCTGCGGGACTCCCTCTCGAGACAGTAATGGACCGCAAAAGTCTGGCTCGAAGACCAAGTAGCGGCCCGGCAGATGTCTGCCAGCGGAACAGAGCGGAGGTAAGCCACTGACGTAGCCTTTGCCCGAACGCAATGAGCCGTGACTCGGCTTTCTAAGGAGAGTCCGGCTGCCCCATAAGCCCAAGAGATACAGTCCGCAACCCAGATGGACAGAGTACGCTTGGAGACCGGGAGCCCCAATCTATTGGGGTCAAAAGACACAAAAAGCTGAGCAGCTTTACGGTGCTCCCGCGTACGGTCAAGGTAGAAGTTCAAAGCCCTTCTACAGTCCAGGGTATGGAGGACCGTTTCAGCTCGGCTGGAGTGTGGTCTGGGAAAGAAGGTCGGAAGTACCACCTCCTGATTGATGTGAAAAGGGGAGACCACTTTAGGCAGAAATTTTGGGTGAGTCCATAGGACTACCCTATTTTTGTAGAACCGAGTGTAAGGGGGATCAGACACGAGGGCCTGCAATTCACTTATGCGTCTAGCGGAAGTGAGGGCTATCAAGAACAATGTTTTCCAAGAAAGAAAACGGAGAGAACAGGTAGCCATAGGTTCAAAAGGCGGACAGGTGATCCGCTGTAAAACCACATTCAGATCCCAGTCAGGCGCTGGCGGGCGCAGAGGTGGTTTAAGTAGAAGGAGACCTCGGAGAAACCTCGCTACGAGAGGGTCGCTGGAAAGAGGTCTGCCGTCCACCGGCACATGATGTGCTGAAAGAGCACTGAGGTGAACTTTGACGGAGTTGGACTTAAGTCCCAGAGTAGAGAGGTGTAGCAAGTATTGCAAGATCACCGACACCGGGCAGGAGAAGGGATCCTGAGACTGTTGGGTACACCAGACTGCAAAGCGACGCCATTTAAGGGCGTAGCATTTGCGGGTAGAAGGCCGTCGCGAAGCCAAGACGACCTCCTCCACCTCCGCCGGCAGGAGAAGGGGAGCAAGGACTACCCTCTCAGCAGCCAGGCCATGAGGTTGAGAGACCTGAGGTTGGGGTGCAGTAGGGACCCCTGATCCTGAGTGAGGAGATCCGGTTGTACCCCAGAGGGATTGGATCCTCCACCGCCAGTTGCAGTAGGAGCGGAAACCACGGCTGCCTGGGCCAGCGAGGGGCCACCAGGATCATGAAGGCTTTGTCTCGGAGAACCTTGAAAAGAGTCCGAGAGACTAGCGGGATGGGAGGGAAAGCGTACAGAAGGCTCCCCGACCATGAGATCAGAAAAGCGTCCGCCGCAACCCGAAGGGGGTGTGGCTGACGAGAGCAGAAGCGAGGAAGCTGCCGGTTGTGAGGACTGGCAAAGAGATCCACCGTGGGGAGGCCCCACTTGAGGAAGAGCTTCTGAACTACCAAGGGATCCAGACGCCACTCGTGCGGCTGGAGGACCCTGCTGAGTTTGTCCGCAAGGCAATTTTCGTGGCCCGGGAGATAAACTGCCTTGAGGAGAATGCCGTGACTGACGGCCCAAGAGCAGAGCTTCTGTGCCTCCCGGCAGAGGAGGAAGGAGCCCGTGCCCCCCTGCTTGTTCACGTAGAACATGGCGACTTGATTGTCCGTCTGGACAAGGACAGACTGGTGGGAAGTCAGGTGGGAGAAGGCCTTGAGAGCTAGGCGGATCGCCCTGAGCTCCAGGAAGTTGATCTGCTGAGCAGACTCCCACGTGGTCCAGAGGCCCTGAGTACGTGCCTCTTGGCAATGTGCTCCCCAGCCCAGAAGGGATGCATCGGTGGTCAGCACCCGGGTCGGCTGAGGTGACTGGAAAGGCATTCCGAATATCAGGTTCGGCTGTCGGAGCCACCACCGGAGAGACGAGATCAGCGGCTCGGAGACGCGCACTAGGTCTGCTAGGCCGCCTGTGGCTTGTCGCCACTGCTGGCGGAGACACCACTGAGCAGACCGCATATTTAGGCGGGCATTGGGGGTCACATGGACGGTGGAAGCCATATGGCCGAGTAGTCTCAGGAAGCGCCTGGCGGAGACCAGGGGCTGGCTGCGAAACGGTCGGCTAGGTCCATGAGCCGTTGAGCCCTGTCGAGCGGGAGGTACGCTCGTGCCTGAGGAGTGTGCAGCCTTGCGCCGATGAACTCGAGATCCTGTGAGGGGAGCAAAGTGGACTTTGCGAAGTTTATAACAAAGCCCAGGTGCTGCAGGAGAGTCACCGTGCGGCGCGTGGCGTTGGTGACCTCCCGAGCGGACGCTGCTCTGATGAGCCAGTCGTCGAGGTACGGAAAGACATAGAGGCCGTGAAGCCGGAGATGGGCCGCCACGACCGCGAGACATTTTGTGAAGACTCGCGGTGCGGAGGACAGGCCAAAGGGCAGTACTCTGTACTGGTAATGATTTCCTGCCACCACAAACCTTAGGTATTGGCGGTGGCTTGGGTGGATGAGGATGTGCGTGTAGGCATCCTTTAGATCCAAGGAGCATAGCCAATCTCCCTGCTGGAGGTAGGGCAGAAGGATTCCAAGGGTAAGCATTTTGAACCTCTCCCGCACAAGGAACTTGTTGAGGTTGCGCAAGTCCAGGATGGGTCTGAGGCCCCCTGTTCTCTTTGGTATCAGAAAATACCTGGAATAAAAGCCTTGACCTCTCAGGTGGTGTGGCACCGGTTCCACCGCCTGTTCCTGCAGAAGACCTGCTAACTCCTGAAGGAGTAATTCCCTGTGCAGAGGGGGTCGCGGAGGTTCTCCCGGAAAATAGGAGGGAGGGACCTGGTGGAAGTGGAGAAGATAGCCTTCTCGCACGACTTGAAGCACCCAGGCATCTGCGGTGATGCTGGACCACCTGTGGGCGAAGTGAACCAGCCGGCCTCCGGTGCTGGGAGGAACCAGCGGGGGGGGAAAGGCTATGCTTAGTGAGTCAAAAACCCCACCCTGCTGAGCAGGGGCTGGTGGTGCAGGCTTGGGGGCTTGCTGCCTACGGGACCCGTTACCCCGTCCCTTGGCCTGCTGGCCCTGTTGGGGAGCTGCAGGGGCCTGATAATGGGGGTATTGTTTGTAGGCAGCCGCCTTCCTCGGGTAAAAGGACTTTTTCCCCCGAGCCCTTCTTTTTCTGGGAAGGGGCGGAGGTCTTCCTAGAAAGCCTGGTCCTGGTGAGAGTCTCAGTCTCAATTTGTGCAGCCTTTTCCGCCATGGGCTTGCCAAAGAGGTTTTCGCCTCGGCAGGGGACATCGACCAACTTGTCCTGCACCCAGGGCTCAAGGTCTGACGACTGAAGCCAAGCCTGTCGGCGGGCACCGATGCCGGCTGCGGCCACTCGAGCCGACGCTTCAAAGCCATCATAGGCTGCCCGGGACATGAACTTTGAGCATTCCCGAATGCCAGTGGACAAGGCCAGGAACCTCCGCAAGGGTTCCTCGGACAAACCAGCGGAGAAGCCGGCTAGCTCTTTAGCCAGATCCCGGAGATACATGCCCATGTATAGCTGGTAAGTCTGGACACGACATGCGAGCATAGAGCCCTGGAAACACTTCTTACCAAGGCCATCCAGGTTACGGGCCTCCCTGCCAGGGGGCACCGAGGAGTGCATCTTCTGGCTCTTAAGACGATGCATGGCCGATTCCACTACCATGGAATGGTGTGGTAGCTGTGCCTTTTGGAAGCCAGGGCTCTTGCGGACCCGATAGATAGAATCGACCCGCTTGCTCAGGACCGGCGAGGAGGCCGGACTCTCCCACATGCGGAAGAGTAGTCGTTCCAGCATAGGAGGAACCGGTACAGTAAAGTGTTCCCTCGCGGGAGAGTCATACTGGAGGGCGTCGAGCTCTTCGGCTCGAGGCTCCTCCTCGGGATCCGCAGGGAAGGCCAAAGCCTTGGCCATATCCCTAACGAAGTCCGAGAACCGGGCATCCTCCGGGGGGGACTGCTTCCGAGGCTCGGACTCCGTTGAGTCCGAGGGGACACACCGAGTCCGGAAAGAATCAGGCGACTCTTCCTCTTCAGACTCCCAGACCGACTCCGACGAGGACTTGGTGGGGTCGGCCCGGGCAGGGCGCGGCGCCTGCCGCCCCGACGCCGAGGGAGTCGGCGTCGGCGACCTCGGTCCCGAACGGGAGGCCGAGGGTGACCTCGACCGAGGATCGACTCGAGTTCTCATCGACTCGAGGATCGGCTCGGTCTCCGGGGTCGACTTGGACGTCGACGTCCCGGCGGTCGGGGCAGCGCGCCAGCGAAGCCAGCGAGCAGTGCCCGCTGCTGGTCCATGAAGGCAGACAGTCTGCTCTCCAAGGCCGTCAACCTGAGTCCGAGCTCAGGTGACCCAGCAGCCCCCGACTCGGGCCCCGACGTCGGCTGTCGCGGAGGCGAGTCCAGAAGGACCACAGGACTTACCCGAGCAGGCATCTCCGACTCCAGGCGAGGTCGCTTCGGGAGGTGTTCCTTCTCCAAGGACCCGGGGCGGCTGTCGGGGCTATGCGACCTGGCCCTCGCGGGTTTCACCTTCCGACGATGGTCCCCGGAGGGAGAACCCCGGTCGGAGGAACTCCGGCGACGGTCCGAGCTGGAGCCTTTTGACGCGGAGGCCTCCGACGAGGTCCGGGTACGGCTGAGGTCAGCGAAGATTCGATCACGCTGATGCCGCCGACTTCTCAACGCTTTTGAGGACATTTTGCCGCAGGGCCCACAGATCAGTTCCTCATGATCCGGGCCCAGGCAGCGGAGGCAAAAGTCGTGTGTGTCAGTTAGTGACATATTTCGGTCACACTGACCACACAGCTTAAAGCCACTGGCAGCCATCGGGGGAAAAAGGGCCCCTGCGAGGTCAAAGGACCGGGCTGCCAGGGAAAAATCGAAAACGAAAGCTGACAAAGTCAGAAAAACCGAAAAAAAGTAAGAGGACTCGCGACCGGCGTCGCGAGTCCGGGCGGGAAAAGGATCGGCGTCGAACCGAAGGAAATAAGGATAAAATAATGAAGAAAATCGACTTTTTCGCGGGGACAAGACGGGGACGTCTGTAGGGCTCCGCGGAAAAAAGAAGACTGGCTAAGATGGCACCCTCGGGCGGGAAGACGACCGCGCATGCGCGCTGCAATTCCCAAAGGCTTTCTTTGAAAGCTGGGGAAAATTGCTCCGCGAGGGCTCCGTCGGCGCCGACGTCACCCATAAGTGAGGACTGACTTCCTGCTTGGTCCTGGAGAAAAGAGACATCAGCAGAATCATCTGAGGTATCAGAATCTTCAGAAGATTCAAAGTACCGCCTATTAGCTTCCAGAGATCGATACGCGTACCGACCGGTATCGACATCGGGCGTACCGGGAACCGGATCGGTATCGAGAAAATCTCCGGAACTGGAGACCGGAACCGGCATACTACTGGAAGTAGATGCTCTGGGTACCGGTATCGGTTGTGGTACCGGAACCGGAGTCGGAACCGATTGTCGCGGTACCGAGGGCGTTGCAGCGTTAATGAAAGCCAGTATGGCCTGCTGCATGGATTGTACCGTAGTACCCATAGACGCCACAACTGCCTGGATGTCGGTACCGGTGTTAGCTGGTACCCCAGAGCAGTCTAACAGGTGATCGGTCGAGGCCGTGCCATCGATGTCTACCTGTAACCCCATAGGAGGAGCTTTGGAAGCCGGAGCTTCTCACCGGGGTTGTTTGGCTGGGGCAGGGTCCTCAGGGTCAAAGCCAAGGGCCTCTCGCTGTTTAGAGGGAGATTTGCCCTTTGAGGACCTGCCTGAAGAATGTTTGGTTACCTGAGATCCATCAGGAGAGGAAGACCTGGAGGATGTTGATGCTGGAGTATCCGCAGAAAACAGCATATGAAACTTGGCTGCTCTGTTCTGTAAGCCCCGTTTGGACATCAGAGAGCAGGATGGACAATCTGGAATGGAATGATCAGGCCCCAAACATTTAAGACACCATTCATGGGTATCTGTGACTGAAATAGTACTGGTACACTTGGTGCATTTTTTAAAACCAGAGGCTGGTTTCTCCATGAGGGAGAATCTGAGAAGGCCTAGAGGCCTCACAGAATAAACACACCAAGTGAGGAAAAAGTAAATTTTTTTTTTTTTTTTTTTAAAGAAATAAATGAAAAAAGACCGGCGGTACCGGTCCGGAATCGGGGAAGGCAGACACGCGGTCAAAGAAACAAATTAAAATAACAATTTCTTCAGCGGTGACAGGAACACGACCTGCTGGCTCCGCGGAAAAAGAAGAACTGAGGAGAGTTGGTCAGGAAGGCGGGAAGGCAGCGCGCATGCGCTGTGGGAGGCCCCAAAAGCTTCCTTTCTGGGAAGCTGGGGAGCTTTCCCACGCAGGCTCCGTCGGTTCCGACGTACCCATATGTGAGGACTCATTCCTGCTTGTTCCTGGAGATTGCCTCATAGAAAAGTCTTGATGCATGAGGAGGATAAACTCCGGTGAAAACCCTTCCGGATGGGCATCCTCAGTTCCCCCCTTGGCCGAAGTGGCTTTATCTGTTCTCTTCTCTTTGCACGTAAGATCCCTCAGGGGAGGAGTTGCACTCTTGCCACCCTCCACACCAGATGGCGCTGCTGCACAAGGTAAAGGCAAACTGCACTCCCCAGAGCAGGGAGGGCGTTCCACAGCTGTCCCACCGCAGCTTCGGCATTGGCCGGCAGAGTGACAGGCCTCTATCTCGCTAACTGCAACCACCGCGAGTCTCGCTTACTCTCAGGCAAGTCCTCCCTCCAGTGCAAAGAGCTACCTGCCTGTCAAAACACACTGTCCTGAGTTCAAACAACCAGAGCTATAGGACTCAATCTTGCCTCTTAGCTTTCATTTCTTTTTTTTTTTTTTAATCTCAATAGCCTTTACTTCAAACCAATGAAAGGACCAGAGGAATCCCCCAGGCCTCCTAAAACACTGAGTCCACTTCTTTTTATTTTTCTCCTTAGTTATTCCTTCAGTGAGTCCCAGTTATACGGAATCACGCCTCTCCAGATGCTTGGAGACTGAGATACTAGGGGCTGTTGGGAGTGCCAGCTGCCTATCTATGGTGATGTCATGAAAGATGACATGTCAGTCTCCAAGCAGCGGGTGGGGCGTGATTACCCACAGGTAACGGGACTGAACTGGAGGGACGATAAGGATAAAGTTTTACTCTGAACTCTTGAAATTCCTTCTTAAAGCCATTTCAGATTTTTATTTGAACCAGTCAGTTCCCCATCTTTTTTCCAAACTGCACTCAACACTGGAGCAATCACTATACATGTTGGACTGCAAAGAGGTTTTGCAATACTATCTCTCAAGCTATCAAGGGCCTCTACACCTTTTCCCAGTTTGTCACTTACAGACCTACCACCAAAATGCTGCATTTCCTCATGGTTGTCTGTATTTCTTTCTGTTACATGCAGGCAAGTCTGCAACCACCTTGCCATATTCGTCCTCAAAGCCATCCCAGTGGCTAGTCTGAACACAGACTCCCCAGTCAGATGGGTCTCAGTGTATACCTTGAAAGCACTACTGTTTAGACCGATCCTCAGCTACAGATCAAGCTTCTGAACAAGCAATACTGTGCAATATCTTTGCTTTATAACACAAACCCTACAAGCTGCCTTTAATGGACTGGGCCGCAAAGACCACCACACTGGGGGTGGCCCTCAGCTTTGCATTCACCATCAAAGTGTGCCTGCATCCCACTACTTCTCTATGGAGAAAGCAAAGTTCCTTACCTGTTATGGGGGAACCCTATAGACAGAAGGGGCTTGCAGCCCTACTACCCTCCTGCCATCCCCACAAAATCAACCAACCATAAATGAAGGAGCAAACAAAAGACCTTCCTTAAGTTATGTAATGACTGCCATGGAGGCGGCTCAGAGAAGTCAAAAGGATTTCTGTGTGATATGGGGGAGCTCCAGCACACTGGCTCAGTCAATGACATCACCATTTAAGTGTGGTGCATACTCCTGCTGTCTACAGAGAACCCCTGTTAAAGGTAAGCAACTTTCAGACACCAATCATAAGCCAAAACTCTAATTTTATTCTGCGCTATTTTTCTAACAAAATATTTCTTTGAGAAAGCTTACCCGGAAGCAAGTCCAGCTTGTAAACCGGTTCGGGCCAGGTTTACTAAAGCTTAGTGTGCACTAATGGACAATAGCATATAAATAAACTGGGCCACGTGTCACTTAGTGCATGCTAATGTCCAATAATGCATGTTGACCTTTAACAAAAATGTCCCTTAGTACCTAAAACTCCAAAACAGGAAGAGACCTTCCCCCCACAGATATATTACACACACCCGTGTAAGTTATAGATGCTAGAAAATACATTAAAGGAATTTAACTGCAGGCCAAAAAGATTAAACACCTCATGAGTTGATTAATGAGGTCCTTTTTGCTCCCTGATGGTATAAGAGATGGGACAGTGAATGTCAAGTCTTAGGTTGTCAGATGGGCAAGTAACTATTGATTATATCAGCATCCTAAAACATTAGTTCCTACTAGAAAGCCCAAGCTGGATACTAGTTCACTATAAATACTAAATCTATGAGATGTGTTCTCTCATAATGGAGGTAAGGCATTAATCCAACTATTTCCAAAAGCACTGTACATTTCATGTGATGTACTGTAGTTACTATACATAAATGAATGTAGCTTAGGATATGTTCCACAAAATTCATCAGTAATGATCATTTACAAAAGGGAATGACAACTTGCAGCAAGAGAGAAAATTCATGTTACTGTAGTTTTCAGACTCAGAAAGGAAAACTAACCAGAAATCACCAACAGGACCATATGGACAGAATAAAATGCTAGAACATTTTTTAAATGGCAATTGACAGCTTCACAGAAATGTTTTTCCCATTAAAAGCTGTAAAGTCAGCTCAGGTCTACACTGAGCACAGGTCATTTCCCTCCAAGAGTCATTGGGTGGCTTGTGTTGACCATGTTGGTGATCTCATTCCAGTTGGTCATGGCACTAAAATCACCAAAGGCACTAAATGACATTTTGCCCGACAGTCCCAATAGAGAGGCCAGTGACGGAATGATATGGAAACTGAATTGCTGTCTTAGTCCCTAGAGGACCCTCCAGAACAGGGTTGAGGCATATTGGCGGGGCAGTGTGTGTAGGGGAAGCTTGCACTGCCACTGCCTGGGGGCTGTACCTGTTCTGTGGATAAATGGTGGACTTCAGTTTCCAGTGCTGTCAATCAGGCACCTTTCACGAACACTAAATTCACTAGAAAAATTGAAAGAAAATATGAGCAGGGAAGCAACAATTTGAGAACGTGGCCCATTATTGGGAAGGAAAAACAAAGCCAAATTTTTGTCCCTTCCCCTACAAAGTGTCCTCCTTCCTGTACTTCCCTTTGCCTGTCCCCTGCTTGACAACTAGGTGGGCATGAACCTGACAGATGTATGGCCAACACACTAAAAGTGTCCCAAGATAGTAATGTGCCAGAGCTCTTCCTGAATTCCCATCTGGCTAGGTGGTTTGCTACAAAATCCTAGTCCTTAAAGCAATTTTACAGTTTCAAGGCTCTCCAAGCTTCATGCAACTAACCAACTAAATACCCCATATGCCTTCAGCTGGTCTCCTTACATAAAACGTCCATGATCACATGTGCTCTGTGTTAGCAGGTCCGTCAAATCAATGAGTCTCAACAACTTACCTATTTGGAGGTGGTTTCGGCTTTGGCATCTTACTAAGAATACCAGCCATTTCTTTTCTTTCATCAAAAGATTTCCACTGTTCATACAGCTTCAGAATGACCCGGATTATCTCCAGAATCTCAAAGAAAAAAAAATTGAAATCAAGCTAATTTTCTTCTGTTCACGTTTTCATAGTCCAGTCTAAAGAACTCCTAAAACTACATGAAATGGCAAAAAGAAATGGTTGGCCTATTAAGATTCAACAAAAAGAAAGAACTGCACCTTTAATATTAAGTCATCATGCAAAGCTCATCAACTACCATTTTCATGCAAAATTTATTTTATTTTATTTAACCAAAATTTTTATACCACTTTATCATTTCAGTCAAAATTAATTAAAATATATTAATGATAAAAGACAAATGTATTTTTATTTTATTTCATAAATCATGAACTATAATCAACAGTCTTTCTGGTTTTTCACCAACACAGCCAAATTATAAGAATGGGCGACTGTAGGACCCAGTAGTAGGAATAAAGGGGTAGACTGGACAGGCTCATATGGTCTTTTATCCATCATTATTTTCTACTTTTCTAAGATCACAATCTAGTTCTCAAGGATGGGTGTTGCACAAGAAGCTCGGATACCTTGCACACAACAGTCAGGAAATATTAGTACATGTTGTTGTTAAGTGCCGTCGAGTCGGAGTCGACTCATGGCGACCCTCTGGATAGCTATCCTAAATTGTGTTCGGTCTTGAGTCAGGCGGTTCATTGTTGACAGACTGGTACCCGTAGCTGCTGTTATTGTATCGATCCATCTCATTGCTGGCCTTCCTCTTTTGCGTTGACCTTCTATCTTGCCAAGCATGTCGTCTTTCTCTAATGATCTCTCTCTACGCATGATGTGTCCAAAGTTTGAAAGTCGAAGTCTTGTCATCTGAGCTTCTAAAGAAAGCTTAGGTTTGATCTCCTCTAGTATCGACTGGTTTGTTCTTCGGGCAGTCCATGGTATACACAGTATTCGCCACCAGCACCATAATTCAAAGGCATCAATTTTCTTCCTGTCTATCTTTTTCACTGTCCAACTTTCACATCCATATAATGTTATTGAAAATACCATGGCTTGAACAAGTAGAATCTTTGTATGGAGAGAGACATCTCTGCTCTTGAGAATCTTATCTAGGTCTTTCATAGCCATTCTGCCAAGAGCAATGCGTCGTCTGATTTCTTGACAGCTTGTTGCTTCTTTATTGATAGTTGATTCAAGTAGGTTAAAGTTGTTCACAATTTCAATTTCTTCTCCTTCAATGATGAACCTGTTGATTATACCAGTTGTCATGATCTTTGTCTTCTTTACATTAAGGTGCAAGTCCATTTTGAGACTATGTTCTTTGACTGTGAGAAGCAAATGTTTCAGATCATCTTCACTTTCCGCCAGTAATGTGGTATCATCAGCATAGCGAAGGTTGTTGATGAGTCTTCCACCAATCTTCACACCTCTGTTGTCTTCATACAATCCTGCTTCTCTGATTTGTTCTGCATATAAATTAAACAGGTAGGGGGAAAGTATGCAGCCTTGTCTTACACCTTTGCTTATTTTAAACCATTCTGTTTCTCCTTGATCTGTTCGAACTGTTGCTTCTTGATCAATATACAGATTGTGCAAGAGTACGATCAGGTGTTCTAGTATACCCATGCTTTTTAATGTGGTCCAGAGTTTCTCATGGTCTACCATAGTCAAAAGCCTTGCTATAGTCGATAAAGCACAAATAGATATCCTTTTGGTATTCTTTAATCTTTTCAAGGATCCATCTCACATCCGCAATGATGTCTCTCGTTCCTCGCCCTTTCCTGAACCCTGCTTGCACTTCAGGTAGTTCTTGTTTTAGGTATGGTTGTAGTCTCTTTTGAATAATCTTCAGTAGAATCTTGCTGGCATGTGGGATCAGAGCGATTGTGCGATAATTTCCACAGTCAGTTGGATCACCTTCTTTAGTATTGGTATAAACACAGATCTTTTCCAGTCAGTTGGCCATGATGTTGTTTTCCATATTTCTTGGCAGAGCCTTGTAAGTACGGTAACAGCTGCAGAAGATTTATTTATTTAACATCTCTTATATACCGCACTATTGTCATCAGCGCGGTTTACATGAAACTAAACATATACATACAGAGTAACTGTAGTGCATTTACAAGTAACAGGGATTTAGAAACTTGGGATTACAGGTAAACTATATCAACTATATAAATACAATAAACTATACACATTATTCACAGTTGAAATTGCTGTAATACTTCTATGGGAATGCTATCAATGCCTGGTGCTTTGTTCTTTGATAAGGCTTTCAATGCTGCTTTAACTTCTTCTTTCATCACCAATGGTTCCCGATCATAAGGTACAGGCTTAAACGGCTGTTGGTCCACTTGATCTTTATCATATAAAAACTCTGTATATTCCTTCCACCTTTTCTCGATCTTCTCAGCATCATTCAACATAGAACCTTGAGCATCTTGTAACATTCCAATTCGAGGCTGGAACAATTTCTTTAACTCTCGTAGCTTTAGGAAAGCCGATCTTGTTCTTCCTCTAATAGTTTCTGCTTCTATTTCCTTGCATGCGTCGTTGTAGTACTTTTCCTTGTCCTGTCTTGCTGCACGTTGGAAATCTCTGTTGAGTTCTGTTATTGTCTTTCTTTCTCCTCTGGCTTTAGCTTCTCTGCGTTTCTGGGCAATTTTCAGAGTTTCTTCTGTCATCCATTTTGGCCATTTTTGCTTTTTCACCTTTTGTAGAGACTTCTCGCTTTCTTCCAACACAACCTTCTTGATGTCGTTCCATAACTCTTCTGGAGCTCTGTCATTTGTATCTAAAGCAGCAAATCGATTTTGCAGGCAGTCTTTAAATTCCAGTGGTATATTCTCAAGGTCATATTTTGCTGCATTCATGAGCATTTCAACTTTAGCTTGAGTTTGCATACTAGTAGTTGATGATCTGTACCACAGTCAGCTCCAGGTTTTGTCTTTGTTGATGTTCTAGAACCTTTCCATCGTTGACTTCCACAGATGTAGTCAATTTGATTTTTATACAATCCATTGGGTGAAGTCCATTTGTACAGTCGCCGCTTATGTTGATGGAAGAAGGTGTTTGGGATGAATAGATCGTTGGTCTTGCAGAATTCTATCAGTCTTTCTCCAGCTTCATTTCTGTTGCCAAGTCCATATTTTCCAACTACTTTGCCTTCTTCTTTGTTGCCAACTTTTGCGTTCCAGTCACCCATGACTATCAGGATATCCTGTTTGCATGTTCTGTCAATTTCAGCTTGTACTTGTTCATAGAACTCTTCAATTTCATTCTCTTTTGCAGCTGTTGTTGGGGCATATACTTGAATTATAGTTGTGTTGATAGGCATTCCTTATAGACAAATAGAGATTAAGCGTTCGCTGACTGCATTGTATTTCATTACAGTTCTTGCAAGTTTCTTCTTTATTATAAATGCAACACCATTTCTTCTTTGTCTTTCATTTCCAGCGTAGTAGACCATGTGATCATCTGATGCAAAGTGCCCGATGCCAGTACATTTCAGTTCGCTGACAACCAACAGATCAAGTTGTACTCGTTCCATTTCATTCTTGACCACCTCCAACTTCCCTTGGGTTCATGCTTCGTACGTTCCATATTCCAATGCGTAAGACATCTTTACAGCTTCTAACTCATTTCATGCGCAGCTACATCAGCAGTCAGACGTCCCGAGGGCTTTGATCCAACCACATCATAAATGCTGGCTTTACTCTGAAAAGTCTTCAGCTCTTCCCCAGTAGCTAGTTGAGTGCCTTCCGACCTGGGGGTCTCATCTTCCAGTACTATAGCACAATTTGTTTTGTTGTAACTATCCATTGGGTTTTCATGGCAAGATACAGAAGTAGATTTATTTATTTATTTACATTCTCTTATATACCGCGCTATTCTGCATCAGTGCGGTTTACATTGAACAAACTGAAATTACATTGAACAGGGCATTATAACTTGGAGATAACTATTTTACAGGGAACATGTAAATTTGCCGGGCCTTTCTTCCGCGCAGTTTAAGTTTGGTGTTGTTGCCGTTGTCACAGAAATGTGATCTTCCGCCGTCAACACTATCCCATTCTGCTGCTGCCCAGATGGGTGGTTTGTCTTGGTCTGGCACCTTAGCTGAGACCTGTCCATCTTGAGACCCTGCCGGTAGTTAAACTACTGATAGTTTAGCTCTCAGCATCACTGATGCACACAAGCCCTCACAGCACGACAAGCTGCAAACCAAGTTAGTACATAAGAACATAAAATATGCCATATTGGGTCAGACCAAGGTCCATCAAGCCCAGTATCCTGTTTCCAATCTAGGTCACAAGTACATAGCAGTTTCCCAGAAAAACACAGGTTCCAGTGTGCTTGTGTTGAGACAAGCAGTGGATTTCCAGGGTCTCCTTTAATAATGGTTTATGGACATTTCCTCCAGGAACCTGTCTAAACCTTTTTTTAAACCCAGTTACACTAACATCTTTTACTACATCCTCCGGTAACGAATTCCAGAGTTTGATTACACGTTGAACGAAAAAATATTTTCTCTTATTAGTCTTATCTGGGTTACACTGTAGCTTCATTGCTTGTCCCCTAATCTTTCTACTTTTTGATGGCGTAAACAATTGATCTATGTTTACCCGTTCCACTTCATTCATTATTTTATAGACCTCTATCATATCTCCCCTCAGCCATCTCTTTTCCAGGTTGAGGAGTCCTAACCTTTTTAGCCTCTCTTCAAAGAGGTATCCTTCCATCCCCTTTACCATTTGGTGGCTCTTCTCTGTACCTTTTCTATTTCCGTTATATCCTTTTTAAGATACAGCAACCAGAGTTGCACACAATATTCAAGGTGCGGTCGCACCATGGAACGTTACAGAGGCATTATAATATCCTTTGTTTTATTCTCCATTCCTTTCCTTATGATTCCTAGCATTCTATTTGCTTTTTAACATCTTTGTTAGTGATATTGAGGAAGGGCTGTAGGGTAAAGTTTGCTTCTTTGCAGATGATACCAAAATCTGCAACAGAGTAGATACCCAGGAAGGTGCAAACAACATGAGGAGAGATCTAGCTAAGCTTGAAGAAAGGTCAAGAATTTGGCAGCTGAGATTTAATGCTAGAAAATGCAGGGTCATGCGCTAGAAAATGCAGGGTCATGCATCTGGTCTGCAACAAACCAAGGAAGCAGTACAGTATAGGTGGTGATGTAATTCTTTCCACGAAAGAAGAACGGGACCTAGGCATGATTGTGTCTGATGATCTCAAGTAGCTAAACAGGTAGAAAAGGCAATGGCAAAAGCTAGTTGGATGCTTGGGTGCATAGGGAGAGGAATGGCCAGCAGAAGAAGGGAGGTGATAGTGCTTCTTTCTAAGTCTTTGGTGCGACTTCATTTAGAGTACTGTGTGCAATTCTGGAGACCGCACCTTCAAAAGGATATACGAGGAGTCAGGGCTACTAAAATGGTTAATGGTCTTCATTATAAAGCATATGAGGACAAACTTAAGGACCTTAATATGTAACTTTAGATGTTTAGAGGAAAGGCAAGGCAGAGGTGATATGACAGACATGTAAACACCTCTGTGGTATAAATGCACAGGAGGAGAACCTCTTGATTGAAAGCAAGCTTTGCTACGAGGGGATATAGGATGAGGGTGAAAGAGGATAGACTCAGAATTTGCAGAAATATTTCTTTACGGAAAGAGTGATAGATGAGTGGATTAGACTCCCAGTGGAGGTGGTAGAGATAAGAATAGTATCTAAGTTTTAAAAAAGCATGGGACAAACACAGAGGCTCTGTAAAGGAAAAAAAGGGACTCTTGTGGTGATGTGGAAGGGCAGACAATAGGCCATATGCTCTTTTTCTGCTGTCATGTTTCTATGTTTCTTGGCTGCCACTGCACACTGAGCAGAGGGATTCAACATGTTATCCACAATGACACCTAAATCTTTTTCCTAGGTGGTGGTTCCCAATGTGCAACCTTGCATCGTGTAACCATAGTTTGGGTTGTTCTTTCCTAGTTGTATAAAACTTTGCCCATTAAATTCCATCTGCCATTTGAACGTCCAGTCTTCCGATTTATTAAGGTCCTCTTGCAGTTTTTCACAATCCTTTTGGGTTTTGACAACTTTGAATAATTTTGTGCCATCTGCAAATTTGATTACCTCACTCGTTATTCCCATTTACAGATCATTTATGAATATATTAAAAAGCAGCGGGCCCAGCACAGATCCCTGGGGTACTCCACTATTCATTTTTCTCCATTGGTGAAAATTAGTCATTTAGCCCTACCCTCTACTTTCTGTCTTTTAACCAGTTCCTGATCCAAAATAGTACACTGCCTCCTATCCCATGACTTTTTAACTTCACCAATAGTCCCTCATGAGGGAGCTTGTCAAAGGCTGTCTGAAAATCCAAATACGCTACATTGACCAACTACTTTTGTCTACCAGTTTATTTACATCTTCAAAAAATATAATAGATTAGTAAGACAAGACCTTCCCTGGCTAAAGCCATGTTGATTTCCTCTCATTAAACCATGACTATCTACATGTTCAGAAATGTTGTTCTTAATAATGGTTTCTACCATTTCCCCCCAGTACTGACGTCAGGCTCACCGATCTATAGTTTCCTGGATCACCCCTGGAACCCTTTTTAAATATTGGCTTTACATTGGCCATTCTCCAATCTTCAGGTATTACTGATGATTTTAATGATAGTTCACAGATTAGTAATAGTAGGTCTGCAATTTCATATTTCAGTTCTTTCAACACCCTTTGATGTATACCATCCAGTCCAGGTGATTTGCTACTCTTCAGTTTATCAAATAGCTGTAATACATCTTCCAGTTTTATCTATATTTCTTTCAATTCTTCTGCTGCATCAGCTTTAAATACCATTTCAGTCATGGGTAACTTCTCTACATCTTCTTCAGTAAAGACCGAGGCAAATAATTCATTCAGTCTCTCCACTATGGCCTTGTCCCCTCTTAGTCCCCCTTTTACCCCTCTATCATCCAATGGTCCAACTGACTCTCACAGGTTTTTTGCTATGAATATAATTTAAAAAGTTTTATTATAGTTTTTACTTCCACAGCCAGCTTTTTTTCAAATTCTCTTTGCCTGCCTTATCAATGCCTCGCTTCTACCTTGCCAGTACTTGTTTCCAGTTTGTCATTTGGTTCGTTTTTTCATTTCCTGAAAGATGCTTTTTTTTGGCTTCAACAGCCTCTCTGACCTCACCTTTAAATCATGCTGGCAGTTTTTTGGACTTCCTTCCACTTTTCTTCAAGCATGGAATACAGCTGGTCTGTGCTTCCAAGATTGTATTTTTAAACACCACCCATGCTTAATGTAAATCTTTAACCTTTACAACTGCTCCTTTTAGTTTTTTCTTAATTATTTTCCTCATTTTTTCATAGTTAAAAAGTAGTACTGTGGATTTCCTTGCCGTACTTCCTCTATTTATTAAATCAAATGCAATCATGCTATGATCACTATTGCCAAATGGCCTCAACACCCTTATTCTCTTGTACCAGATCTTGTGTTTCACTAAGGACTAGGTCTAAGATAGCTTCTCCTCTTTTCAGTTCATGAACCAGCTGCTCCAAGCAGCAGTTTATTTCATCTAGGAACTATCTCCCTAGCATCTCCTGGCATGACACTGTCCCAGTCGATACCGGGGTAACTGAAATCACCCATTATTATTACTATGTTGTAACTTTTGATAGCTTCCCTGATTTCTGTGAGCATTTCATCATCCATTTGTTCATTATGGCCAGGCGGTTGATAGGCGGACTCAATGCCCTCTCTAACAGAGCGCAACCTCTGGTATGATCTACTCTATCATTGCGATTTAATTTGTATTCAGGTATCAGTGTCCCACTGGTTGTCCTCCTTCCACCATGTCTCTGAGATACCCATCATATCTAACTTCTCATTTAGTGCTATATATTCTAACTCCCCCCATCTTATTTTTTAGACTTCTAACATTTGCATACAAGCATTTTAGACGCTGTATTTTATTCATATTACTCTGGTTACCGGTAGGCAGGGGTAATTTAGAATCTTTAAGTTCTGCCTGCTCTGTACTTAAGGGCATTTGAGTTACTATGGCCTTTATTAGAACCTCTCTATCGATTACCCTAACTTTAATCTTTTGCTAGTATCCTTCAAGGATACATCCTTACGAACCATGCACTCTTGGCTTTCTTCTATTATCTAGTTTAAAAGCTGCTCTATCTCCTTTTTAAATGTTAATGCCAGCCGCCTGGTTCCATCCCGGTTAAGGTGGAGCCCATCCCTTTGGAAAAGTCCCTCCTTTTCCCAGAAAGTTGCCCAGTTCCTAATAAATTCAAAACCCTCATCCTTGCACCATTGTCTCATCCACGCATTGAGACTCTGGAGCGCTGCCTGCCTTTTGGGCCCTGCACGTGGAACGGGAAGCATTTCAGAGAATGCTACCCTGGAAGTTCTGGATTTCAATTTCCTATCTAAAAGCCTAAATTTGGCCTCCAAAACCTTCCTATGTCACTGGTACCAACATGTACCAAGACAGCAGATTTCTCCCCAGTACTAAGACCTTGTCTAGGAGGTGTGCGAGGTCTGCTTCCTTCGCACCAGGCAGGCATGTTACTAGGCAATCCTCACGTTTACCAGCCACCCAGCTATCTACATGACTAATGAACAAATCAACTATAACGGCTGTCCTAACCCTTCCCTCAGGGACACATGACCCTGGAGAAACCTCCTCGATGCGAGAGGGTTTTACATCACCTGGAAGACTTGGCTACAGGATCACTTCCTGCCACACCAGGGTGATGCTCTCCTATCATGTGATCTCCCTCCTCCATGGCAACGGATGCTGCCAGACTGGAGGTGGGACTTCAGTACTATGTCCCTGTAGGTCTCGTCTATGTACCTCTGTCTTCCTTTTGTCCTCCAATAGATAAGCTCAGAAACATAGCTGGCTCAACCCAGTTGCTCATATAAAATACTTTGTGCTACTAAACCGAAAAACCAGGTTTGGACTCCTAGGCTGGTCAGATGCCCTGTGCTTAATAGTGATGCCTGCTAGTTGGAAGCAGGCTATATGTGGCATTGGGTTCTGGAGGAACTGCAGCTTGTAGCTCCTGGCCATGCACTGTCATTCAAACAGCTGGGAATCTAAATCTAAAGAGAGCTGAAATCTCCAAAAATTAGGAGGAAACTGCCACATCAAAATCCAAGAACAGCAATGCCCAGTCTATTGGGGTTGAAGAAAATGAACAGCTGGGTGTACTGGCGGTGCACCTTTGTGCTCTCCAGGTAGAAGCCCAGCGTTCGCTTGCAGTCCAATGTACGCAATGTCACCTTTCCCCGGTTAGCGTGAGACCAGGGGAAGAAAGTCGGTAAAACTATCGACTGGTTGAGGTGGAATGCAGAGACCACCTTTGACAGAAAGTGAGGATGCGTGTGGATCACCACCCTGTTCTGGTGAAACCTGGTGTATGGAGGGTGAGCGACCGGAGCCTGGAGCTTGATGCATTGTTTATTGTTTATTTCACACTTAATATATACCGCCCCCCATAACATCGGAGCGGTTTACAAAATAAAATTACTAATTATAGAAAGAGAAAAAGAAGTTACAATAAATGATAGAAAGAGAAGAAAGTAAGGACAGAACAACAGATAGACCAAAAGATAGGAGACAGAGAAATGAAAAGTCAGGGGGGAAAGCTAGGGAGAACAGATGAGTCTTAAGGAGAGAGCGGAATTTGGGATATGATTCTTCTGTGCGGAGGTTGGTGGGAAGGGAGCTCCAGAGAGGGTCCTAAATAGTAGAATGCTGATTTCCTGGAAGATTGCAGATGGGCTTTGGAAGGTGAAGGCGGTAAATATGAATGGACCGAAGACTGCGTGAGGGTGTATGGTAAGTCAGTAGATCCGAAAGGTAGGCAGGTGTAGAAAGATAAAGCAGGAACAGCAGGAATTAGTCTTCACATATGGGTACGTCGGTACCGACGGAGCCTGCACGGGAACGCTGCCCAGTTTCCAATCAGAAAGCTTTTGGCAGCATCCCTCGCGCCTGCGCGCTGACTTCCCACCTTCTCCAGAGCCTCTCTTCAGTTGAGTTTCAAAGCTGAGACAAAGGCGAGAGAGAAAAGGAAGAAGAAGATAAAGAGATGCAACTCCTAGGGGAGGTGGGAGGGTTGTGAAGACTAATTCCTGCTGTTCCCAGAGATCACCTGTTACAGGTAAGTAACTGTGCTATCTCCAGGAACAAGCAGGAATGAGTCTTCACATATGGGGACTCCCTAGCTGGAGATGCCAGGGGGAGATCCCATAAAAATGCAAGAGCCTGGATCAGGGGTGCATTTTGTCTCCAGGAATCCCCAGCATCCAATGTGGGATGGAAGGTAGGAGTTGACAATAAAGGAGCTGTGAGGAAAGAAACAGCATAGCCAAGGACTAGAGGGTCCTACAGACTACAGGAGTCCTTGGTATATATGATGAGTAGCATTAAACACATTTAATGTACACTTAAAATATGCAGCTTACCTACTGTATTGTAGGAAGTAGGAAGCAGGATGGAGTCTACTGGATAAGCAGTGGCGGAATCTTCAAGGTGACCTCCCAGTAGTGAGGATGAAGGTCCAGACCTGGAGGTAGTAGACGATCCAGGTGTCAACTGGGTAGGATTAGACGTCAGGTCTTCAATGGAAAGCTTTATGGAAAAAAGCTGAAAACTCCTTTAGGCATAAGGTCATTAACATTGAGGACTAAAGGAAGAAGACTGACGGAGTTGGAGAACTAGCCCAGTCCTGGCGGGAAGAGGGGAACTGGAAAAACCCTTATTCCCAAGGAGAACAGCTGTGTACTCAAAGATAAAGATGTACACTGTTTTTCCTAGCTGGCGAGAGATAGAAAAAATATTGAAGCTTGATGCTTCAAGGACTTAAAGAAAAAATGGAAGATGTTAGCACCACAGTGGTTATTGGTGCCTAACAATTTCTGCATCGTAATATGGTATGCGAAGTAGGGCGATAGATTGTCTAAAACCTCTAGGAGGTAAAACATTTAGTATAGACAGTAAGGGTGATAGTGTGTAAGACATATCAACCCTTAAGAAGCCCCCCAACAGACACATATATATAGATATATATATATATGTGGATGGAATATATATATATAGAGATATATATATATATGTGGATGGAATATATCTATATCTATATATCTATATATATCCAGATGTGTATATTAGGATATGGGTGGAGAAATGTATCAAAATATATATATATATAGATATATAGATATATATAGATATAGATAGATATAGATATAGATATAGATATATAGATATAGATATAATATACCCAAATATAGATACATTTGTGGGGCATGGTTTTGCACCACCAGAGTAATGATATAGGTATGTAGACATATATGGAGATGCTACATTCAAGACAACAGGTTGAAGATACATGTCTACCACCCAGCCCCATAATTGTACATGGGGAATATAAAAGAAAAAGATTCTGCGCTCTACAAGAGGGTGAACCCACTTGGGATATGTATAGAGAATCTATTTCCGTGGATTGAGTGATGCAGGAAGGCAATCCAACAAGATAACTGTGATGTTCGCGTGAAAACAGATGATCATATGAATCTGTAAGGAACAAGGCGGGAGTTCCACAGAACACTGACATGGCAGATGTGCGGAAACGCAGAAGATACCAGAGGGACCTACTGGAGGGACCCAGAGGTAGCATGCGTAATCAGCAGCCTTGGATTTTCACGCAGAAGAACTGATATCTTGTGTTAACACCCCAGGCTAGAGGGTATGGAGAACCCTCACAGGCATGGGAAGGGTTTATAAGCTTTTCCCTAATAATAGAGAAGCTTCAGAGACAAGGTCAATGCTCTATAGCAATGCCCTCATAGTAGAAAGCTTCTCTGAGGACTGCAGAGAGCATTGTGCAGGAGAGATATGAGACAAACTGACTGAAGTCAGGTGTGTTGCCATATCCTAGGAGAGGAGATGGTTAGAATAAGGTGAGAAAGCCTAAACGAGAGTAGGAGGATCCAAGATAGATGACGAATAGCTTGGAATCACTACTGAGGCTAGACAAAATTTTGAACAAGGGACTGGAACTTGGAAAAATTACCAGTAATACTATTACTGTAACTCCTGCAGGCACAGCTGCTGACGGAAACAGCAGAGAGATTGTCCTGTGCCCAATAAAGAAAAACAGACAGGAAAAGAGAGGAGATATCCCTTCTCCTTGTCTGAGGAACGAGCTTGCTAGAGAAGCTTTGCAGTATGGCACTCCTCAGTCAGGGAAAAAACCCGGTTGAGAGGGTAGTAATTTGAGGGTGACGTACCCATAGGGTAAGTCAACTGAAGGAAAAAATGTTCAGTTGGGACAGAACTATCAGGTGATAGTTGCAACTGCTCTTCTGGAGAGTCTGTAGTCCCTGAACAAAAGATTTTCGACAGGTTAGTACACTGAAAAAGAAAAGCACAGTGAATAAACTTCTAATGGGTAGAAGTGAACTGTAGGTTACAATTCCCGGCCCTTATGGTTGCTGGGAATGCTGAGACTGGCCAGAGCTGGAGGACTTCAGACCAGGCTGAGGCGTCCCTTGTTTAGGTACAGCCGAAAGATGGGCAGGAGATGAATGAAACTTTCTTTTCTTAGGGAAAGAAGGTTTGGTAGGACATTTCCTACCCCTTGAAGAAGGAGGTGGCTTAGAATGGTCTTTAGTGGAAGGAGAGTCAGTGGAGCATTGAGCAACCTGACGTAAAGCCTCCTTATTGAAGAGACCTTCTCCTGTACAAGGAGAATGAGCCAGTATAGTTTGTGCCCATCTGCTCAAGTCTGAAGCTTCAAGCCAGGCTCTGCGACGTGCTGCAATAGCAATAGCAGAGGATCTGCTAACGGACTCAAAAGAGTCTATAGAAGCACGAGACAGGAACCAGGATATATTCCGGCTGTGATTGATGAGCAAGGAATAATCAGTAGCCTTGGGCTCTGGTAAAAAAGGGGTCAAAAGAGACAATTTCTCTGTGACTTCCTGGAGTGTTAGACTCATGTGAAAAATATATGAAAGAATTCTGGAGGCCAGTATAGAGGTTTGGAAGGCCTGACGACCAAAAGCATCGAGTGTTCTTGAAGAACGACCTGGCGGATAAGAAGAATGCTTCTTCTTGCTCTTAACTTTCCTCAGTGCTGATTCCACTACAAGGGAACGATGAGAAAGTTGAGGCTTTTGAAACCCTGGAGAGGGTGGCACCCGGTACCAAACCTCAATGGCTGTAGAAACTAGAGGAAGTCGTAAGGGCGATTTCCAGAGCCTCAGAAGGAGATCCTGCAGAGCAGGATGTAAAGGAAGCATCATATTTTCCATTTGTGCCGGTGAGCCATGAGTAGCATCACAACCAGGGATAGAGATATTAAGAAAGGTTGCCATATCCAGGAGAAAAGCCTGAAAAGACTGATCTCCTATGGGAAGTATCCCTGATAAGGCTAAAGAAAGAGACCTAGTAGATGGACAGGGATACGGCATGTTAACTTAGAGGCAGTGGGTACTGCATCAATGCCAGGTATCGGTTCCAAACTAGGCATCGGTGCAAGAACAGGCATAGACATCGATACTGATAGAGGATTAGCAGTTGAAGTTGCCATCGGGGACTGCTGCAGTGGTACCGAGATCATGAGAGAGTTATGGCTAGGATCTTCGGAACTGCCTATCTGGAGTCGGTTCCGGGACGCGTCGGTACCCAGTCCTCGAGACTAGATATCGATTCAAGACTCGGCATCGAAGAAAGCGAGACTATCGATGCATGTCGCGAGGGTTCCGACGCCGGTGGCGGCATCGGCGATGCCGATACCACTAAGGCAGCCTGGGTTACATCGATCGGTACCGACGGTACCGAGGATACCCGATAACCCCCCTTGCCAAGGGTAAGGCGGTCCACCTCGATGCCGATGCCAGGGTATCGGAACCGATCGATGCCGGTACCGTCCCGGAGCATGGCTGAGATTGAGAGACGTCAATGCGGTGCGTATCGATCGGTCCTGAAGGTACCGAGGATGCCCGATGACGATCCCTGGTGAAGAGTGGAACACTCGACACCGGTGCCGATGCCGGAGGCTTGGTACCGCTTGAAGCGGATACCACCCCCGTGCATGGCTCAGGTATGTTCTGTGAGGGGTGAGCCCCAGGAACAACCTGAAACCCCTTTAACGCTTTGGAGCCCGAAGACTCCCGCAGGGGTAATGCCAATGGATTCTTGAGGGTAAGACCGGAGCCGTCACCATGCTGGGCATGGGACATACCACTCAAGCATTGACTAGTCTTAACAGACTGTTTGTGGGTTACCTGATCCTGTGAAGTAGAGAAACCGGGTACCCTCACTGCCGAGGAAAAAACGGTATCGAGGGAAACTCTAAAGAGTGAAGGTTTCCTCACAAAATTATCCCCTGACAAGTCAGGGGGAAAAAGGGTCAGGACCCACACAGTTGAGACACCAACTATTGGTGTCTAAAAAGAAACAGGTGTTTCTACATCGAATGCACTTCTTAGGAAAAGAAGGCTCCATAATGAAGAGGCCTGGTAGGCCCAACAAGTTAAGGCAAAAAACTGAAGAAAACGTTTCTCAGAATTTAGTCAAAAATCCACCGGCGATACCGGTGGCAGCGGGAAATACAGCCGCGACCACAAGAAAACAAAAAACTAAAGTAATTAAAGAAATTAACAAGAAAAGTTTCTGCGGTGACAGGAGGACGTCCTGCCGGCTCCGCGGAAAAACGAAAACTGAAGAGAGGCTCTGGAGAAGGCGGGAAGTCAGCGCGCAGGCGCGAGGGATGCTGCCAAAAGCTTTCTGATTGGAAGCTGGGCAGCGTTCCCGTGCAGGCTCCGTCGGTACCGACGTACCCATATGTGAAGACTCATTCCTGCTTGTTCCTGGAGATATGGCTCTATGGGTTAAGGTGAGGATCTTAAAAGATATCCGGAAGTCAATAGGCAACCAATGAAGGTGGTGCAGCAGAGGGGTGACATGGTCGCGGGGAGATGCGTGGAGGATCATGCGAGCAGCTGTATTTTGAATTAGTTGGAGACGGCATTTTTGATACTGGGGGAGTCCGGCAAAAATAGTATTGCAGAAGTCTAATCTGGTTATGATTAAAGAGAGAAGAAGAGTGGTGATGGCCTGAATGGATAAGAAGGGGCGGATAGCACGAATTTGTCGGAGACGCAGAAAAGAGCACCGAGAGATGTGAGAAATATGGTCGTGAAAACTGAGAGTGCTGTCAAGGAATACTCCAAGGTAGCGAAGCTTAGGGACTAAAGTAATGATGGAACCTGCGAGCGATGGGGCAAGAGAAGGAGTAGGAGAGGTGTGCGGGAACCAAATTGCAGCAGTCTTTTTAATATTGAGTACCAGGCAATTAGAAGAGAGCCAGGAAGAAATAGTGGACAGACAGTCTTCTAAAGCTGAGATATCAGGGTGAGATGACGAAGTGTGATGTAACAGAAAAATATCAGCATAGAAGTAACTTGAGATCCCGGATTGCTGGATGAGTAAAGCAATCCGGGATCTCAAGTTATCACTACCAGAAAGAGGACCTTCCAGATTAGGAACTTCAGGGGGCATGGACCTAGTGGCTCAAATGGGGCCTACATCAGCTGGGCAAGTACCATGTTAAAATCCCAAGCCACCACAGGAGGCTTGAGCAGGGGCTTTGAGAGGAGCACACCCCTCATGAATCGAGCCACAAGAGGCTGTGCTGAGATGGGCTTCCCCCCCAGAGCCCCAATAGTATGCCTCTATTGAGCTGAGGTGAACACACAACAAACTGAACTTCATGCTGGAGTCAGAGAGGTGCAGAAGGTACTCCAGCAGCTGGTTCATGGCGCAGAAGAAGGAGGTCCAGCACCCTACCTGCGCACCAGGCAGCAAAGTCTGCCACTTTAGCACATAGGCATTGCAGGATGCCAGAAGGATGTTGAGCTTGGAAGATTAAGCTTGGAGAGGACTACCTGCTCAGCATCCATGCCATGTGGGCCAGTGAGCAGACACTGGGATGCAACAAGATACCGCCCTCCTGCAATATGAGGTCTGGGGCACAGTGGCACCCTCTGCGAAGAGCTGCAGCATTTGTGGGAACCACTGCTGCCGAGGCCAGTAGGGGGTGATGAGGATCATGGAACCCTTGCCAGCCTGGAGCTTCAGAAGGGTTTTTGCTATGAATGGTATTAGGGGGGTATGCATAGAGCAAGCCCCCCCCCCCCCCGTGGAGGAAGAGGAAGGCATCAGAGGCCAGGCGGTTGACGGCTGGCCTCCAAGAGCAGAACAGATCCACCTGGGCATTGTGTGCCATGGCGAAGAGTTCTGCTACTGGAGTGCCTCAATCTCGAAAGAGTCGATTCACCACAGCCCTTTTGAGGGTCCACTCATGCAGCTGATGCACTCAACTAAGCTGGTCGGCCAGACTGTTGAGCTGGATGGGCAGGTAAGTCACTCGGGAGTCCATACCAAGGAGCATGGTGAACTTCCAAAGTCGAACAGCCTCTCAACATAGCAGGTATGAGCCTGCGCCCCCTTGCTTGCTCATGTAAAACATCTCTACGGGGTTGTCCGTTTGGATTAGGACCACCTGATTGGCCAGATGCACTCGGAAGGCATTTGCTATTGCCGAAGCTCGAGAAAGTTAATCTGAAGCTGGCTCTCCTGCTAGGACCACAGGCCCTGGATGCATCCATAGTGAGCGTCTTGCGGGGAACCGTCGCTTGGAACGAAAGGCCTTTCAGCAGATTCCCCAGCTCTAGCCACCAGTCAAGGGACCGCCACAGGGGTGTGGTGACCACCCTATCCTGGAGGCAGCCTGTCGCTTGCTTCCATTGCATGCTCAGCATCCACTCGGCCTGCCGCATGAAGAGATGGGCCTGAGCGTGGCAGCCATGTGACCAAGGACTCACAACATCCTGCAGGCCATTGTGTGGTGCTGGCGCTGCACATTGCCCACGACTTTGACGAGCCGCTGCATGTGGCCTGCCAATAGAAAGACCCTCGCCCAAGTGGTGTCAAAGAGGGCCCTGATGAACTCCAGTTGCTGCGTGGTTCAGGTCTGGCAGGTCCAGGATGGGCTGAAACCCACCAGTCTTTTTAGGACCCAGGAAGAATCTGGAATAGAAGCCCCGACCAACTTGAGCCGGGGGAACCGGCTCGATGGCCATATCGGCTAACAGACTGGAGACTTCTTCCTGCAGTAGGCTCTGGTGCGCAGGGTCCAGGGGGTATGCCTCAGGAACGAATGGGGGAGACAGCTGGGTGAGGTGCAGCCGATATCTACTCTGGACGATCTGAAACCCAGGCCTCTTAGGTGATGAGGGGCCACCGGTGGGCGAAGTGGATGCCTGACCTGTGGGGGTACCCTGGTGGACAGCGGCCATCTGGCTATGCTCCTGAGGAACCCATCAAAAACCCGCCCCCGGCTTGGGCTGTGGGGTGGGCTGCTCCTTTGGGGTCTTTTCCTTCCACAGCTAGCAGGAGGTCTGTGCCTTGGGCTGTGCCTGCAGCTGGATCGGGTAATACTGGCGCGGGCAAGAGTAGGTAGCCTTCTTAGCCAGATGTTTCTTTTGCACGGGATCCGCCGTTTTCCTGGGAACTGGCATCTCTCACCTGATATCCCTACCTCAGTGGGCAGAGCATGGGTCTCCAGAAAGGGCTGGATGGATTGTGGAGATGGTGCTCTTCGTGCTGCAAAGCCTGCATTTCACAAGGCCACAGCCGCTGCCAAGTGAGCTTTGAGGGCTTAAAGGTGTTCCTCCAGAACAGTCACCTGTGACGGAGCTGATGTCACAACCACCAGTATCAACACCTTGTGCATCGGGAGACATTTGGCTGCCCTCCCGGGCAATGGGGGTTGACTCTGCTGTCCAGGTCGATTCCTCCTGCTGGGCAAGCTTGGCTAATCGCTCCCGGCTATCATGCTCCACATTGCATTGAGGGCTGCAATGACGGTGCACTCAGACTTTCTCCCAGTGCTCACCATTTGATGTCGACGGGATCTCATGAGAGAGTTTCCTCTTGCTGCTCGGACCCCTCAGCTCTGACTGGGCATGTAGCTCCTTCCCCTTGGATGCCTCAGAAACACTGGAAGACATTGACAATGGGGGTCAAAGTTGAGGATACTAAATCCGATGAGCTGAAGAGGGACTCCCGTTTTTCCCGATCCTTCAGTCCTCGGCGTGTCATCTGTAAGCAAAGCTTGCAGGATGCCAACTAATGACTGGGTCCAAGGCATTATAAGCACTAGTTGTAGCAGTCAGTGGCCAAGATGGTCTTGCCACACTTGGTGCATTCTTAGCTGGCTTAGACATGCCGAAAAATGCCGCCATGGCCAAGTTAAACTGGAGAGCTACCATGGGCGGGAAAACTATCCCAAAGGGGTAAAAGTTGATAAAAGCGAGAAAATAAAATAAAAAAGAAAACCTAAGTCAGTAAGACTGACTGAGTCAATGACAGAAGGCAAGGAAAACACAAAAATAAAGGCCCATAAGGGCCAGAAAAACAAACTTTTTTCCAGAATGCAGGAAGACGTCCCTAGGAGCTCTGTGGAAAAAAAGAAAACTGGAGAAGATGGTATTGTGGCAGGTGCGCATGCACGGTGTACCTCCCAAAGGCTTCCTTTGGAAGCTGGGGAGTGTTCCGTGCAGGGCTTCGTCGGTGATGTCATCCATATCAGAGAACTTACTTCCTGCTTGTTCATGGAGAAATGCTTTTTCACTCAACACATAATCAAACACTGAATTTCATTACCAGAGGATGTAGTAAAAGCTGTTAGTGTAGCTGGGTTTAAAAAGGAGGCTTGGACAAGCTTCTGGAGGAAAAGTCCATAAACCATTATTAAAGTGGACTGGGGAAATCCACTTCTTACCCCTGGGACAAGCAGCATGGAATCTGTATACCTTTTGGGAACCTGACAAGTACTTGTGACCTGAATTGGCCACTGTTGGATACTGGATACTGGGCTTGATGGACCCTTGGTCTGACCAGTATCAGGAGACAGCAAAGAGCAGAAGTCCCGATGTCTGAAATTCGTATCTAGATGTCCTTCTCCAACATAGAATTAGTCCCAGCATGGGATTTGTACTGTTCTGTCTGCACGGCATGCTTAGGACATGGTAAACCCCATGCTAATCGTTAGGGCACTTTAGTAAACATGCCCCTAGAACTGCAGTTTTTTTTAAACCTTTCATGTCTTTCACACTGAGAGAAGATGCCAACACACACTATTTTGTATTTTGTGCTGCACAATGAATAAGTTACCTTCTCCATGTCAACAGATAGCTCAGCAAACCACTGCCTTGCATCCTTCTGCTGGACAACACAGGCTACATGGAGGCACGCTGAAAGAAAGACAAGTGTAAGCAAAACATTAAATCAAAATTCAAAACTAAATATCTTAAAAAAGAGCCAGCTTTATAGCTTCTCACAGTGTAGTGAAGCAAGTATCAGACACACAGAAAAGCAATTACCAATCCTGTCATACCAAGCAACAGCTCCCACAGTGACGCACATATGCTCAAGGGCTAGCCTCAAGCACCACTGCTAGTAAGCCTTTTGTCAACAACATTAAGGTCTCATTATGATGTATATATTTCATTCCTGATAAATAATTAAAAGCCATAATAGCCCTGGGGAAAGAGTAGTTACTCACCTGTAACAGGTACTCTCCAGGAGCAGCAGGAATCAGTCCTCACATATGGGTGTCATCAACACCGATGAAGCCCCAGCGGAGCATTTCCCCAGCTTTCTATGAAAGCTTTTGGGAATGCAGGCACGCATGCGCGGTTCCCTTCCCGCCTAAAGGTGCCATCTTACCTCAGTCAAATGACATAGCTAAGAACAGCACACAAAAATGAAAAATAAACTATGTACAACTGCAACTCCCAGGGGAGGAGGGAGGGTTGTGAGGACTGATTCCTGCTGCTCCTGGAGAACACCTGTTACAGGTGAGTAACTACTCTTTCTCCAGGACCAAGCAGGAAGTCAGTCCTCACATATGGGTGACTCCCTAGCTCTGGGCTACCAGGAACCCAGGCTGAACAAGAGAACTCCCTCTAGTCTCAGCAGCAAAGAAAAGGCTTTTCACTGACACAACCTCCACCGGTAGCCCAACAGAGGGCAGGAGGGCAGGAGTTGCCTAAACCTCAAAGAGATTCCGTAGTACTGCCTGGTCAAAAGCACTATCCCTACGGGACTCCCTCTCCAGACAGTAATGGGCCGCAAAAGTCTGGCTTGAAGACCAAGTTGCAGCCCTGCAGATGTCTACCAAGGGCACAGAGCGGAGATGAGCCACTGAGGCAGCCATTGCCCTGACACGGTGGGCCGTAACCCGACCCTGCAAAGGAAGGTCAGCCGCCTTGTAAGCCCAGGTGATACAGTCAGCCACCCAGATGGACAAGGTACGCTTGGACACAGCCAACCCCAACTTATTAGGGTCAAAGGATACGAAAAGCTGAGTAGCCCTTTGATGCCCCTGCGTACGGTCAAGGTAGAAGGATAAGGCCCTCCTACAGTCCAGGGTATGCAGAACTGCTTCAGCCTGGCTTGCATGAGGCCTAGGGAAGAATGTTGGAAGAACCACCTCCTGGTTAAGGTGGAAGGAGGAGACAACCTTTGGGAGGAACTTTGGATGAGTCCTAAGGACTACCCTGTTCCCATAGAAGCGAGTGTAAGGCCAATCACAGACCAGGGCCTGAAGCTCACTAACTCGCCTGGCCGAGGTAAGGGCCACTAGGAAGAGTGTCTTCCAAGACAGGAAGCGTAGAGGGCAAGTAGCCATTGGCTCAAAAGGTGGGCGAGTCAGTTGCTGCAAGACCACATTCAACTCCCACTCAGGAGCAGGACGACGAATGGGAGGCTTGAGCAAAAGCAAGCCTCTGAGAAACTGGGACACCAAGGGGTGAACCGACAGAGAATGTCCTTCCACTAGTGAGTGGTGAGCTGCTAGAGCTCAGAGGTGGACCCGAACAGAATTGGACTTAAGTCCCTGATTGGATAAGTGCAACAGATACTGAAGTACTACAGGGACAGTACAGGAGAAGGGATCTTCTGTACGTAGCTGACACCACACAGAAAACCTCTTCCATTTGAGAGCATAGGTTTTCCTTGTGGACTGTTTCCTAGAGGCTAGGACAACCTCTTCAACTTCCTGCGGTAGGCCCCAAGGAGCCAAAACTACCCTTGCAGCCTCCATGCCATCAAATTGAGAGCTTTGAGGTTGGGGTGCAGAAGAGACCCCTGATCCTGAGACAGAAGGTCTGGTTTCAACCCTAGAGGCAGTGGGGGATCCACTGCCAGCTGAAGCAAAAGTGGAAACCAAGGCTGTCTCGGCCACCTGGGAGCCACCAGCAGGACAGAGGCCTTGTCCTAGAGAATCTTGAACAGAGTTCGGGCCACCAGAGGCGTGGGAGGAAACGCATACAGGAGGCCCTGAGACCATGGAATCAGAAAAGCATCTGCTGCTATCCGCAGAGGATGCAGTTGCCTGGAGCAGAACTTTGTCAGTTGCTTGTTCAGTGGACTGGCAAACAGATCTATCAAAGGGAGACCCCATTTCAGGAAGATCTTCTGAACTACCAAGGGATGCAGCTGCCACTCGTGGGGCTGCAAAATTCTGCTCAACCGGTCAGCCAGGTAGTTTTCCTGGCCTGGAAGGTATACCGCCCTGAGGAGCATGCTGTGCTTGAAGGCAAATGAACAAAGGTCCTGAGCCTCCCGACAAAGGAGCCTGGACCCAGTTCCGCCCTGTTTGTTCACATAAAACATGGCTACCTGATTGTCTGTCTCAACCAGGACAGATTGATGAGCCAGGGCAGGAGAGAAAGCTTTGAGAGCCAAGTGAATAGCCCTGAGTTCTAGGAGATTGATCTGTTGTGCAGCCTCCCAAGGAGACCACAGGCCCTAGGTGCACTTGTTGAGACAATGAGCTCCCCAGCCCTGTAGGGAGGCGTCTGTGGTCAGTACCACTGTGTACCCTGGAATTTGAAAGGGCACCCCCTTTAGTAGATTGGGTGGGTGCAGCCACCAGTTGAGGGAGTCCAGAAATGGTCTGGACACCCTTATTCTGTCTCTGAGGCTGCCTGTGGCTTGTGACCACTGATTCCGAAGGGACCAGTGTGCAGGCTGCATATGGAGCCTTGCATTGGGGATTACATGAACTGTCGAAGCCATGTGGCCAAGCAGCCTCAGGCAGAGTCTGGCGGAGACTAGTGACCTGCTGAGAAATTGGTTTGCCAAGCTGATGAGTCTTTGGGCTCTGTCGTCTGGCAAAAAAGCCTTTGCTAGCAGAGAGTCCAGCCTGGCCCTTATGAACTCCAAGTTCTGGGAGGGGAGCAAAGTGGACTTTGCGAAGTTTATTACAAAACCCAGGCTTTGAAGAAGAGCAATAGTTCTGAGGGTGGCTTGTCTCGCCTCCTGGCACGTTTGACCCCTGATGAGCCAGTCGTCCAGATAGGGGAAGACAAAGATTCCCTGATTTCTCAGGTAGGCCGCCACCACTGCCAGGCATTTGGTAAAGACCCTGGGAGCGGAGGTGAGGCCAAAAGGCATGACTCTGTACTGATAATGGTTTCCTCCCACAATGAACCTGAGGTACTTTCTGTGGTCTGGATGAATGAGGATGTGAGTGTACGCATCCTTTAGATCTAAGGAGCATAGCCAATCTCCCTGCTGGAGGTAGGGCAGAAGTGTTCCAAGAGTAAACATCTTGAACTTTTCTTTCTCTAGGAACTTGTTGAGGTTCCTGAGGTTCAGAATAGGTCGAAGGCCACCGGTTCTTTTGGGTACCAGGAAATACCTGGAGTAGAACCCCTGACCTTGCAAGTGGGGAGGCACAGGCTCCACTGCCCTGTCCACCAACAGACCTTGAAGCTCTTGGAGGAGAAGATCTGTGTGCAGGGGAGGCCTTAGAGGCTCCCCTGGAAAGTATGGCGGAGGCAGTTGGTGAAAATGAAGCGCATAGCCCCTGTGGACTATGTTCAACACCCAACTGTCCCCAGTGATGTGGGGCCACTGGTGGGCAAAGAGGGCGAGGCGACCTCCTGTGCAGGGTTGGGAGAGCAGGGACTGAGAGGCTACGCTCAAGGAGTCAAAACCCCCACCCTGCTGAGTGGGAGCAGGGGCCGGAGGCTTGGGGGTCCTCTGCCTACGGGGCCCATTACCCTGCCCCTTGGCTTGCTGACTCTGGGGTGCAGCTTGGGCAGCCTGATACTGAGGGTACTGTTTGTAGGCAGTGCCCTTCCTCGGGTAAAAGGGCTTCTTACCCGAGGCCTTCTTCTTGTGAGAAGGGGAAGAGGTCTTTCTGGACAGCCTTGTCCTTGTAAGGTGCTCAGTCTCGAGCTGTGCGGCCTTCTCGGCCATGGGCTTGCCAAAAAGGTTCTCACCTCGGCAATGGACATCGACCAACTAGTCCTGAACCCATGGCTCGAGGTCCGATGACTGCAGCCATGCCTGGTGTCGAGCCGCGATGCCGGCTGCCGCAACTCGGGCCGAAGCCTCGAAGCCATCGTAGGCGGCGCGGGACAAACTTCGAGCAGTCCCGAATCCCCAAGGACAAGGACTTGAATCTCTGCAAGGGCTCCCCGGAGAGACCAGCGGAGAACCCGGCCAACTCCTTGGCCAGGTCACGCAAGTACATGCCCATGTACAGCTGGTAAGACTGGACACGGCAAGCAAGTATCTAGCCCTGGAAGCACTTTCTACCTACACCATCGAGGTTCCGGGCCTCCCTTCTGACTTTTCAGGCGATGCATGGCCGATTCCACCACCATGGAATGGTGTGGTAGCTGCGCCTTTTGAAAGCCAGGGCTCTTCGGGAGTTGATAAATCGAATCGACCCGCTTGCTTAGAACTGGCGCCGAGGCCGGTGCCTCCCACATCCGGAAGAGGAGCCGTTCCAGCATCGGAGGAACCGGGACAGTAAAGGCCTCCTTCGGAGGAGAGTCGTACTGCAGGGCCTCGAGCTCTTCGGCTCGAGGCTCTTCCTCGGGGTCCGCCGGGATAGCCAACGCGGAGGCCATATCCCGGACAAACTCCGAGAACCAGGTATCCTCCGGAGGGGATCTACTCCGGGGCTCAGACTGTGGCGAGTCTGACGGGACGCACCGAGTCTTAAACATGTCGGGGTACTCCTCATCCTCCGTCTCCCAGGAGGACTCGTCTGATGAGGAGTCGCGGTCCGACCCCACGGGGCCCTGGAGCACCCGCCCCGACGCCGGAGGCACCGGCGTCGACGCCCTCGGTCCCGAACGGGAGGTCGAGGGAGACCGCGACCGAGGTCGACCTCGAGCCATCATGGACTCGAGTATCGGCTCGGTCGCCGGGGTCGACTTCGATGTCGATGTCCCGGTGGTCGGGGCAGATGTGCCAGACAGGCTGGTCATCAGTGCCCGCTGCTGCTCCATGAAGGCAGACAGTCTGCACTCCAAGTCTGTCATCCTGAGACTCAGCTCGGGAGACGCAGCAGCCACCGACTCGGGCCCCGGCGGCACCGGGCCCGACGTCGGCTCTCTGGGAGCAGAGTCCTCAAGGACTACGGGGCTTACGTGTCCAGCAGACTCCGGCTCCACGCAAGGAACTTTGGCAGGCTTCTCTTGTTCCACGGGCCCGGGGCGACGGTCGTGGGTCTTAGACCTGGCCCTCGAGGAGCCAGGGACCTCCTCCGACGACGCCCTCACGAGCCGCTTCTTCCTCTTGCGTTCCCGGTCGGGGGACCCCCTGTCCGAGGAGCCCCGACGGCGCTCGGGATCCGAATCCCGAGATGTCGAGGCCTCAGACGAGGTCCGGGCCCGGCCGGAGGCTGAGTCGGAGAAAAGCCTTTCTTTCTGCTGCTGGCGACTTCGTAGTGCCTTGGAAGACATCTTCCCACATGGTCCACATGTCTTAGGGTCGTGATCAGGACCGAGGCACCGAAGGCAGCAGTCATGTGTGTCGGTGAGAGACATCAACTTCTTACACCGATCACACTTTTTAAAACCGCTGGAAGCCATCGGGGGAAAAAGAGTCCCCGCTAGGTCAAAGGACCGGCCTTCCAGGGAAAAAGCAAAAAAGGGCGCGAACGCCAGCCACGAAGGGCAAAAACCAAAAAAGAAGAATCGGGGTCGATACCGGTGTACCGAAACCGGCGGGAGGGGATCCAGCGTTGAACCGGGAAGAAAAAATAGCGAAAATCGCCGAAAAATCACACTTTTATCCGGGATGACAGGACACACGTCCGGTGGGCTTCTCGGAAAGAGAGACTGAGGTAAGATGGCACCTTTAGGTGGGAAGGGAACCGTGCATGCATGCCTGCATTCCCAAAGGCTTTCATAGAAAGCTGGGGAAATGCTTCGCTGGGGCTTCATCGGTGTCGATGACACCCATATGTGAGGACTGATTCCTGTTTGGTCCTGGAGAAAGTTATTTATTTGCAGTGCTTGAATCTTGGTAAACTGCAAAACATTTTCTTGTATCTATGTTGTAGTACATAAGCGTTACAATTAAAACGCTTGTCTTCAGATCTTAAAATATTTCTAGTACTGCCATTTTAGGTCTGAAGAAGAGAGCTATGCCATCTCAAAGGTTCACATAGTACATTAAATAAAAAGCAGGGTTTGAAATATCCCAGGAGTCAGAGCACCCGATGTCTAAAGTTAGAAAAGCAGAAGAAAAAAGATTTTTAAAAAATTTAGAAAGTACCAAAACAAGAAAACTAGAAACAAAAGTGAAAAAAAGAAAAAAAAAATCCTTGGCTCTTAAAATATGATTGCTGCCTAAATTTCCTAAATATCATTCTCTCTGACAAAAGGTATTATCAGTCTACAATGATTCCTGTTTCAGTGGGACCAAGATGGTGTTTGAGCAGTCACACTCTTGGAAACTCCATTTTGCTCCTCTTACCTGACACTATGGGTAAACACGAAGGCCAAATTTGAATAGTAACCCCTTTTCTCCACAGGGTAAGCAGATGATGCAGTTGAGTATGGCACAATTTGCTCACTTTCAGGACATCATGGAGCCAAATGCTAGAGTGATTGGGGGCTTAGTCAGGGCAGACTTTCCCCATGGTGAAGATGAAGCTCCCCTGGTAGGAAGGAGGAACAGTCTTCTCTAGGACAGCCTCTACCCTCATGAGCTTTACAATGTATAGCCCCCTGGTGTAAGAGTGCTGAAGCAGATGGTGGCGCAAGCTGAAGAAGTGGCAGAGAGCAGACCCCACTGCAGAACTGGCTAAAACTAACTGGCAGGCAACATCAGATTAAAATGTGGATAGTTCCAAGCAGAGGCAGGAAGTAATCCTGTCGTCAGCACTGGAGGTAATCCAGTGGGGTCCAAGTCCCTGTAATATGTGAGAGTTATAACCAATAAGACTACAGTAGTGGCTAGACACACTATGGATGGCTATTTCTAGTATAGAAACTTCCCTAATTAAAAGAATTGATTCTTTCCTAGGTCCTATGGTTCAGCTGCAGGATTAGGTGACCAAAATGGAGCAACGTTGTGGAGATCTAGAATATCGATAAACTGGGAGGATATATTACAACTGTTTGATAAAATGAAGAGCAGCAAATCACCTGGACCAGATAGTATACATCCAATAGTGCTGAAAGAAATGAAATATGAGATTGCATATCTACTATTAGCAATCTGTGAACTACAGTGCCTTGCGAAAGTATTCATCCCCATGGTTTCTGTCCTGTTTTGTCGCATTACATACAACCTGGAATGAAAATGGAGGTTCATTTGGATGGACCTAACAATATAGCCCAAACTGGTGAAGTGAAATGACAATAAAATACCTTGTATATATATAAAAAAAACAAGTAAAAACTGAAAAGTTGGGAGTGCATATTTATTCATCCCCTAAATAAGATCTGGTTCAATCAATTAACTTCAGGAGTCACATAACTAGTTGAATAGGGTCCACCTGTGTGCAATCAATGTCACAGGCTCTGTCACACGATGCCTGTATTAAATATACCTGTTCTGAAAGGCCCCCGACAATGCAACACCACTAAGCAAGCAACATAAAGACCAAGGAACACTCCAAACAGGTCAGAGCCAAGGTTGTGGAGAATAGATCAAGGTCGTGTTATAAAAAAAAATCCCAAATTCTGAATATCCCATGGAGTACCATTACATCCATTATTTTATTTATTTATTTATTTAATCAACCAGTTTTGTATACCACCTTATCCTTCAAACAAAGTGGTTAGAAACACAACACAGGGTCTACATTCAACAGGAGGGGGATGACAGGACATACACATAGACTATCAGGAGTTGGTTCTCAGTTCTCACTATGGCGTGCAGGCTGTTTGAAAGTTATGTTACTTGTCCATATGAATCCACAAACAGGTGGGTTATAACAACAAAATAGAAAGAATATGGCACCACCAGAAATCTGACAAGAGAAGACAGCCCACCAGAACTCAGACCAGGCAAGGAGGGCATTAATCAAAGATGCTACAAAGACACCAAGGATAACACTGAAAGAGCAGCAAAGATCCACAGCGGAGATGGGAGAATCTGTCCATAGGACCGCTTTAAGCCATATACTCCACAGAGTGGGGCTTTATGGAAGAGTGGCCAGGAAAAAAGCCATTGCTTAAAGAAAGAAATCAGAAAACACAGCATGTGGTAGACCCCCCCCCAAACACATGGAAGGTGGTTCTCTGGTCAGATGAAACAAAAATTGAACTTTTTGGCCATCATGGGAAATGCCATGTGTGGCGCAAACCCAACACTTTCCATTTCCCCGAGAACACCATTCTCACAGTGAAACATGGTGGTGGCAGCATCATGCTGTGGGGGGATGTTTTTCATTGGCAGGGACAGGAAAACTGGTCAGGATTGAAAAACAATGGATGGCACTAAATACATGTCAATTCTTGAGGAAAACTTGTTTCACTCTGCCAGAGATTTGAGACTGGGACGAAGGTACAACTTGAGAAACCAACATGAATTTAGCCAAGGAAGGTCTTGTCCTACTAATCTCTTATATTTTTTTGAAGGTGTGAATAAACAGGTAGACAAAGGTGAGCCAGTTGATATAGTGTATCAGGATTTTCAGAAAGCCTTTGACAAGGTCCCTCATGAGAGAATCTTGGCCAAAATACAGTCATGGGATTGGAGGCAGTGTAGTATTGTGGATCAGGAACTGGTTAAAAGATAGAAAGCAGAGTGTAGAGCTAAATGGCCAATTTTCTCAATGGAGAAAGGTGAATAGTGGAGTACCCCAGGGATGTGCTGGGCCTGCTGCTTTTTAACATATCATAAATGACCTGGAAATAGAAACAAGTAGCAGATGACACAAAATTATTCAAAAGTTGTTAAAACGCAAAAGGACTGTGAAAAATTGCAAGACGACCTTGAAAAATTGAAAGACTGGACATCCAAATGGCAGATGAAATTTAATGTGGATAAGGGCAAAGTTACGCACCTAGGAAAACACAACCCAAATTATGGTTAGACAATGCAAGGTTCCATATTAGGAACCATCACCCAGGAAAAAGATTTAGGCGTCATCGTGGATAAAACATAGTTATTCACCTGTAACAGATGATCTCCGGGAACAGCAGGAATTTAGTCTTCACATATGGGGTGATGTCAATACCGACTGAACCCGCACGGGAACACTCCCCAGTGTCCAATTGGAAAGCTTTTGGGAGCACTCCACTGGGCCTGCGCGACTGCCTTCCCAACTCCCTCCCTTCCGTAGAGTTTGTAGCTGAGAAAGGAGAGTAAAAGAAACTCTACAACTCCTAGGGGAGGAGGGCAGGTTGTGAAAACTAAATTCCTGCTGCTCCTGAATATCACCTGTTACAGGTGAGTAACTACACCATCTCCAGGAACAAGCAGAAATGCAGTCTTCACATATGGGACTCCCTAGCTCCCAAATGAAGTCATCCCTTTTTAGAAAGGCTCTCAAATCCCACCTTTTCCCCCAATATTACTTGACCAGCTAACCAATCTCGATCCTTACCCTATAACTAATAACAACTTCTGTTGTGTATACTTGTAAATACTCATGTAAATAGTTGCAGAAATGCCGTCCCATGTTTTATCCAAGTTCTCTGACCTTGTTCTCTGTAAAACCAAACAGTTTGTTGTTCTGGTCTGTTGTTATATTGTGAACCGCGCTGATGCTTAATAGAGCGGTATATAAGAGCTTGTAATAAATAAATAAATAAATAAAATCTCAGAACTGATAGAAGTTTTCCTCCGAGTATGCCTGATGAGGTCATGGATCTCACATGGATTTCTGGTATCTTCAAAGTCTGGGATGGAGGGTAGGAGTTGCCTGAAAGAGGTGCTGGAGGATAGCCTGCCCAAACATGGCATCCCGACAGGAGTCCTTGTCTAGACAATAATGAGCAGCAAAGGTATGGACGGAAGACTAAGTTGCTGCTTTGCATATCTCATCAATGGCAACTGAGTGTAGGTTTGCCATCAAGGTTCCCATGGCATGAACGTTGTGAGCAGTGACATGTCCTTCCAGGGAGAGTCTACTCTGTCATAAGCAAATGAAATGTAGTCCGCTATCCATCTGGAGAGCGTACGTTTAGATACAAGAAAATCCAGGTGATTATCGTCAAAGGAGATAAACAGCTGCGAGGCTTTACGCTGATCTTGAGTCCTTTGGAGATAGAAAGCCAACGCACACTTACAATCAAGAATGTGCAGGGTTGCTTCCGCTCGAGACGCATGCGGATTAGGAAAGACTGAAAGGTAAATTGACTGGTTTAAATGAAACAGAGACACCATAGGAACATAGGATATGCCATACTGGGTCAGACCAAGGTCCATCAAGCCCAGTATCCTGTTTCCAACAGTGGCCAATCTAGGTCATAAGTAGCTAGCAGTTTCCCCAAAAGACAGGTTCCACAATGCTTGTACTGGGTCGAGCATTGATATCCTGGGTCCCTTCTTAATAATGGTTTATGGACCTTTCGCCAGAAACTTGTCCAAACCTTTTTTAAACCCAGCTACACTAACAGCCTTTACTACATCCTCCGGTAACAAATTCCAGAGTTTGATTACACGTTGAGTGAAAAAATATTTTCTTTTATTAGTCTTAAATAGTTTACCCTGTAGCTCAACTGCATGTCCCCTAGTCTTTCTATATTCTGATAACGTAAACAATTGATCTACGTTTACCCGTTCCACTCCGTTCATTAATTTATAGACTTCTATCATATCTCCCCTCAGCCGTCTCTTTTCCAGGTTAAAGAGCCCTAACCTTTTTAGCCTTTCTTCATAGGAGTATCCTTCCATCCCCTGTACCATTTTTGTGGCTCTTCTCTGAACCTTTTCTAATATCGCTATATCCTTTTTAAGATACAGCGACCAGAATTGCACACAATATTCAAGGTGCGGTCTCACCATGGAACGGTATAGAGGCATTATAATATCTTTTGTTTTATTTTCTATTCCTTTCCTTATGATACCTAGCATTCTATTTGCTCTCTTGGCCACCGCTGCACACTGGGCCGATGGTTTTAACATGTTATCCACAATGACACCTAAATCTTTTTCATGAGTGGTGGTTCCTAATGTGGAACCTTGCATCGTGTAACCATAGTTTTGGTTGTTCTTCCCTAGGTGCATAACTTTGCACTTGTCCACATTAAATTTCATCTGCCATTTTGATCCCCAGTCTTTCAATTTATCAAGATCTTCCTGCAATTTTCCACAATCCTCTTGGGTTTTAACAACTTTAAATAGCTTTGTGTCATCTGCAAATTTGATAACCTCACTCGTTATTCCACTTTCCAGGTCATTTATGAATATGTCAAAAAGCAGCGGACCCAGCACAGATCCCTGGGGTACACCACTATTCACCTTTCTCCATTGGGAAAATTGGCCATTTAGCCCTACCCTCTGCTTTCTATCTTTTAACCAGTTCCTGTTCCACAATAGTACACTGCCTCCTATCACATGACTCTTTAGTTTTGCCAAAGGTCTATGATGAGGGACCTTATCAAAGGCTTTCTGAAAGTCTACACTATATCAACCAACTCACCTTTGTCCACCTGTTGGCTGTCTCCCATTAGGCCATGACTATCTACATGCTGAGTAATTTTGTTCTTTATGATGGTTTCTACCATTTTTCCCGGTATAAACGTCAGGCTCACCGGTCTGTAGTTTCCCGGATCACCCCTAGAACCCTTTTTAAAAAGTGGCGTTACACTGGCGATCCTCCAATCTTCAGGTATTACAGATGATTTTAATGAAAATTCACAGATTACTAATAGCAGGTCTGCAATCTCATATTTCAGATCTTTCAACACCCTTGGATGTATACCATCCAGTCCAGGTGATTTGCTACACTTCAGTTTATCTAATAGTTGTAATACATCTTCCCGATGTATGGATAAGTTCCTTCAATTCTTCCGCACCTTTCAATACCACATCAGTCATGGGTAACATCCCTACATCTTCCTCAGTAAGGACCGAAGCAAAGAATTCATTCAGTCTCTCCGCTATCGCCTTGTCGCCTCTTAGTGCCCCTTTAACCCCCTCTATCATCTAATGGACCAACTGACTCTCTCACGGGTTTTTTGCTACAAATGTACTTGAAAAAGTCTTTATTTCGCGTTTTTGATTCCGCAGCAAGGCCGGTGCCTCCCACATCTGGAAGAGGAGCCGTTCCAGCATCGGAGGAACCGGGACAGTAAAGGCCTCCTTCGGAGGAGAGACGTACTACAGGGCCTCGAGCTCCTCGGCTCGAGGTTCCTCCTCAGGGTCCGCAGGGATAGCCAACGCAGCGGCCATATCCCGGACAAACTCCGAGAACCGGGTATCCTCCGGAGGGGATCTACTCTGGGGTTCAGACTGCGGTGAGTCCGACGGGATGCACCGAGTCTTGAAGGTGTCGGGGGGACTCCTCGTCCTCCGTCTCCCATGCGGACTCGTCCGATGAGGAATCGGGGTCCGACCTCGTGGGGCCTGCGAGCACCCGCCCCGACATCGAAGGCACCGGCATCGACGCCCTCGGTCCCGAACGGGAGGTCAAGGGAGACCGCGACCAAGGTCGACCTCGAGTCTTGATGGCCTCAAGTATCGGCTCGGTCTCCGGGGTCGACTTCGATGTCGATGTCCCGGTGGTCGGGGCAGATGCCCCAGACAGGCTGGCCATCAGTGCCCGCTGCTGTTCCATGAAGGCAGACAGTCTGCTCTCCAAGGCTGTCAACCTGAGACCCAGCAGCTCCCGACTCGGGCCCCGGCAGCGCCGGGCCCGACGTCGGCTCCCTGGGAGGAGAGTCCACGAGGACGACAGGGCTTATGTGTCCAGCAGACTCCGGCTCCAGTCGAGGGACTTTGGAAGGCTTCTCCTGTTCCACGGGCCCGGGGCGCCGGTCTGGGGTCTGAGACCCAGCTCTCGAGGAGCCAGGGACCTCTTCTGACAACACCCTCGGCGAGCCGCTTCTTCCTCTTGTGTTCCCGGTCGGGGGACCCCCTGTCCGAGGAGCCACGACGGTGCTCGGGATCCGATTCCCGAGATGTCGAGGCCTCAGATGAGGTCCGGGCCCGGCCGGAGGCCGAGTCAGAAAAGAGCCTTTCCTTTTGGTGCTGTCGACTACGCAGTGCCTTGGAAGACATTTTTCCCCATGGTCCACACGTCTTAGGGTCGTGATCAGGACCGAGGCACCAGAGGCAGCAGTCGTGTGTGTCGGTGAGAGACATCAACTTCTTACACTGATCACACTTCTTAAAACCGCTGGAAGCCATCGGGGAAAAAAAAAGAGAGTCCCCGCGAGGTCAAATGACCGGCCTTCCAGGGAAAAAGAAAAAAAGGGCGCGAACGCCAGCCACTAAGCGCAAAAACCGAAAAAGAAAGATCGTGCTCAATACCGGTGTACTGAACCCGGCGGGAGGGGAACCGGCGTCGAACCAGGAAGAAAAAATAGCAAAGAATCGCAAAAAAATCTAACAATTTTCCGGGATGACTAGGACTCACGTCCGGTGGGCTTCACGGAAAACGAGAGACTGAGGTAAGATGGCACCTTTAGGCGGGAAGGGAACCGCGCATGCGTGCCTGCATTCCCAAAGGCTTTCATGGAAAACTGGGGTAATGCTCCGCAAGGGCTCCATCGACGTCGATGTCACCCATATGTGAGGACTGACTTCCTGCTTGGTCCTGGAGAAACTACGTTATCTCCAGAAACAAGCAGGAATGCAGTCTTCACATATGGGACTCACTAGCTCCCAGGTACCAAACTGGTATTTGGGGGGGGGGGGGGGAGAGCAGTGCGATCCCTGAGGTAAAAAAAGATGTAGCCAAAGAGTTCCAGGAGGCGATACACACACCTTGTTAATTGTACACCATTTTGATGGTAGAAAAATGGAACAAATAATCCAGTTAATAATGATGATGATGATACTCCCCCCCGCCATGATAGTCTGGTATCCTGTAGAAGTCTGGGACAGAGGGTAGGAGTTGAATTTAAGTCCCAAAGAGATGCTGGAGTACAGCTTGGCCAAAGACAGTGTCCTGATGGGAGTCTCTGTCCAGACAGTAGTGTGCAGCAAAAGTGTGAAAGGAGGACCAGGTAGCTGTCCAACAAATATCCTTAATGGCTATTGAACGGAGATTAGCTACGGATGTTGCCATAGTCCGCATATTATGAGCGGTGACATGACCCTCTAATGAGAGTCCTGCTTGTATATAAGCAAAAGAAATGCAATCTGCTAACCATCTAGATAGTGTGTTCGTCACCGCTAGGCCCAAGTAACTAGGATCAAAGGAAATGAACTGAGAGGCTTTTCTGCGAGTTTTAGTTCTATCTAACTAGTAGTAAGCCAGCGCACACTTGCAATCTAAAGTGTGCTTCAGCCGAAGATGCATGTGGTCTAGGGAAAAAAAATCAAAAAGATTATCAACTGGTTTAGGTGGAAGGAGGAAACCACCTTCGGGAGGAAATGCGGATGGGTACGCGAACCACCTTGTCATGGTGGAACCAAGTATAGGGGAGATCCGCCACTAAAGCCTGCAGCTCGCTGATGTGGTGAGCTGAAGTGAGGGCAATAAGGAAGATGACCTTCCAAGATAGAAACTTCAGTGAAGTGGTGGCTAAAGGTTCGAAAGTTGGCCTTAGTAGTACCAGAACTACGTTCAGATCTCAGGGCACTGGAGGCGGCTTAATGAGTGGCTTGGACAGCAGGAGACCCCCACATGAAGTGGGCAACTAAAGGGTTTAAGGAGACAGGCTGTCCATCCACTTGTCTGAGAGAGGCCACAATGGCACTAAGGTGGACTCTCACTCCGTCCTAATACCCATCAAGGATAAATGGATGAGATATTGTAGAAGAGACTCCACTGAGCAATAAAAGGTGTCAAGGCCCCTTGGGGAGCACCAAAGGGCAAACTTATGCCATTTAAAGGCATAAGATCGCCTGGTGGAACCTTCATGAGATGCAAGGAGGACATCCTTGACCACCTGTGGTAGGTTGAGGTCAGCGAGCACTAGCCTTTCAGCAGCTATGCTGCAGGCATAGGTAGTGAAGATTGAGATGTAGGAGTGTCCTGTGGTCCTGAGAGAGGAGGGTAGGGCGCACATCCCAGATTGAGTGGCCAAGTCTGCACAAAACGAAGAAGCAGAGGAAACTATGGTTGAAGGGCCAAAAGAGGTCTCTGAGAATCATCGAGCCTCTGTCGGCCTGTAGCTTGAAGAGCATCTTGGGTATCAAGGGGATGGGAAGGAATGCATAAAGCAGTCCCTGTCCCCAATGGAAAAGGAAGGCATCCGGGGCCTGTCGGTGTAGCGACGGAACCCTGGAGCAGAAGCGCAAAAGCTGCATGTTTTGTGGAGTGGCAAAAAGATCCATGAGTGGGGTTCCCCACATTTGGAAGATCCAAGTAGCCATTTCCCAATGCACGGTCCATTTGTGTGGACAAAGGATATGGCTTAGCCTGTCTGTTAGGACATTGAGTTTGCCCGCGAGGTACACCGCTCTGAGATGGATGCGGTGAGAGATGGCAAAGGACTACAGGCAAATTGCTTCTTTGCAGAGGGGACGAGACCCCCATTCCCCCCTGTTTATGTAGAACATGGCAATTTTGTTGTTCATTCTGACTAGAACAGGTTGCCTCAATAATTGGGGTTGAAAACCCGAAGGGCATTTGTCAGTGCCCATAGTTATAGCAGGTTGATCTGAAGGGCAGATTCCTGTTGTGTCCACAGTTCCTGTAAAGTCAGGTTATTCAGATGTGGCCCCAACTCAGTATGGAAGCATCCGTCATCAGGGTGCATTGAGGTGGAGATATCCGAAAAGGTGACCTGACAAGTAGGTTTTGTGGGAGACACCACCACTGAAGGGATGATCAGTTGAGAGGTGATGTGGATCTTGTCTCTGAGTCGACTGTTTGCTTGTGTCCATTGGGAAGACAGTCCACTGCACTTGTCGCATATGTAATACAGTGTAGCGGATGACATGGACCGTGGAGACCATGTGCCCTAATATTCACATTCAGTGGAGGAGTAGCCTAGTGGTTGGGGCAAGGTACTTCGGGCCAGAAGGTCGGGGGTTCAAATCCCACTAGAGGACAGCAACCTTGGGCCGGAAGGACTGGGGTTTCTAGTCCCACAGGTGCTCCTTGCGGTCTTGGGCAAGCCACTTAACCCTCCATAGCTCATGTTCCCTGTAAAATAGTTCTCTGTGTGCTGTGCTTTCCTGTCTAATCAATGTGTTTATACCTCAAAAATTTCCTGTCATGATTTGACAATTTCCAATCTGTAATCAAAAAACGCTGCTGATCGCTGGAAGTAGCAGTATACAAATGTATACTAAATAAATAAATAAAAAAATATCATCTTTAGAGCTGCTACTTGGCTTTGCAGTTGTACCCCTTTTGCCAGCTGGATGAGGAGGGCACAGCGATCCTGTGGGAGGAAAGCTCAGGCCTGTCGAGTGTCTGTGCGCTCTGATGAACTCCAGTCTTTGGGATGGAGCGAGGTGGGATTTTGGGAAATTTGTGACGATCCCCAGGGATTGGAGCACTGCGATGGTGCGATGAAGAGAGGTTTTACCTCTTGGGGAGTCTCCCCTAATCAGCCAATCGCCTAAGTAAGGAAAGACGAATACTCCCAAGGTGTGTAGGTAAGCAGTGACGACTGCCATGCATTTTGTGAAGACTCTTGGGACAAAGGCTAGACCAAAGGGAAGAACCCGGTATTGAAAATGGTTTCCTTGAAACACGAAGCGCAGATACTGTCTATGCAAGGGATATATCAGTTATATGCGTGTAAGCCTCTTTTAGGTCTTCCTAAGAAAGCACAGGGTGAAAGTCTCCAGATCTCTAGTGATATCCTTCAGAAATGCCCATGTATATTTTATTTATTTAACAGATTTTATATACTGCTTTATCATTTCAATCAAAGCGGTTTACATTGAAATTTAAACTTGGTAATGTACATTAAACAGGGACATTGATAGCTTTGATTTTTCTGAGGCAATGACTTAAGTGACTTGCCCAAGGCCACAAGTAGTGCTAGTGGAAATTGAACCCTGGTCTCAGGGTTTCCAAGCCAGTGTTCTTAACCATTAGGCTACTCCTCCACTCCTCATGTAGTATGTATGAGTTCATTCTGGAGTCCAACTTGCATGCTTGAAAACAGACAGTGTCCTAGAATCTCTGCCAGGAGGCATGGATGAATGGTTCTTTGAGCTCTTTATTTGGCACATCGCCGATTCCACCACCATTGAGTGGTGGTGGAGCTGAGGTTTTTGGAAGCCTGGGCACTCTGGTACTCAGTACATGGTATTGAGTCTCTTGCTGACAGGCAGAACCATGAGTGGGGCCTCCCACATTCGGAGCATAAGATTCTGCAGTAAGGTAACCGCCTCCTTGGGCAAGGGAGGGTACTGGTGTATCTCCAATTCCTCTGACCTCTGTTCCTTTTCAGAGGCTACTGTGATGGAAAGCCCTGTTGCCATTTTACATATAAAAGTCCTGAAAGGACATATCTTCTGGAAGGGACAGACGCTGAGGTGGCAAAGGGTCTGAAGGGATGTCAGGAAGTTCTCGGGAATCAAGTGACCCCCCCATCAGATTTTGAAGAACTTGAATCAGAGTCTGGCAAGAAATCAAAGTATTTGCAGTCTTGGGTTTGACCTCGATGCTTCATGGAAGTCTATGGTCGATGCAGATACCGATACTTAGAGGTATTGGAACAGAGGCATGGGAGCCTGAGTCTGTTGGATACCAGGGGCATCGAGTAGTTCCAGTGGAGGAACCTGCCTCGGGTGCTCCGATGATGCCAGCTTGAGGGCCAGCATCAGGCCAGATATGCCTGCACTCCTGAAGCTCTCGATGTTATCGGTACAGAGGCTGCCAGGAGTGCTGCCAAACTCCTCTCGAGAGCCAGCATGCATTGGTCTAAGGAGATGGCCGATATCTGAGTGGAATCATGAACGGGGCTTTGAGCCACCGTCCCAGAACATGGAACTGGTAGCTCCCCAGAGGTCGATGCCTCAGGAGCATCCCGGAGCCCCACTTGTGCTTTGGAGGACAGATCCTCCTGCCAGGGCTATTTGGTTAGCCGGTCTGCATTAGAAGCACCTTTAGGGGCATCCTGATGCCTATGCTGGGACTTTTCCATGGCATCGGAATTGGTCTTCAATGCCGAAGATTTGGAAACTGTCACAGACTGACTTGCTTTTGTGTTTGGACTTTGAAGAAGCCTGAAAAGAAGTCAATGTCCTCGATGAAGGGGAAGCCACTGAGAAAGAGTCCAAGTTGAACAACGATCCAAACTGTGTGGCTCGGTTCTTGAGGCCCCTCTCTCTGTCATTTGTTGGCATAAAGGAGACGTGGGTTCATGCTCAGAATCTAAACATTTTAGACACCAGTCATGTTTATCAGTGGTCAAAATGGTACTGACACACTTGATATTTTTTTTTTAAACCACTGACTGGCTTTTCCATGCCTGAAAAGTTGTCTTCAAGATTGAAGATAAGGCTATGGAAGCCTAGAGGCCTACTTTAGCGGTGAGAACCAGAGTGAAAATCAATAGAAAAGACAAATTGAGGAGTTGGGAAGGTAGGTACGAAGGTGCAGTGGAGTGCTCCGAAAGGCTTTCCTATTGGGCGCTAGGAAGCGTTCCTGCGCAGGCCCTGTCAGTGAGGTTCACCCATATGTGAAGACTACATTCCTGCTTTTTCCTAAAGATCCGGAAAATAACCTCAGTCTCCCCACAATCCTCTGAAGGTGAGAGTACTTCTTCATCCACATCAGACATTTCAACCCAAGCCAGCTGTGGGGGGAGGGGGGGGCGGATGACTGTTCTTTTATCTTTTGATTTATACTTATCTTTTCTTTGTCATGATTGTGACGACATCTTTGCCCATTTTCCTCTGGTCTCCCCCATTGTAGACCGCACACGTATATTTTATTTTATTTCCTATTTTCAAAAGTTGTTTCTATGTTTGTTCTTATTGTGCTCTGCATTGGAATTTCTTGATCAAGAAATATTTTCTTGTGCATTTCTCATCATGAATCAATAAAGAAAATTATTCCACTTTCTGAATTTGATTTGATTTTACGAATCTAAAATCAGGATCCACCTAGTCTTGTTCTGGCATCACACCAATAGATGTGAAATCATATTCAATCAATCAGAAGAGTAACTTCAGGAAAGGACTTTTTTTTTTAGTTTTTAAATAAAGGAGGGAGATTGGCCACAATAAATTTAAATTACACACAAAAAAATCCTATTGGGACAAAAAGAGTTTCAGAAACAAGACTTAGGTAGGGGCTCTCGTACTAAAGCAATTACCGTATGAACTGGCATGCAGGAACTAAGAACAGAGCCATGATCATTTTAACAGGTTGGCATGACGGTGTGTGCTAATTCACATAGTAACTGCATATCCTGCAATGGGACAGGAAATGGACTATAGATGGGGAATGGGTGTGGACTGTGCCGCCACTAATGCACTCAAGAGACAGTAAGTGCATTCACACTAACTAATGGAGTGGAGTAGCAACCTAATGGTTAGAGCAGCAGGCTGAGAACCAGAAAAGCCAGGGTTCAAATCCCCTGATCTTTAAACCCTCTCCACTGCCTCTGGTACAAGCTTAGACTATAAGTCCTCTGGGGAAAAGGAGAATATTTAGTGCAACAGAATGTAGCTCACTTTTAGCTTATGCCTTTTTTAGCAGTAGATCAATCACAAAAAATCCAAATCCCTATCACTGTGCAAACTGCACAGTAAAGCTTTTTCTGTCTGTAAGAGCACGGAAGATGCTAGAAACACCCAACAGTTACCGCACAGGATTTGTGATCGTCACATCGTAAGTACAAGTCAGACCCTTAGAAAAAAAGCAATGCAACCAATAGGCTTAAGTTGAGAAATCTAGCTAAAGCTGCCACATTCATTGGCCCAGAAAAATCACAAGGTTAAGTACAACATCGACATACCACAAGCAATTGCTTACCTAGAGCTATCATGAAAGGAGGGTAGAGTAAACAAAGATCTGTTCTGTAGGTATCATTCACTATCCGCCTATGGAGACAAAACAGGAATTAACAAAAAAGGAAATATTACCCAAGTACGCTTCCGATTCCAAGACTAGCATTAACTCCCCAAAGAGCAACATTCTTATTCTTTTAGTAGTCTTGTCCCTTTCTTTGAAGAAAAAAAAAACAGAATCCCTTTAAATTTAAAAGCAAATGGAAAATTGAAAATGGCTTCTAGGGAGCAAATGTCAGTCTAAAAAAACAGAGCTCTGCCTTTGTTTCACAACTGAAGATATTGCACAGGAAATCAGTCAGGAAACAAGATCTGCAGAGCTATCCAAACACTTCTCCCTTAGAATAATATATAGCCTCCCAAGGATGCTTTTTAAGAGACTTAAGCAAAAACACAGCTAAGGACCATCTTCAAGTGAAAGAACAAACAAGTGAACACAAAACATTTTTGGATGGAAGAGAAATTCTGGGTTTTACAGTAGCTGTTTTCTTTGGAACCATAAACACATGGAAAAATTCCCCCCTCCCTCCTTGATGTTTTGTCTATCTCGTTTGGTTGTTCATTGTTGTTTGTTTTATTTTTTACTTTTATTGTTCTCTGCCTAGATGTGCTCCATAAAGCGTAGTTACTCACCTGTAACAGGTGTTCTCCAGGGACAGCAGGAATCAGTCCTCACATATGGGTGACGTCGGCGCCGACGGAGCTCTCGTGCGGAGCAATTCCCCGGCTTTCAAAGAAAGCCTTTGGGAATGCATCATGCATGCGGGGTCCCCTTCCCACCCAAGGGTACCATCTTGCTCAGTCAGATGACATAGCTAAAAAGACAGCAAAATGAGAAAAAATTAATCAAAGGACTGCAACTCCAGGGGAGGAGGGAGGGCTATGAGGACTGATTCCTGCTGTCCCTGGAGAACACCTGTTACAGGTGAGTAACTACGCTTTCTCCAGGAACAAGCAGGAAGTCAGTCCTCACACATGGGACTCCCTAGCTATAGGCTACCGAGAACCCATAGCTGAAAATGGCTCCCTCTAGAAGAGCCGCAGCAGCAGTGATAGGATTTTTCTCCGAGAACACAACCCCCCACAGTAGCCTGACACCAAAGGGTCGGAGTTGCCTAAACCTCGAATAGGTTACAGAGTACCGTCTGACCAAAAAACACTGTCCCGCCGGGACTCTCTCTCCAGGCAGTAGTGGGCTGCAAAAGTCTGGTTTGAAGACCAAGTTGCGGCCCGGCAGATGTCTGCCAATGGAACAGAGCGCTGGTTAGCCACTTATGCGGCCTTAGCCCTGACAGAGTGGGCCGTGATTCGGCCCTGCAGCTGGGAGGTCAGCTGCCCTGTACGCCCAGGCGATGCAGTCTGCCAACCAGGTGGCTAAAGTGCGCTTGGAGACAGGTAGACCCAGTTTACTAGGGTCATAAGAGACAAAGAGCTAGGGAGCTCTCCGATGTCTCCATATACATGCCAGGTAGAAGGAGAGCACCCTCTTACAGTCCAGGGTATGCAGAACCGCTTCTGCCCTGCTGGTGTGTGGCCTGGGGAAGAAGGTTGGAAGGATCACCTCTTGGTTGAGGTGAAACGAGGAAACCACTTTTGGAAGGAACTTCGGGTGAGTACGTAGGACCACCCTGTTTTTATAAAACCGTGTATACGGCCTATCCGATACTAAAGCCTGCAGCTCGCTCACCTGTCGAGCAGACGTGAACGCCACCAGAAAGAGTGCTTTCCAAGAAAGGAAACGTAGGTGACAGGTGGCCATTGGTTCAAAAGGTGGGCAAGTAAGCCGCTGCAGGACCACATTTAAGTCCCACTCTGTGGCCAGTGGGCAAATTGGAGGCTTCAAGAGGAGGAGGCCTCTGAGGAATTGGGATACCAAAGGGTGAGCTGAAAGAGGTTGCCCTTCCACTGGAGAGTGGTGAGCTGATAGCGCACTCGGGTGGACCCTGACAGAATTAGACTTGAGGCCTAACTCTGAGAGGTGGAGCAAGTACTGTAATACCTGAGGTACTTGACAAGTGAACGGGTCCTCCTTATTCTGGGCACACGACCCTTCAAACCTACGCCACTTGAACGCGTGGGATTTTCTAGTGGATTGCTTCCTAGAGGCCAGCAACACCTCCTCAACCTCTTTGGGAAGGAGTAGAGGAGCAAGTACTACCCTCTCAGCAGCCAGGCCATTAAGTTGAGGAATCTGAGATTGGGGTGTAGCAAGGAACCCTGTTCCTGGGTCAAGAGGTCGGGCTGCACCCCCAGTGGGAGTGGAGTTTCGACCGCCAGTTGAAGGAGAAGAGGGAACCAAGGTTGTCTGGGCCACCTGGGTGCTACCAGGATGACCGAGGCCTTGTCCAAAGAATCTTGAACAAAGTGCGTGACACCAGGGGCGTGGGTGGGAATGCATAGAGAAGGCCCTGTGCCCACGAGATCAGGAAAGCATCCGCCGTCACGCTCAGCAGATGCAACTGCCTCGAGCAGAACCGGGGCAACTGATGCTTTTGCAGGCTGGCAAAGAGATCCATGGATGGGAGACCCCAACGGTTGAAGATCCGCTGGGCTACATCCCGGTTCAGTTGCCACTCATGAAGCTGAAGAATCCTGCTCAACTTGTCAGCCAAGAGGTTCTCCTGACCGGGCAGATAAACTGCCCTTAGGGACATGTGATGTGCCACTGCAAAAGAGCAGAGATCCAGGGTTTCCTGGCAAAGGATGTGAGATCCTGTGCCCCCCTGTTTGTTGATGTAGTACATCGCTACCTGATTGTCTGTCTGTATCAGCACTAACTGATGTGCAAGAAGATGACAGAAGGCTTGAAGAGCTAGGCGGAGGGCTCGAAGCTCTAAAAGATTGATCTGAAGTGTGGCCTCTCGCGAGGACCAGAGACCCTGAGTGCATGAACCCTGGCAATGGGCACCCCAGCCCAGCAAGGAGGCATCTGTCGTCAGCACTCTGGTGTCAGAGGGAGGTTGGACTGGTACTCCCTGAAGGAAGTTGGGAGGGTGAAGCCACCATTCCAAGGCTGTCACCAGAAGCTTGGAAATCGCTAATCTGTCTCCGAGGCGGCCAGTGGCTTGCGTCCACTGGTCTCCGAGGCAGCCAGTGGCTTGCGTCCACTGGTCTCCGAGGCGGCCAGTGGCTTGCGTCCACTGGTCTCCGAGGCGGCCAGTGGCTTGCGTCCACTGGTCTCCGAGGCGGCCAGTGGCTTGCGTCCACTGGTCTCCGAGGCGGCGAGAGGCTTGCGTCCACTGGTCTCCGAGGCGGCCAGTGGCTTGCGTCCACTGGTCTCCGAGGCGGCCAGTGGCTTGCGTCCACTGGTCTCCGAGGCGGCCAGTGGCTTGCGTCCACTGGTCTCCGAGGCGGCCAGTGGCTTGCGTCCACTGGTCTCCGAGGCGGCCAGTGGCTTGCGTCCACTGGTCTCCGAGGCTCCATTGAGCTGTGCGCATGTGGAATAGAGCATATGGAGTCACATGCACCATGGAGGCCATGTGGCCCAGGAGGCAGAGAAAGACCCTTGCGGAGACTTGATGTGTGCTGGACCTGCTGTACCAAGTCCAGCAACCGCCTTGCCCTGTCAAGCGGTAGGTACGCCCGTGCCTGAAGTGTGTCCAGTCTTGCCCCTATGAACTCTAAGTTCTGAGTGGGGAGTAAAGTGGACTTTTTGTGATTTATAACAAACCCTAGGTGCTGGAGCAGGATGACTGTGCGAGAAGTGGCCTGCTGTGCCTCCTGTGCAGACTGGCCCCTGATGAGCCAGTCGTCCAGGTATGGAAAGACGAAGACTCCCTGAGGAAGGCTGCCACCACTGCTAGGCATTTGGTAAATACTCTAGGAGCGGAAGCTAGGCCAAAGGGAAGCACCTTTATTTATTATTTATTTATATTTATTTATTTATTTACGGTCTCTTCTATACCGCACTATTCAGCATCAGCGCGGTTTACATGGAACAAAAATGCTCAGTACAGATAACATGTATGAGTTTACAGATAACATGTATGAGTTTACAGATAACAGGGTAAGAAACTTGGATAACAGGGGTAACTATTTACAACATTTGCTACATAATCTTGGATAACAATGGTAAACTATTTACAAATATTGATACCTTGTACTGGAAGTGGTTTCCTCCGACCACAAACCTGAGGTATTGTCTGTGGTCTGGGTGTATGAGAGGATGTGAGTATAAGCATCCTTTAAATCTAAGGAGCATAGTCAGTCTCCCTGGTGGAGGTAAGGCAGTAGGATCCCAAGGGAAAGCATCTTGAACTTTTCCCTCACCAGGAACTTGTTAAGATTTCGCAAGTCCAGGATGGGGCGAAGGCCTCCTTTTCTTTTTGGTATGAGGAAATACCTGGAGTAGAAGCCTTTCCCCTGCAGGTGGTGGGGCACCGGTTCCACCACCTGATCCTTTAGCAGACCTGCCAACTCCTGCAAGAGGAGGCTCCCATGAAGAGGGGGCCTGAGAGGCTCTCCTGGGAAAAAGGAGGTGGGCACCTGGTAGAAGTGAAGTAAGTAGCCCTGCTATCTACTTGCAGAACCCAGGCGTCGGTAGTAATGGCTGGCCACCTGTGAGCGTACAGGGCCAGCCTTCCTCCTGTGCAGGGCCAAACCACTGGTGGGAGAGGAGCTATGCACTGGGAGTCAAAAACCCCCACCCGGCCGGGTAGGAGCCGAGGCTTGGGGGTCTTCGGCTTACGTGGGCCATGACCCTGTCCCCTGGCCTGCTGCCCCTGTTGGGGAGCTGGGGCGGCCTGGTAAGTGGGGTAGTTTCGGTAAGCCGTACCCTTCCTCGGGAAAAAGAGCTTTTTCCGAGGCCTTCTTCTTGTGAGAAGGTACAGATGTCTTCTTCGACAACCTTGTCCGGCTCAAGTACTCAGACTCGGGTTCTGCAGCTTTCTCAGTCATGGGTTTGCCGAAGAGGTTGTCTCCTCGGCATGGGACATTGACCAACTTATCCTGAATCCATGGCTCTAGGTCCAACGACATGAGCCAGGCCTGACAGCGTGCACCAATGCCGGCCACGGCTACTCGGGCCGAAGCCTCGAAGCCGTCATAAGTTGCTTGAGACATGAACTTCGAGCACTCTCTGATCCCCGTGGACAAGGCCTTGAAGCGCTGCAAGGGTTCCTCGGACAGGCCAGCCGAGAACCCGGCAATCTCCTTTGCCAGGTCCCGCAAGTATATGTCCATGTACAGCTGGTAAGTTTGGACACAGCATGACAGCATTGAGCCCTGGTAGCACTTTCTGCCGAGGGCATCCAGGTTCCGGGCCTCCCGACCGGGAGGCACCAAGGAGTGCGTTTTTTGGCTTTTCAGCCAGTGCATGGTTGATTCCACAACCATGGAGTTGTGTGGCAGCTGTGCTTTCTGAAACCCAGGACTCTTGCGGACTCGATAGATGGAATCGAACCACTTGCTGAGTACCGGCATCGAGGCCGGGGACTCCCACATTTGAAGCATCAGCCGTTCCAACATCAGAGGCACTGGTACAGTAAGAGCCTCCTTCGGGGGAGAGTCATACTGGAGGGCATCGAGCTCTTCGGCTCGAGGCTCCTCCTCGGCATCCGCAGGGAATGCCAAAGCCTTGGCCATGTCCCTGACGAAGTCCGAGAACCGAGTGTCCTCCGGAGGGGACCTAGTCCGAGGCTCCGAACCCGGCGAGTCCAATGGGATACACTGGGTCCGGAAGGTGTCTGAGGAGTCTTCCTCCTCAGTCTCCCACGCCAAGTCCTCCGAGGAGGACTTGATGGGCTCCGGCCTCGAGGGCTTTGGGCCCAACCGCCCTTGGCCGAGGATCGACTCGAGACCTGATCGACTCGAGGATCAGCTCGGCCTCCGGCGTCGACTTAGATGTCAACGTCCCGGTGGTCGGGGCGGATGAACCGGCGAGACCGGCCATCAGTGCCCGGTGCTGCTCCATGAAGGCAGCCATGCTGCTCTCCAGGGCTGCCAACCTGAGACCGAGCTCAGAAGGCTCCGCAGCTCCTGGCTCAGGTCCCGAAGTCGTCGGGCCCAACGCCGGCTCTCCCGGAGGAGAGTCCACGAGGACAACAGAAGTCACCTTGTCCGACGCCTCCGGCTCCCTGTGAGGTTGTTTAGCCGGCCGCTCCAACTCCGAGGACCCGGGGCGGCGGTCCGGGCTCTGCGGCCTGGAACCCGAGGGCCCAAGCCAATCAGAGGCGTCCAGCGACACCGCCCTCAAGAGTTTCTTTTTCCTACAGTGTTCCCTGGAGGGAGAACCCCCGCTCAGAAGACCCACGATGGTGCTTGGGCTTCGATTCCAGAGATGTCGAGGCTTCTAATGATTTCTGGGCCCGGCCGGAGGCGGACTCGGAAAAAAATACTGTCACGCTCCTGCTGCCTGCTCCTCAAAGACTTTGAAGACATCTTGCCACACGGCCCACAGACCACCGGCCGAGGCAACAGAGGCAGCAGTCGTGTGTGTCGGTGAGAGACATCAACTTCTTATACCGATCACATTTCTTAAACCCACTGGCAGCCATCAGGGGAAAAAGGGCCCCTGCGAGGTCAAACAACCGGGCTGCCAGTGAAAACTAAAAAGAGTGCGAACGCTAGTAAAACAGGACCGGACTCGATAACGGTGTACCGAGCCGAGGGCGGGAAGGGGAACCGGTGTTGAACTGGTTAGCTGAAAAATATAAATCAACTTTTCTACTTTTTCCACGATGGAAACAGGACCACATCCGTTGGGCTCCGCGGAAAAAAGAAGACTGAGCAAGATGGCACCCTTGGGCGGGAAGGGGACCGCGCATGCGCGATGCAATCCCAAAGGCTTTCTTTGAAAGCTGGGGAATTGCTCCGCACGAGGGCTCCGTCGGCACCGATGTCACCCATATGTGAGGACTGACTGACTTCCTGCTTGTTCCTGGAGAATAGGCAGTATATCAAATAAAATCAACTGTAACTGTACAACAGGAAGACAATCTTGGAAACCTGGGAAGAAGCTGGATCTTATTCTGTCAACAAGGATGGATAGCATAGCCTAGAGTTCCCTCATTCTCAGCAGTAAGCAGGCAATCAGGAAAACTAGGGTTGAAATCTCAGTACTAACCACTAGCACTCCTTGTGAGGTTGGACAAGTTACTTCAGCTTCCACTTCCTCAGGTGTAAAGGCTAGGTTTACTAGTGTGTGTTAAAGGTAGTTAACTCAACTGTAGCAGGTGTTCTCCATGGACAGCAGAAATAAGTCCTCACGTATGGGTGAAGTCCATGATAGAGTCCTGCGTGGGAATGTTCCCCAGCTTTTACTGGAAGCTTTTGGGAGGCTCCACCACACCTGCATGTCTCCTTCCCACCTGCCGCTGTGGCGCCATCTTGATTCAGTCTGATAACATAGCTATAGCAGAAGACAACTCCTTGCGAAGGTGGGAGGATTGTGAGGAATTATTCCTGCCATTCATGGAGAGCACCTGCTAGAGGCGAGTGCCAACCTTTTCTCAGGAATGAGTCTTCATTATGGGACTCCCAAGCTACAAGCTACCGAAAACCGATGAGACCAACGAGAACTCAACAAGAGCAAAACTAAACTGTGGTATAGCAACCGGCCAGATGGCCAACTATATAAACAATAGCAGTGATTCTGTCTTCCCTGTTGTTTTTGTTAGCTTGGCAGAATAGAATGGGCCTAGGGGGGATGGAGTTGGATTCTAATCCCCAAACAGATTCCTGAGTACAGGCTTGCCAAAGTTGCTGTTGCATCAGGAATCCCCGTCTAGGCAGTAACCTGGGCACAAGCAAAAGAGATGCGGTCTGCTAGCCAAATTGAAAGAGAGCATTTGGAAATGGCAGCCCCTAGCTTGCTGGGATCAAAAGAAACAAAAAGTGGATGGACTTTCTATGGGCTTGTGTCCACTCCAAATAGAAGACTAAGGCTCACTTGCAGTTCAATATGTGCAACTTAGCTTCCTGTTTGTGTGCATGATGTCTCGGGAAAAATATTGGAACTGCTGACTGATTAAGGTAGAAGTCCGATACCACTTTTGGAAGGAATTTAGGATGAGTATGAAGGACTACTCTATTATGGTGGAAACTGGTGTAAGGCGGATGGAACCACTAAAGCCTGAAGCTTGCTCACTGTGTGCTGAAGTGACCGCCACCAGAAATAACACCTTCCAGGTCAAGAACTTCAGAGGCAGGAAATGAGCGGCTCAAAGAGAGCTTTTATGAGCTGTGCAAGAACCACATTGAGGTCCAAAGACACGGCAGGAAGCTTATAGGGGTGCTTCAAGAGAAGCAAGCTCCGCATAAAGCAAACTAAAGGCTGTACTGAGATAGACTTTTCTTTCACACCATGATGATGCATTCTAATTGCACTGATGTTGACCCTCACTGACTTAAATCCAGACCAATGAGAGGTTTAGAAGATATTCAGGCAGTTTTTGTGTGCAACAGACAAAATGATCTAGGGCTTGGCCCTCACATCAGACAGCAAACCTCTTCCACTTGGACGAGTAAGACTCTCAGAGACCCTTCTTGGAGGCCAAAAAGACATCAGTTATACTCTCCAGCAGGTTGAGCTCAGACAGTATTAGCTTCGCAACATCAACTCTGTGAGGGTCAAGGATTGGACGTTGGGATGCAACTTTGTCCAGTGTTCCTGTATTATGAGACTGGGCATGTGGCAAGCTGTAGCAGCTCCTGACTGGAGAGCTATAGGAGAGGAAACCATAGCTTTCTGGGCCAGTGGGGAACGATGAGAATCATCATGCCACCATCTGTTTTGAGCTTCAGGAGGGTCTTTGCAATGAGAGGTATTGGAGGATAAGCATACAGAAGGCCCTCCTCCCCAGTGAAGGAGGAAAGCATCCGATGCTAGTCTGCTGTGTGATCTTACTCTAGAGCAGAACTGATCTACCTTGTCATTCTGTGGGGTGGTGAACAGATCTATCAAGACAGTGCCACACTCTCGAAGGATGCGAGTCACAACCTTCCTGCCCAGTATCCACTTGTGCGGCTGGAGGACTCAACGCAGCCTGTCTGCCAGAGTGTTATGCTCGCCTGGCAGGTACTTGGCTCTCAAGTCCATTCCATGCGCGATGGCAAATTTCCGCAATCTGACTGCTTCCCAATATAGGAGGTACAAAACTGTTCCTCCCTGCTTGTTGATGTAGAACATGGTGACCTGATTGTTGGTCTGAATCAGAACAATTTGGTTGGCCAGTCGATCTTGGAAAGCCCTTAGTGCGTTCGCCACTGCTTTTAGTTCCAAGACGTTGATCTGATGGAGACTTTCTTGGATGGACCAATTGCTCTGGGTGTGCAACCCATCGAGATGGGCTCCCCACCCCAGTTTGGATGTGTCTGTCAGAACCTTTTGGAGTAGTAGCAATTTGGAAAGGAAGACCCTTGAGCAAAGTTTGGAGGACTATCCGCCATTGCAATGACTGAATGAGAGGGGCTGTGACACAGACAATCCCTGAGTCATCCCATGGCCTGAGTCCATTGAGTCCTCAAAGTCAACTAAGCTTGCCTCATTTGGAGGCGTGCCAAGGGTGTGACATGCACTGTAGAGGTGATATGGCCGAGTACAGTCAACATCTTGCAAGCTGTTACCTGCTGACTCACCTGAGTTTACTGTACCAGTGCTGTCAATTTGTGAAATCAGTTGTGTGGTAGAAAGGCTCTCGCCTGAGTCATGTCAAGGAGGGCTTCAATGAATTCCAAATGCTGGGTGGGATTTTGGCTAATTTATTTATTTATTTGTTACAGTTTTCTATACCGCCCCTTCCAGAGATCAGGGGAGGTTTACAGATAACTAACGTGTTATAAAACGTCCTAAAATCTGTTTTATGTATTATAAAACTTTTAAACTTTTTACATTCTAACTTTTATATTATAACATTTGAACATTCTGAGGTCTTTACATATTCAAACTATATATCAGGTTTTAAGCAGGTGTTGGGTAGCTTGTAGGATGGGATTCACCTCTGAGTATGGTTCAACCCAGTCCTCGGGGAACCCTAGGACAGTCAGGTTTTCAGGATTCCCACAATGAATATGCATAGGATAGATTTACATAGATGAAGGCAGAACATGCAAATCTATCTCATGCATATTCATTGTAGGAATCCTGAAAACCCAAATGGCCTAGGGTTCCCCGAGGACTGGAGTTGGGAACCTCTAGTTGGTCAGTATTATGCATGTGGTTAGTTTGCATGTGGATTTGGGTGGTGCTTGGATTTGTGTTATGTGTTCCATAATGTGCGGTGAAGAGGTGTGTTTTGAGTGATTTTTTAAACGTCTGGAGGTCTTTGATTGAACGGATTGATAGTGGTAGGGAGTTCCAGAGGGAGGGGGCGGTGTATGTGAATGCCCTAGAGCGTGTGGCTTGCTTTGTTTTCCTGATTGTGTTGGGGATTTCGAGGGAATGAAGTGCATTTTCTCTTCTTATTCTTGTGTCTGGAGGGGTTTGAATGAATGTTGTGAGTATGGATGGTGCTATGTTGTTAATTAGTTTAAAGGTTGTCATGAGTATTTTGAATTTTATTTGACTTGCTATTGGGAGAGAGTGGAGATAGAACAGAATGTGTGTGATGTGGTCATTTAGTGGGGCTTTACAAATATCCTCACCGTGATGTTTTGTGCTCTTTAGAGGATGTGTATGTTTTCTGCGGGGAGATCTTGTAACAGGCTGTTACAGTAGTCGAAGTGTGGTCTGACAATTGCTTGGACTATTGATCTGAAATCAGTTGCTTCAAGGAATGGTCGGATGTATTAAATTGCCTTTAATTTGTAGAATACAGTTTTTGCTGTTTGTTTTAAGTGGGGGAGCATGCTGAGGGTATAAACTAGGGTTATACACCAAGGTATTTGACCTTGTTCTTGATTGGGAGGGTTGCGGAGTTTAGGGTGATGCTTTGGGGAAGGGTGTGATTTTGATTTTTTGTAATGTACATGGCTTCCGTTTTTTTTGAAATTGATGTTGAGGTTGTTAACATGTAGCCATGATTCGGTTTCGCTAATGCATTCGGATAGATTGTTAAAGGTGGGGTTATCTGTATCTAAGGGGAGGGATAACATGGTTCTCCAAAGAAGTGGCTGCTCAAATAAAGCATAGTTACTCACCTGTAACAGGTGATCTCCGGGAACAGCAGGAATTTAGTCCTCACATATGGGTATCGTCGGTACCGACGGAGCCTGCGCGGGAACGCTCCCCAGCGTCCAATTAGAAAGCTTTTGGGAGAATCCCACAGCGCCTGCGTGCTGCCTTCCCGCCTTTCCCAACTGCCTCTCTCTCCAGTTGAGTTTTAAAGCTGAGACAAAGAGAGAGAGAGGGAAAGGGAAAGAGATAGATAGAGAGATACAACTCCTAGGGAAGGTGGGTGGGTTGTGAGGACTAAATTCCTGCTGTTCCCAGAGATCACCTGTTACAGGTGAGTAACTATCCTATCTCCAGGAACAAGCAGGAATGTAGTCATCACATATGGGGACTCCCTAGCTTTAGATGCCAGAGAGAGACCCCAGAAGTTGTGCGTCCCTGAGAAGGGCTCCACTTCCCCACATGGATCTCTGGCATCCTACCAGGGATGGAGGGTAGGAGTTGATTAGGTATGGAACAGGTGATGGAGAACAGCCTGACCAAACAAGGCATCCCAGCGGGAGTCCTTGTCCAAGCAGTAATGGGCTGTGAAGGTATGAACCGAGGCCCAGGTGGCTGCTCGACAGATGTCATCGATAGACACAGAGTGCAGATGAGCCATTGAAGCTGCCATAGCTCTCACATTGTGAGCTGTAACATGACCCTCCAGAGGACGATTCTTACTCTGATAGGCAAAGGATATACACTGAGCAATCCAGTTAGATAGTATTCTCTTGGAGACTGGAAGTCCCAAATGAGAAGGATCAAAAGCAACAAAGAGTTGAGAGGACTTTCTATGTTGCTGTGTTCTTTGTAAGTAAAAGGCTAAAGCTTTTTTACAGTCCAAAGTATGAAGGTTCCTTTCTGCATTTGATGCATGAGGCCTTGGAAAGAACACAGGTAGGTAGACCGCTTGGTTTAGATGAAAAGGCGCGACCACCTTTGGCATAAAGTGTGGATGAGTCCTAAGGACTACCTTGTCATGATGGAACCTTGTATAAGGTGGATCAGCTACTAATGCCTGCAACTCACTGATGTGACGTGCTGATGTGATTGCAATGAGAAAGATAACCTTCCAAAAAAAGGAATTTCAATAAGGTAGTAGCTAAAGGTTCGAAAGGTGGCTTCATGAGCTGACCAAGAACCAGGTTTAAGTCCCATGCCACCGGTGGTGGCCTAATGGGAGGCTTAGTTAGAAGAAGGCCTCTCATAAATCTTGCTATAAGAGGATGGGAGGAAATAGGTTGTCCATTTAGAGGCTTGAAAGAAGCTGCAATTGTACTCAAATGGACTCTTACTGAGTTAGTTTTAAGTCCTGCATTGGATAAATGAAGGAGATACTCCAGTAATGATGCCAGAGGTATCGCAAGGGAGTTAAGACCCTTCTGCGAACACCATATGGTAAACCTTTTCCACTTGAAAGCATAAGAGCGTCTTGTGGAAGACTTCCTGGAAGCATAAAGGATATTCTTTACTTGCTGAGGAAGGTTAAAATCATGACGATCTAGGCCTTCAGCAACCAAGCCCTGAGATGCAGAGACTGGGGATTGGGATTTATTTATTTATTTTATTTATTTATTTAACATTTCTTATATACCGCGCTATTAAGATCAGTGCGGTGTACATTGAACAAAATATACAACAATGTATGCAAGTAACATTGAGTTTACATAGAACATGGGAATATATAACATGGATTAACAGGTAAAACTATGTACAGTCAACATCATATATATATATGTTTTTACTAAATAAATAAATATGTTAGCTCAAGTGGATATTATCTGCGTAATTTATGTGGGAGGTGGGAATCAACAGAGGATGTGGAGCTATCGTGGAGCTTAACCATTTTCTGGTTGAATTAAGGTAATATGGTGTTTAGTGCACGTTGGAGGTCTGTTGTTTGAGTGGATGCCATAACATTCTGTCCTCCTGAGACAGGAGATCTGGAGCAGACCCTAACTGCAGGGAGGGAGCTTGAGAGAGATGTAGAAGCAGAGGGCATCACACTTGCCGTGGCCAATGTGGAGCTATGAGAATCATATGGCCTCTGTCTCTCTGAAGCTTGAACAGGGTTTTGGGAATTAGGGGAATGGGTGGAAAGGCATACAGGAAGTCTTGAACCCAGTAAAGGAGGAAAGCATCCCTGGCCTGAGCCCCCTGAGCCGGGGTTCTGGAACAGAACCGGGGAAGTTTGGCATTCCACGGACTTGCAAAGAGGTCTATGTCCGGGGTTCCCCAAATTTGAAAAATCTTGGCTACCTGGTCTGCATGCAGAGACCACTCGTGTGGAAGCAAAACTCGACTGAGTCTGTCTGCCCAAGAGTTTTGTATGCCTGGAAGATACACCGCCAGGAGATGAATCTGATGCTCTCTGGTGAGGGCCCATAGTCACAAAGCTTCGTTGCAAAGTGACAGAGAACCTGTTCTCCCCCCCTTGTTCACGTAGAACATGGCTACTTGATTGTCCGTATGAATGAGGACTATCTTGTAGCTGAGCAGAGTGTGGAACAGTCGAAGAGCAAGGAAGATTTCTCTGAGCTCCAAGAGATTGATATGTAGATGAGTCTCCTGTGGAGACCAGGTGCCTTGGGTGGAGAGGTCTTGCAGATGAGCTCCCCAACCCATCGGAGAAGCATCTGTTGTGAGAGTTGCCTGGGGTAAGGGTTGTTGAAAAGGGGACCCCAGCAACAGGTTTTGAGTGGACTTCCACCACTGGAGGGACAAAATAAGGCGACTTGTGTTTGCTATTTTGTCTGACAGGCATCCTGATGCCTGGGTCCATTGAGTGGATAAAGTCCACTGGGCTGCCCTCATATGGAGGCAAGCATAGGGAACCACATGCACGGTAGATGCCATGTGGCCTAGTAGTTGTAGCATTTCTCGGGCAGTGAGATGAGGCTTTAGCACTGCTTGAGAAGCTAACTGCACAATGCGAAGGCAGCAGGCCTGGAGGAGATAGGCCCTTGCCTTTCTGGTATCCAGCAAAGCTCCTATGAACTCCAAAGACTGAGTGGGAGTTAGAATGGATTTTGGGATGTTTATTACCAGCCCCAAATACTGAAGGATACGCATTGTGCAGGATAGAGAAGTCCTGGCCTCTGACTCTGTTGGGGCTCGAATGAGCCAGGCGTCTAAGTAGGGGAAGACGAATATTCCTAGAGTGCGGAGAAATGCTGCTACCACAGCCATGCATTTCGTGAACACCCTTGGTGCTGAGGCCAGGCCAAAAGGAAGCACCCTGTATTGTTAGTGCTTTTCTTGAAAAAGGAACGAAGGAATCTTCTGTGAGTTGGATGGATGAGAACATGGGTGTATGCATCCTTGAGATCTACAGAACAAAGCCAATCCTGACTCTGAAGGTATGGCAGCAGAGTTCCCAGAGAAATCATCTTGAATTTCTCTTTGACAAGGAATTTGTTCAATTCTCTGAGATACAAGATAGGTCTGTATCCCCCTGTTTTCTTTGGGATAAGGAAATAGGGGGAGTAAAACCCTGTACCCTGCTGATGGATGGGTACCTCTTCTATTGCCCCTTGGGCAAGAAGCATAGTGACCTCCTGACCTAACAGGTTGATGAGAGAGGTCGGAAAATTGAACTGCCTTATCATTGTGGAAGGGGAAATGCTCGAAAAATGAAGCTTGTACCCCTCTTTTATGATGGAGTGTCCAATGCTCTGCTGTTATCTGCCCCCTTCGGGGGGCAAAGTGACACAACCTTCCTGGAATGGTGGACGGCTCTGGTTCAATGAGAGCCAGGAAGGCTAAGTTCTCTAGCTGAAAGTCAAAGGCCTTGTGGAGGCTGAGACTGCTGAGGCTTAGCAGTTTTCTTTGTTTGGGTGGTTGCTGACCTTTCCGGACAAGCTGACCTGCAGAACGTCCCTGCTGAGAATAAGCAGGATAAAATCTTTTCTTTTTAGAAAAGAATGGTTTCTTGAAAGATTTCTTTCTTGCAGGATCAGCTGTGGACTTGGATAATCTATCCAAGGTGGAGTTGTCAGCATCCAACTCATTGGCCTTTTCCTGCCAATCTTTACCAAACAGGTTCTCACCAGTACAAGGAATATTTCCCAGTTTGTCTTGTACCCAGAGCTCCAGATCAGATGCCTGGAGCCAAGCAATTCTACGTGCACCTATGGCAATGGCAGAGGTTCTGCTTATGCACTCAAAACAGTCAAAAACTGCACGGTTGACAAATTTAGAAACATCTTGGGCATGTTTGACCAATGTGAGAAAATCCTGAAAGGAAATGTCCTCTGGAGGAGACATCCTGCGTTTAGGGGAGGAAGGCTCCTCCGGGAGAAGTATTCCCGCATCGACAGAACTGTCAGAATCCTCAGATTCCTCTGAGGACTCGAAGTACCTTCTGTCGGGATGCTCTTGAAGAGCCCGATACCCGCACCGACCGAAGTCGGTACCAAGGGGAATCGGTACTGTTATAACGGTACCGGAAGGCATCGCATGACTGGGTGCCGACAGTGCGGACGCCGATGTCGATGCCGACGCTGTCGGTACCGGTACCGATACCGGTGCCGGAGTCGGTGCCGGTTGAACTGTCTGATGCGGTTCCGAGGGTGTCGATGCCGCAAGAAGAGCCGCCACACTGCGTTCAATAGCCAGAACCCTCTGGTCTATCGATGCTGCCGATGCCTGGATGTCGGTACCGGAAAAGACCGCCGGTACCCCAGAGCATGGCACCAGTAGTTCTGCCGAGGTGGAGGCCTCGAAAACGTCCAGGAGCCCCGATAATGCTTTGGAAGCCGAAGCCTCCTGCTGCGGCAATTTTGCCGGTGCAGAATCCTCAAGGGCAACGCCAGAGGCATCTCGATGCTTAAAGGGAGATCTACCCTTTGAGGACAGGCTAGACTTATGTTTAGTTACCTGAGATCCACGGGAGAAAGACGAAGCCCTGGAAGACGTCAATGCCACTGAAGCTGCATCAGAGGAAAACAGGGTACTGAGCTTGGCAGCTCGGTTCTGTCGACCTCTCTTGGACATCATGGCACAGGCCATACATTCCGAGATGGAATGGTCAGGACCTAAACATTTCATATACCACTCATGGGTGTTGGTGACGGAGATGGTACCACCACACTTGGTGCACTTTTTAAAACCCGAAGAGGGTTTTTCCATTGTGGGAAAAATCTTGGGCCTAAGGCCAAAAATGGCACGTGCACCTGGAAAAAATGGGAAAAAAGTACTAAGAAATTTTTTTTTTTAAAAGAAAAGAAAGAAAGAAAGAAAGAAAAAACAGCGGTACCGGTAAAGCATCGAGGAAGGCAGACGCAACCACAAAAAAGGAGGAAAAATTTCTGCGGTGACAGGAACACGACCTGCTGGCTCCGCAGAAAACGAAGAACTGGAGAGAGGCAGTTGGGAAAGGCAGGAAGGCAGCACGCAGGTGCTGTGGGATGCTCCCAAAAGCTTTCTAATTGGATGCTGGGGAACGTTCCCGCGCAGGCTCCGTCGGTACTGACAATACCCATATGTGATGACTACATTCCTGCTTGTTCCTGGAGATAGGCAAAAACCACAGCATTCACAAAATTCAAAAGCTTGCAAAGAAGAGGAACACAGAAAGGAATACAGGACCAAACTAAGAGAAACAAAAAGAGAAATAAGGAAAGCAAAATCAAAGGCAGAGGAAAAGCTGGCTAAAGATGTGAAGTGTGGCGACAAAACTTTCTTCAGGTATATTTGGGAGAGGAGGAAAATCAGAGATGGAATTACAGGACTCAGAAGTGCCGGGAACGGATTCGTGGAAAGTGACATTGAAAAAGCGAAATTGCTAAACAAATACTTCTGCTCTGTTTTTACTAAAGAAAATCCTGGAGAAGGACCATCTGTGACTCCCAAATATAAAAATGGGAATGAAGTAGATACCACACCATTCACAGAAGATGATGTGTTAGAACAACTTGCAAAACTGAAAGTGGACAAGGCCATGGGACCAGATGGGATACATCCCAGAATACTGAAAGAGCTCAGAGAGGTTCTTGCAGGGCCGTTAAAGGATGTTTTCAACAGTCCTTGGAAACACAGGAGAAGTTCCTCAGGACTGGAGCAGGGCGGATGTGGTACCTCTTCACAAAAGTGGTGACAGGGAAGAAGTGACAAACTACAGGCCAGTGAGCCTTACCGCAGTGGCGGGAAAAGTAATGGAGGCGCTTCTGAAAGAGCGAATAGTGGACTTTCTCAAAATAAACAGGTTGCATGAACCGAGGCAACATGGTTTTACCAAAGGATGATCATGCCAAACAAATCTGATTGAGTTCTTTGTCTGGGTGACCAGAGAACTAGATCAGGGGCATGCAATGGATGTCATCTACTTGGATTTCAGCAAAGCCTTTGATACTGTTCCTCATAGGAGGCTTATCAATAAACTCAGTAGTTTGGGGATAGGTCCCAAGGTGGTGAACTGGATCAGAAATTGGTTGACTGACAGGCAACAGAAGGTGATAGTAAATGGAGCTCACTCAGATGAAAGGAGGGTGATTAGCGGGGTGCCCCAGGGTTCGGTCCTGTGCCCGGCACTGTTCAATGTATTTGTGAGTGATATTGCTGAAGGACTGCATGGAAAAGTCTGTCTATTTGCAGATGACACCAAAATTTGCAACAGAGTGGACTCCCCTGAGAGAGCGGATAACATGAGGAAAGATCTACAAAAGCTGGAAGAATGGTCTAATGCTTGGCAGTTAAGATTTAGTGCAAAGAAGTGCAGTGTCATGCACTTGGGAAGCAGAAATCCAGGGAAATGTACACAATAGGGGGCAAGAGTTTGGTGTGCATGGACCAGAAGGACCTTGGTGTGATCATTTCTGAGGATCTCACGGTGGCAAAACAGTGCGACAAGGTAGTGGCAAAAGTCAGGAGGATGTTGGGTTGCATACAAAGAGGAATTACCAGCAGAAAGGAAGAAGTACTAATGCCACTGTATAAGTCACTGGTGAGGCCTCACTTGGAATACTGTGTTCAGTTTTGGAGGCCATATCTTGCAAAGGATATAAAAAGATTGGAAACTGTTCAGAGGAAGGCGATCAAAATGATTTGGAGCCTGCGTCAGAAGCCTTATGAGAAGAGACTTGAAGACCTAAATATGTTCATTCTGGAGGAGAAGAGGGACAGGGGAGATATGATTCAGACCTTTAAATAGTTAAAGAGAAATAATGAACAAACAAACCTCTTCCAAAGACAGGGAAGCTGTAAAACTAGAGGGCATAACATGAAGCTGCAAGGGGGTAAATTGAAAGGCAATGTCAGGAAATACTTTTTCACTGAAAGGGTGGTGGATGCTTGGAATGCCCCTCCTGATGGAAGTGGTGGGGGAAAATACAGTGACGGAATTCAAAATGGCATGGGACAGACACAGAGGATCCCTTTACAGCAACAGGATAAAATCAAAATAAACTTAACTATCTAATTTCTCAACATACAACATACTCTGTGTAGGGGTGTCCTACATAGAGTGGTGGGTTCACCCCTAAAACAAAGACATGGGGAGGGATGGCCTGTATGGAGCAGCAGGTGCACTACTCTTGCCATCATACTGGGCAGACTAGATGGACCATACTGGTCTTTATCTGCCATCATTTACTATGTTACTATGATGTCATCTGCATAAATATAGTAATTGATGTTGAATTTTTTAAATATGTCGGTGATTGGTTGTAAGCAAAGGTTAAATAGTAGGGCTGAGAGGGTGGACCCTTTTGGGATTCCTTGGCCTTGTGGGAAAGTGACATGGGGTTCATTTCCTAGTTGGATGCGTAGTCTGCGGTTTGAGATATAGGACTTTAACCATTGTAGGACTGTTCCTTCTATTCCAATTTGTGTTAGTCTGGTGATGAGGGTGCTGTAATTGATATTATCGAATGCTGAGGCAATATCTAGGAAGGAATATACATTTAGGGTTATCTAGGACTCGGATGAGGTGGTCGAGTAAGGATATCAGCAGCGTTTTGACTCCATGAAAAGGTCGAAAGTCGAATTGTTGTGTGTCTAGGGGGGCGTTGTTGTCTATGTGATCTTGTAGTTGTATTTGGATGATTTTTTCGATGATTTTAGCGACAAAGGGGATGCTTGCTATTGGTCTGTATGAGCTGGGTTCGTTGCGGTTACGTGTTTGGTTCTTTAGTATTAGACGTATGGAGAATTTACCATGAACCCTAGTAGTTCCTGTCTATGAGGAATGCCTATCAACACAACTATAATTCAAGTATATGCCCCAACAACAGCTGCAGAAGAGGATGAAATTGAAGAGTTCTATGAACAAGTTCAAGCTCAAATTGACAGAACACGCAAACAGGATATTCTGATAGTCAAGGGTGACTGGAACGCAAAAGTTGGCAACAAAGAAGGCGGCAAAGTGGTTGGAAAATATGGACTTGGCAAAAGAAATGTAACTGGAGAAAGACTGATAGAATTCTGCAAGACCAATGATCTATTCATCTCAAACACCTTCTTCCAACACCACAAGTGGCAACTGTACACATGGACTTCACCCAATGGATTGTACAAAAATCTAATTGACTATCTGTGGAAGTTAACGATGGAAAAGCTCTATAACATCAACAAAGACAAAACCTGGAGCTGACTGTGGTACAGATCATCAACTACTAGTATGCAAACTCAAGCTAAAGTTGAAAAAGAGCAAACCACTCATGAATGCAGCAAAATATGACCTTGAGAATAAACCACTGGAATTTAAAGACTGCCTGCAAAATCGATTTGCTGCTTTAGATACAAATGACAGAGCTCCAGAACAGTTATGGAATGACAAAGAAAATTGTGGTGGAAGAAAGCGAGAAGTCTCAAAGGTGAAAAAGCAAAAACAGCTAAAATGGATGATGGAAGAAACTCTGACAATTGCCCAGACATGCAGAGAAGCTAAAGCCAAAGGAAAAAGAAAGACAATCGCAGAACTCAACAGAGATCTCCAACGTGCAGCAAGATAGGACAAGGAAAAGTACTACGTTGACACATGCAAGGAAATAGAAGCAGAAACTATTAGAGGAAGAACAAGATTGGCTTTTCTAAAGCTACGAGAGTTAAAGAAAAAATTCCAGCCTTGAATTGGAATGTTACAAGATGCTAAAGGTTCTAAGTTGAATGATGCTGAGAAGATCAAGAAAAGGTGGAAAGACTATACAGAGTTTTTATATGATAAAGATCAAGTGGACCAACAGCCATTTCAACCTGTACCTTATGATCCAGAAGCATTGGTGATGAAAGAAGCTGAAGCAGCATTGAAAGCTATATCAAAGAACAAAGCACCAGACATTGATGGCATTCCCATAGAAGTATTACAGCAATCTGATGCAGCTGTTACTGTACTTACAAGGTTCTGCCAAGAAATTTGAAAGATAACATCATGGCCAACTGACTGGAAAAGATCTGTGTTTATACCAATACTAAAGAAAGGTGATCCAACTGACTGTGGAAATTATCGCACAATCGCTCTGATCCCACATGCCAGCAAGATTCTACTGAAGATTATTCAACAGAGTCTACAACCATACCTGGAACAAGAACTACCTGAAATGCAAGCAGGGTTCAGGAAAGGGCGAGGAACGAAAGACATCGCGGATGTGAGATGGAGCCTTGAAAAGACTAAAGAATACCAAAAGGATATCTATTTGTGCATTATAGACTATAGCAAGGCTTTTGACTGTGTAAGCCATGAGAAACTCTGGGCCACATTAAAAAGCATGGGTATACCAGAACACCTGATCATTCTCTTGCACAATCTGTACATTGATCAAGAAGCAACAGGTCGCACAGAATAAGGAGAAACAGAATGCTTTTAAATAAGCAATGGTGTAAGACAAAGCTGCATACTTTCCCCCTACCTGTTTAATTTATATGCAGAACAAATCATCAGAGAAGCAGGATTGTATGAAGACAACAGAGGTGTGAAGATTGGTGGAAGACAACAACCTTCGCTATGCTGATACCACATTACTGGCTGAAAGTGAAGATGATCTGAAACATCTGCCTCTCACAATCAAAGATCATAGTCTCAAAATGGGCCTGCACCTTAATGTAAAGAAGACAAACATCAGGGCAACTGGAAAAATCAACAAGTTCATCGTTGAAGGAGAAGAAATTGAAATCGTGGACAACTTTAACCTACTTGGATCAACTATCAATAAAGAAGCAACAAGCAGTCAAGAAATCAGACGACGCATTGCTCTTGGCAGAATGGCTATGAAAGACCTAGATAAGATTCTCAAGAGCAGAGATGTCTCTCTCCATACAAAGACTTGACTTTTCAAGTCATGGTATTTTCAATAACATCATATGGATGTGAAAGCTGGACAGTGAAAAAGATAGACAGGAAGAAAATTGATGCCTTTGAATTATGGTGCTGGCAGGCAATACTGCGTATACCATTGATTGCCTGAAGATCAAACCAGTCAGTACTAGAGATCAAACCTAAGCTTTCTTTAGAAGCTCAGATGACAAGACTTCAACTTTCATACTTTGGACACATCATGCGAAGAGAGAGATCATTAGAGAAAGACATCATGCTTGGCAAGATAGAAGGTCAACGCAAAAGAGGAAGGCCAGCAATGAGATGGATTGATACAATATCAGCAGCTACAGGTACCAGTCTGTCAAAAATGAGCCATCTGACTGAAGACCGAACACAATTTAGGACAACTATCCAGAGGGTCGCCATGAGTCGACTCAGACTTAACGGCACTTAACAACTAGTAGTTCCAGCACCCGAATGGTCAATCGTGTTGATTCTTTGACTCCCTCCGGAGTGGCACTCTTGATCAGCCAATCATACATATAGAGGAAGATGAACACTCCCAGCATCTATAGGTAAGCAGCTACTACCGCGAGACTCTTTGTGAAGTGCTGAGACCAGGCCAACAGCAACACTCTGAACTGAAAGTGTTGTCCCCCTAGGACGAATTTGAAATACTTCCTGTGAGCGGGATGTACTTGCATGTGGGTGTAGGCATTCTTGAGATCCAGGGAGCATAGCCAATCTCCTTTATGAAGGTATCATTCTGAACTTTTCTCTCACCAAGTACAGGTTCAGATCTCTTAGGTGTAGCAGGGGACGATATCTCCCCTGTTTTCTTTGCTTTCAGGAAGTACCTGGAATAAATTCCCAGACCTCTTTGCTCTGGTAGCACAAGCTCAATCGTGAGATCTGACAAGAGGGTGGTGATTTCTTTCTGAAGTAGTTCCTGATGCAAAGGGTCAAGATGATGCATCCACATGGGGGGGGGGGGGGCACAATTTGGTGGTAGCTCCAGTAAGTGTAGTTGATAACCGCTTTTGATGATTTGTAGAACCCGTGAGTCTGAGGTTATAAGAGGCCACCTTTGTGCAAAAACAGCGAGCCGACCCCTGATCGAAGGGTTTTCTATGACAGTCGTTGGAAGACTAGCTATGTTCCGCAAGAACCAGTCAAAACCCCGTTCCAAGTTTTGCTTGGGGCCAGTTGGGCCTTTTGAAGCTTTTCATGCCACTGCTGCTGGCGAGAGGCCTGCTTTGGTCGGGAGATTTGGGACCCAGTAAAGTACCTATGCCTGTGAGGGTAATAGGTCTTTTCCTAGTTTCCACCTTGGTACCTCCTAAGATAAGAGGCTTGCTCAGATGTGCGCCTGGAGATTCTGGTAAGAGTAACATACCTGCTTTTCAATATTTATTTATTTAAACTTATTTTTATACCGTCTTTCTACTATTCAAAGCGGTTTACATTTAACAACATATTAACATAACCAAAAGGTAGATGTTTTACAGAGAACTGGAACAGTATAATAGCGTAACAATATAAATGGATAATAATTAGCATAAATAAATATGAATTATTTACAACATTGTATGTTTTAATGAGTCCTTTTTACATTGTTAAGAGTCTGTTGGGTTGAATCGATGGATTTTACAGTAAGGATTTATGGTGGATGAGTCTCCAGTTCTGTGTGGGTATTATATTCTTCCCTGAAGTAGTACATTTTCAGTTTCTTTCTGAAGTCTGACAGGTCTGATAGACTTCGCAATGATCGTGGTAGTTTGTTCCACTTAGATGTGGCAAATAGTATAAATGTTTTATTGCAGGTGGACTGTTTGCTTTTTGTCTTTAGCTATGAAATGTTGACCAGGTTGATGGTGGAGTTTTTGCAGTCTTTTGTTATTAGTTGAGATTATAGGTTGGAGGCATGTAGCGGATTATTTGTGGAGTATCTTGAATATCATGATGGTTTTATACCAGATCCTAGCTGAGAAGGGAAGCCAGTTCAGTTGAATCAATATGGGGGTGATGTGTAAACGATAAGGGGCACCAGTGATTATTTGAGCAGCAGTATTTTGGGCCATTTGTAGCGTGTAGAGAGTATGTTTGGGTAGGCCCTGATAGATGATATTGCAGAAGTCCAGTAAAGGTGTGACCATTGCTTGGCATACAATGTTTGGAATAAGTCTGGGGTAAGTAGTGGACAGAGGTGTTTTAGGATTCTTAGTTTATAATAAACTGATGTGGCTATTCTTTTTATATGGGATTGGAAGGACAGTTGCTGATCTAATGTTATGCTCAAGCAATTTGTTTTGGAAGTTACCTTGATCCACCAAGTGTGATAGTTGAAGGTGGTGTAAAAGATTGGCTAGTTATGTAGAGGGCTTCAATCTTCTCTTGATTGATGAGGTGGTTATGTTGCCCAAGCCAGGCTTTTACATCCATGAAGCATTTATGTAGGCCAGTAAGGTCAGGGGAGAGGAGATTAATGGGGATGAAGAACATGATGTCATCTGCATATATTTGAGATAGGACTTTGTAAGCTTTGAAGATCTGACATAGTAACATAGTATATGACGAAAGATAAAGACCAGTATGGTCCATCTAGTCTGCCCAGCAAGGCGGCAAGGACCGCTCCATGCAGGTCACCCATCCCCCATGTCTTTGTTTAGGGGTGAACCCACCGCTCTGTGTAGGGCACCCCTGTTTGTTGAGAAATTAGATAGTTAAGTTTATTTTGATTTTATCCTGCTGCTATAAAGGGATCCACGCATCCACCACCCTTTCAGTGAAAAAGTATTTCCTGACATTGCCTTTCATTTTTCCCCTTGCAGCTTCATGTTATGTTCTCTAGTTTTACAGCTTCCTCGTCTTTGGAAGAGGTTTGTTTGTTCATTAATACTCTAAAGTATTTAAAGGTCTGAATCATATCTCTCCTGTCCCTCCTCTCCTCCAGAGTGTACATATTTAGGTTTTCAAGTCATTTTTAATAAGTCTTCTGACACAGGCTCCAAATCATTTTGGTTGCCTTCATCTGAACCGCTTTCAGCTTTTTATATCCTTTGCGAGATATGGTCTCCAAAACTGAACACAGTATTCCAAGTGAGGTCTCACCAGAGACTTGTACAGTGGCATTAGTATCTCTTCCTTTCTGCTGGTAAGTCCTCTCTGCATTCAACCCAGCATCCTTCTAGTTTTTGCCACAGCCTTGTCACATTGTTTCGCCATCTTGAGATCCTCAGAAACAATCACTCCAAGGTCCTTTTCCTGGTCCTTGCACACCAAACTCTTGCCCCCTATCGTATATAATTCCCTTGGATTTCTGCTTCCTAAGGGCATGACACTGCACTTCTTCACATTAAATCTTAACTGCCAAGCATTAGACCATTCTTCCAGCTTTTGTAAATCTTTCATGTTCTCCACTTCTTCAGGGAGGTCCACTCTGTTGGAAATTTTGGTGTCATCTGCAAAAAGACAGACTTTTCCATTCAGTCCTTCAGCAATATCACTCACAAATATATTGAACAGTACCAGTCTCAAGACCGAACCCTGGGGCACACTGCTAATCACCTTCCTTTCATCCGAGTGAGTTCCGTTTACCATCACCTTCTGTCGTCTGTCAGTCAACCAATTTCTGAATCAGTTCACCACCTTGGGAGCCATCCCCAAGCTGTTTTTATTGATAAGCCTCCTATGAAGAACAGCATCAAAGGCTTTGCTGAAATCTAGGTAGATCACATCCATCGCATGCCCTCGGATCTAGTTCTCTGGTCACCCAATCAAAGAACTCAATCAGATTTGTTTGGCAAGATCGTCCTTTGGTAAGCCATGTTGCCTCAAATAATGCAACCTGTTGGTTTCGAGGAAGCCCACTATTCGCTCTTTCAGGAGCACCTCCATTACTTTTCCCGCCACCAAGATAAGGCTTACTGGCCTGTAGTTTGTCACTTCTTCCCAACTATCACTTTTGTGAAGAGGTACCACATCGGCCCTTCTCCAGTCCTGTGGAACCTCTCCCGACTCCAAGGACCTATTAAAAACATCCTTTAACGGTCCTGAAAGAACCTCTCTGAGCTCTTTCAGTATCCTGGGATCTATCCCATCTGGACCCATAGCCTTTTCCATTTTCAGTTTTGTAAGCTGTTCTAATACATCATCTTTTGTGAATGGATGGATAGAGATATTGAAGAGAAGGGCAGATAGTTTGGATCCTTGGGGTACACCTGTCATTTGTGGAAATGGGTTTGATGTCTTCATGCCAATCCATACTTGCTGCATCTGGGATTCCAGCAGAACCAGTCGAGGGTGGTACCATACAGGCCGATTTCAGAGAGTCATTGTAGTAGTTGGAAGTGCGTGAGGGAGTCGACGGCTGCGGAGATATCAAGGAAAATTAGGACGAATCCATTCTTGGTATGTTGTAAGGAGGTTGTAAATGTGTTTGTGAGGGAGGTTATGAGAGTTTTGACCCCATGGAACTGTCTGAAGCCATGTTGGTGAGGGTCGAGGGGTGCATGTTTGTCAAGATGATCTTGCAGCCATCTTAAGACAATTTTCTCTGTTATTTTTGCAACCAGTGGGATGCTGGAAATTGGCCTGTAAGATTTAGGAGAGATAGGAACAAGTTTTGTGCTTTTGAGTAGAGATCGGATTGAGGTTTGCTTGAGTGCTGAGGGCATATGGCTTAGAGCAAGTGAAGTATGCACTATGGTCTTAATATACATAACTCAGGTATGATCTTGTTATTTTTACCCAGATAACAGAGCATGGGTCTAATGTGGAGGTTGTCGTGTTGAGACTTTGTATGGTGTCTTTTATGTTTTTGACTGGTGGCATCTCAAATTGTGACCAGATATTTTGAAGGTTGGTTTCAAAGCTGGGTGCCGTTGGGGTTTGATCCATTTAAGGTGCTTGTGTCTGTTTAGAAAGTAGGTAGGAGGAAATATTTTGGGGGGATATCTTGTGCAATGTCATTCTGGGGTTCTTTTATGAGTGTCTTTACAATTGAAAATAGCTCTCTTGGTTTATTGCCGAGTTGACTAGCTTCTGTGGTGTCATCTACTGTAGAAGTAAGGAGATCCTGGATTTTCTACAGGAAGAACTATTCAGGCAATTGGTAACAGAGATCACACGTGATGGGGCCATACCGGACTTAGTGCTTACCAATGGGGAAAGTGTTTCTGATGTTCCAGTGGGAGATTATTTTACATCCAGTGATCACCAGATGGTATGGTTCAGTGTTAGCACTAGGGCTGATAAAATCCATTCAAAATTGAGGGTCTTAGAGACTTTAGAAAAACTAACTTTGCAATTATGGAACAACCTCAGAGTCATTAGCGGGATGGGAACAGCTGGAGGATGTAGAAAAATAGTGGGCAAAACTGAAAGGGGATATTTTAAGGACAACAAACCTTTTTGTTAGAAAGGTAAATAACTGTAAAAGGAAAAGAAGGCCGCTATGGTTCTCAAAAGAAGTAGCTAAAAAGGTGGCCTTAACGAAATACAAGAGATCGCATAGAGAGGAAGACAGGCATCTATATTTGGAAAAACTTACAGAAGTTAGCAAAGTAGTCAGGAAAGCAAAAGTACAAAAAGAAGAAGAAATAGCCAATGCATTAAATGCAGGGATAGAACATTTTTCAATTAAGTTAATGAGAGGAAGGAGGACAAAAGTGGGACTGTCAGACTCAAGGGTGCATGGGAGGAATATGCAGAAACAGATGAGGATAAAGCAGAATTGCTTGACAAATATTTCTGTGTGTTCACAGATGAAGGACCATGAGCAGGATCTCAGAAAACACCCACAAATAGGAAGAGAAGTAATTGGGATCTCAAATGATTTTCAGAAGACTCAGTTTAGCTAGTTTCTCATGAACAAAAAGTAAACAAAACCATGGGTCCAGATGGGCTACATCCAAGAATACTGAGGGAACTTGGAGACATTCTAGCGGCTCCACTGTCTGACCTTTTCAATGCCTTTTTGGAGTCAGAAGTGGTGCCAGAGGACTGGAGAAAGGCACATGTAGTCGCTTTACACAAAAGTGGATGTAAGGATGACATTCAGAACTACAGGCTGGTTAGTTAAACCCCTGGTGGTTAATGAATTATTCGAAAGGCTACTAAACGAGAGAATAGTGAGGTTTCTGGAGGAGGGATAGGGGAGGTATGATTCAGACCTTTAAATACTTAAAGAGTATTAATGAACAAACCTCTTCTAAAGACGGGGAAGCTATAAAACTAGAGGGCATAACATGAAGCTGCAAGGGGGTAAATTGAAAGGCAATGCCAGGAAATACTTTTTCACTGAAAGGGTGGTGGATGCTTGGAATGCCCTCCCGATGGAAGTGGTGGGGGAAAATTCAGTGACAGAATTCAAAATGGCATGGGACAGCCACAGTGGATCTCTCTATAGCAACAGAATAAAATCAAAATAAACTTAACTATATAATTTCTCAACAAACAGGGGTGCCCTACACAGAATGGTGGGTTCACCCCTAAACAAAGACATGGGGCGGGGTGACCTGCACAGAGCGGCAGCTGCACCTACTCTTGCCACCTTGCTGGGCAGACTAGATGGACCATATTGATCTTTATCTGCCGTCATTTACTATCTTACTATGTTACTATAAGTTAAGAGAGTAGAGACTAGGACAGTATCTGAATTCAAGAAAGCATGGGACAAACACAGAGATCTCTAAAAGGAAAAAAGGGGACTATAGTAGTTTATATGGAAGGGCAGACTAGTTTAGCCATATGGTCTTTTTCTGCCATCATGTTTCTATATTTCTAACTCTTCTACCCTGGGCTCATCCTCCTTCTCCAAAGAAAATGGAATGGCCTTGGCCATATCTCTCACAAGCTCTTGGAAGGTTATGTCCTTGGGGTGGGGGGTGAGGGGTGTGGGGGACTTGCGCCACTCATGAGGTGGAGAAAGGTGTGACGAGAGCTCAGAGGACCTGCCCTCCGACAAATCCTCCGATTCCATGTCAGTGACCCAGCCTTCTTTCAGAATCAGTGAGGAAAAAGTACTTCTGCCTGGATCACACTTGTGCCTTGAGGGGATTGGAAGCGATGATGCACCGATACCCCTTTAGATCTTGAGGGCGCATTGGACCCCCAAGATGCCAGGCAGGGATATTGGTCGGGCAGGCATCAGTGTCTGAGTCCTTCGATGCCCTGATGTCAATGCCTCTCCCACAGGCAGGGCATGCGTCTCGAGGATCGGTTGTATGGTAGCCTATGTTGATGCAGCTGATGTCAAGGTCCCAGCATGCTGCGCCATGATACGTTTCTGAGCGTTTGCAGAAGGTGCTCCAGGGCCAATTCTGAAGGCTGCGGGGCTTAAGCAACTTCAATATTAACAGCGATATCAGTGTCTGGATCTCAGCTGTCTGTGCCCCTCTGCTATCCTGGAAGATGAGCTTTCTTCCCTTTGGGGGACCTTCGAGGGGTGCTCATGTGGACCTCATCGCTCTAGATGCCACGCTTCAATGGGCTCCGATACCAATGCACCGTGTGGTGTTCAGTCAGGGACTTTACTCATACGTGAGGACTCATTCCTGCTTATCTAGGGAGAAACTTTTTTTTTTTTTTTTAATTTAATATTTATGCATTTTACAATATAACTCAAGCAAACATGCTTGTCAGAAAAGGAAGTACTATCCAGCAATAATACATCATCAATAACTAACTAGCCAATGCAATAAAATGGGGGGATAAGACATTTTTCAGATATATTAGTGAGAAGAGGAAGGGCAAGAGTGGTATTGTCAGACTCAAGGGTGCAGGGGAGGAATATGTAGAAGCTGATAAGGATAAAGCGGAATTGCTTACCAAATATTTTTGTTCTGTGTTCAGAGATGAAGAACCAGGAGCAGGACCTCAGAAAACACCCACAAATAGGAACAGAAGTAATGGACATCTTGAACAATTTTCAAAAGACTGTGTTCGTGAGAAACTCTCTCAACTTAAAGTAGACAAAGCGATGGGACCGGATGGGATACACCCGAGAATACTGAGGGAACTTGGGGATGTTCTAGCAGCTCCACTGACTGACCTTTTCAATGCCTCGTTGGAGTCGGGAGTGGTGCCAAAGGACTGGAGAGAGGCTCATGTGGTGCCTTTACACAAAAGCAGAAGTAAGGATGTGGTTGAAAACTACAGGCCGGTTAGTTTAACTTCGGTGGTGAGTAAATTATTGGAAACGCTGCTGAAAGAGAAAATAGTGAGGTTTCTGGAGTCCAGCGGATTACAGGATCCAAGGCAGCATGGATTCAGCAGAGGCAGGTCTTGTCAGACAAATCTGATTGATTTCTTTGACTGGGTGACCAGGGAGATGGACTGAGGGAGAGCCCTAGATGTGGTGTATTTAGATTTCAGTAAAGCCTTTGACACTGTTCCTCACAGGCAACTTATAAACAAACTGATCACCCTAGGGATGGACCCTAAAGTTACTGCTTGGGTTAGAAATTGGTTGGGTGGGAGGCGACAAAGAGTACAAGTAAATGGAGCTTACTCCGAGGAGAAGGATGTTATCAGTGGTGTGCCCCAGGGATCTGTCCTTGGTCAGATTCTTTTTAACATCTTTGTTAGCAATATAGCGGAAGGGCTTTCAGGTAAGGTTTGCCTCTTTGCGGATGATACCAAAATCTGCAATAGATACCCAGGAAGGGGTAGGTAACATGAGGAGGGATCTAGCTAAGCTTGAAGAATGGTCTAGAATTTGGCAGCTGGGATTTAATGTTAAAAAATGTAAGGTCATGCATTTGGGCTGCAGCAATCCAAGGGAGCAATATAGTAAAGGGGGTGAAGTACTTTTGTCCACTAAAGAAGAGAGGGACCTAGGCGTGGTTGTGTCTGATGATCTTAAAGTAGCTAAACAGGTAGAAAAGGCAACGGCAAAAGCTAGAAGGATGCTTGGGTGCATACGGAGAGGAATGGCTGGCAGAAAAAAAGGAGTGGTTAATGGACTTTTGGTGATGCGGTGAGAGCGAGCAGTCGTGTTCTGCTTGCACTCCAACCGCCCCCCGCCTAAACCGGCATTTTAGAGCTGTTTTCTAAGCCAGAAACCTGCCGAAAGTGATTACCCCAGACTTCGGACATCTGCCTGCAGCTACCGAGGTGAGCTGTGTGACTGACAGGGATGGCAGCCGCGCTTCAAACAGGGAAGAAGGAGCGGGACCGTGGGCCTGCTGCTAGTAAAATGGCAGACGGCGTGGTGGCACCCAGCTCCCCGGCCTGGGTGGAGGAAATCTCAGCAGCAGTGGCAGAGGCCTTGGCGGCACAATTTACAGCGCTTCGTGAGAAGCTCGACGCTGTGCAGAGCTCCGTGGAGACTTTTGGTAGTCGGCTGCAGGAGGCAGAGGAGCGAGTGGGGCGTGCTGAGGATACTATAACAGCGCTGAACCATGAGGTGGAAGGCCTAAAGACCCGGCTGAATCTACAAGAGGCAAAGATCGACGACTTGGAGAATCGCTCCGGTCGAAATAACTTACGGGTGATGGGCATCCCTGAAGCTGTGCTGGACAAAGACCTTAAAAATTATTTGGTGACGCTATTCTCACCGTTGCTCGAGGAGACCGAAGCTGGCAGAACCATCTTGATTGAGCGGGCGCACAGAGTGGGAAGTAAGACCGTGAGAGACCAGAGGCCACGGGTGTTCCTAGTTAAATTTCTCCAGTTCCCACAGAAGGAGGCAATTCTACACGCTGCTCGTCTGAAAGGCACTGTGGTAGTGGACAATGTACAGCTACGGATTGCACAGGACTATTCTATAGTGTTGAGTCAACGATGCCGTGCCTATGCGCCTCTATGTCAAAAACTGATAGACCGTAAGATCAAATTTTCGGTCCAGTACCCGGCGCGCCTGCATGTGTTCCACGCAGGCTTGCACAAAATATTTGAGTCTGCGGACGCAGCTACGACTTATGTGGATAGTATCCTCCAAGGAGAAGGAGCGGGCCGAGCGCTCTCTGGCTGTCAGCGTGTGACTTCCATCTGATATGGACTGCCTACCTGTTCTTTTGTGTGTGGAGCAGAGACAGGGTTACTGGTTCTTTGTTTATCTCCCTGTTTTGGGGTGTTAGAACTGTATCTGAGGGCTTTAACGGCTTTTGCTGGTGGTTAACTGGCTGACCTCTTTACCTACCTGTATGGCGGGGTGGCTGCTCTTGCCTAGAGCAGTGGGGATGAAGGTGGAAGCTCGTGTGGATCTTAACGAGCTGTTACATCAGAGGGCTAAGAAGTCCATCTTATATTATCGGTATCGGCTGCAGTGCTATGGGGATAAATCGGGGCGGTTGCTGGCCAGATGTCTGAGGGGTCAGCGCGGTTCGAATACTGTGGCAGCCTTGCGAGATGATCACGGGATGTTACATAGGGACAGTAAGGATATTGTCCGGGTGTTTTGGGCATTTTTTCAAAGACTCTACTCGGCGGAGAGTGGTTCCCCCTCGGAGATACAAGAGTACCTCCAGAGGCTGAATTTGCCTAAACTCACGGAGGAGCAGAACATTCAACTGGGGCAACCGGTAACTTTGGAGGAGGTGAGGTCGGCTATTACCGCAGCTAGCCGTTTTAAATCCCCGGGGCCGGATGGCTTGGGGGCCGAGTTTCATAAATTGCTTAATAGTTATATCAGTCCTGCCTTGGTGGCGGTGTTTGTGCGGCGTGTCGAACAGGGGGGCTTTTGCTGGGGCAATAACCACGCTCATATTACCTTGATTCCGAAGCGGGGCAGGGACCCTGTGTTGCCCACTTCATATCGCCCTATTTCATTATTGAATTTTGATATTAAGCTCTTTGCCAAGATTCTGGCTGATCGTCTCGCGGGACATCTCGGTCACCTGGTTCATGAATCACAAGTTGGCTTTGTGAAGGGTCGGTACATAGTGCGGAACCTTCGCAAAATTCTAACATCCTTGGAATGGGTGCACGACCAGCAATTGCCATCTTTGCTTGTTAGCTTTGATGCAGAAAAAGCCTTCGATAGAGTGGATTGGTGCTATCTAAAAACTTTGTTGCCTTGGTATGGCTTAGGTGCCCCTTTTTGTGCCATGGTAGAAAGCTTGTACGCGGATCCAACGGCTGGAATACTCTGTAATGGGGTATTATCGGAGGCCTTCTCGCTGGAGCGGGGTACGAGGCAGGGTTGCCCTCTTTCTCCCCTTTTATTTGTTTTGTCTCTTGATCCGTTGATTCGTGCAGTGGAGAATTCGCATATGATCCGGGGGGTGATGATTGGCTCTCAAACTTTTAAAGTGTCGGCCTTCGCCGACGATCTCTTAGTTCACCTTTTATCTCCGGCAGAATCTTTGCCTAGCCTACTACAAGAATTTACGAAATTTGGTCTTTTTGCTGGCTTGCGTATTAATGGGGATAAATCAGAGGCTCTTGATGTCTCTGGGAGGTTGCAACAGTGCTGGCTGGGAGGCTTTCCCCTTAAATGGGCAACTACTCATTTTACTTACATGGGCATTCGGTTGACTAGTCAACCGCGCGAACTTTATAAGTGTAATTTGGATTGGATGCTGAACCGATTGTGGACTCAGTTATTAATTAATTAATTTATTTTAGTTTCTTATATACCGCACTCTTTGAGATCAGCACGGTTCACATAGAACAAAAACAAAACCAGAACAACAGGCTGTTCGGTATTACATATAACAGGGGTAACAACTTGGAGCAACCTGGGAGAACTATTTACATGGAATATGTAATCTGTTAACTAGATAACATACTCGAACTATGTACATGATTTAGCATGGTTGTTGAGGCAAGAATGAAGAGAATGAGAGACAAAGTGGAAGGATATGTGGTGGGGGTGTTATGTTAATTTTATATGGGGTAGTATTTGGTGAATAGGATGAATTTAAGGGCCTTTCTGAATTGGGTTAGGTCGGTTATGGCACGGATGTCAGAAGGGAGGGCGTTCCAGCATTTTGGTGCGCAAAACAAGCTCTGTTCGCTGTAGATAGATTGCATGTTATTATGGCCTTTGGTACTGCTAAGGAGTTTAGTGCTGCCTGTCTTCTAATTCTGTTTGATGGTACTAATTGGATGAGCTCAGAAAGTGAGTTTGAGGATATACCCTTTATGGCCTTGAATGTAAGAATCAGGGTTTTGAACATTAGCCTTCCGTGTATGGGGAGCCAATGGAGCTGTTTGAGGATAGGAGTGATATGTTCACTTTTGGAAGCTCCTTGAAGAATCCTTGCGGCAGTATTCATAGCGAGCTGTAATGGGCTCAGGGTGGATTGTGGGAGACCTTGAAGAATTGAGTTGGCGAAGTCGAAATGTGGTAAGATTAATGCTTGGTAAATGGTTCTGAAGTCTTCTGGGTCAAGTAGGGAACGTAGGTGCTTGAGCGTGCGTATCTTGAAGTACACAGCTTTTACGATATTATTTATGTGTGGTATCATGTTGAGCCGATGGTCAATTGTTACTCCGACGTATTTTATTGTTTCCTTGGTGTATAGTTCAGCACCCTTGACGTTTATATGTGATGGTGGGGTGAATTTGGGGTCTCTGGAGATAAGGAGAACCTCAGTTTTATTTGTGCTGAATGCGGAGGTTCTGTGACAGGAGCCAATCAGAGACTGCATTGAAGCAATTCGTTATAGGCATTAAATCCATTTGCTTTGTGGAAAATGGCATGTAGAGAAGGATATCGTCTGCATATACCATACATTTCACATTGAAGGATCTGATGATATTGCAGATCGGCTGCATATAGATGTTGAACATGAGGGAAGAGAGAGGACCCTTGTGGGACGCCTTGTTTTTGATGGAAGAGTTTGGATTCTCCTGTTGCGGATTTTACAAATTGCATTCTGGTGTCGAGGTATGATTTGCACCATTCAAGTGCTGAGTTGCAGATGCCTTTTTCCTTCAGTCGACTGAGGAGAATCTCATGGTTTACTGAATCGAATGCTGCTGCTATGTCCAGGAAGATTAGTACAACGCCTTGCTGTAAGTTGTCTATGGTGGTGAGAACATCGTTGAATAGAGTAGTAAGCAGTGTCTCAACACCATGGAATTCTCTGAAGCCGTGTTGAGAATGGTCCAGGGGGGCTACGGAGTCTATATGGTCTTGGATTTGCCTTTGTGCTTCTTTCTCAAGGATCTTAGCTAGAAGGGGGATACTGGCTATTGGTCTGTATGAATCGGGCCGTTTAGGGTCTAGTTTCACGTTTTTTAGTAGAGGTCTAATGGATGTGAGCTTTAAAGCAGATGGGAAGGAGCCAGATGTAAAGGAGAGGTTAATGAGTCTTGCAATGAAAGGGCTAAATGAGCTTCGGAGATCCTTTATCCAAAAGGCTGGGCATGGGTCGGTTTGTGCAGTCGTGGTGTTGAGTGAGGCGATTGTGTCTTCAATGTGTTTATCTGAGGGTGTGGTGAGTGCAGATAGGGGTGTTATGCAGGTTGTTTCATGTACAGTGGTTTTGGAGAGCTCATCTGTTTGTAGAAGTTTCGATTGTAAGTAATCAGCAAATTCCTGTGGGTGGATGTCTTCTTTTTGTTCAGAGGATGGTTCCTTTGATAGTGATTTGACCAGGTTGAATAGGTCACGCGGTTTGTTCAGGGATCTTTTGAGCATATCAGTGTGATATTGTTTCCTTATGGTTGTGATTGCCTCACGGTGAGATGCAAGGTGTTGATTGTAGGCTGTGTGATCATCAACGGAGAGTGAGCGGCGCCAGCGTTTTTCGAGTCTTCGTAGATGGGAAAGGGAGGACTGTAATTCGGGGGAAAACCATGGAGCAGAGGTTCTTTTTCTTGATGATGTGTTCTTTTTGGGTGGTAGTTGGGCAATGGTGTTGAGGTTGTTGTACCAGGCGGTAACAGACTCATCAAGGTTGGGTACTGTGTTGTTTAAGAGTGGTTGGGTGCTTGACAGTATAAGTTCTCTATTGACAGGTCGGAAGCCTCTTGTTGTTCTAGATGTGTTGACCGGTTTACTGTTGTTAAGAAGATGATTGTTGCTCAGAGGAATTTGTAGGTTTATAAGCTTATGGTCTGACCATGGTACATTGGTGATCGACTTCACAATGTTGCAGTTCTGCTCGGAAACAGATTGGGGAGCGAAGACCATATCAAGAACATTTCCTTTAGTGTGCGTGGGCTCCGTGATAAGCTGTTGATATTCAAGGTCTTCAATGGCGTTGAGGAGTGAGGATGACTGGTTTTGCTGTAATGATGGGAGATTGAGGTCTCCCATTATCCAGTTAGGAGTGGTGGGGTTGCTGGTATTGGCAGCCAGGTCTAATATAGTGGGAAGTTCATCCGGTGAGCTTGAGGGGGCTCTGTAGACTAGGTTGATGGAGCATTGTTTGTTTACTATGGTGATTATATCTAGGTTGCTTGTGCTAAGAGAGATGGTCATGTTAAAAAGGAGTTCAGACTTGCTGAGTATTAGTGCTCCTCCTCCCTTCTTGTTTTCTCTATGGGTTGTGTGTATAGAGAAGTTAGGTGGAATGAGTTGGTTGATGAGGACATTGTCCTCTTTGGATAACCAGGTTTCGGTGATCATGAGTGCATCCAGTTGCAAGCGTGGGGGCCCCTGCCGCTCTCTCTTTCGGGGCGAGTGGCGGCGGTTAAGATGGTAGTCTTGCCGCAACTGTTATATTGGTTGCAGACATTGCCGGTGTGGTTGCTCCGTGGCGATTTGCGACGGTTGGAGGCTATACTCCGGACCTTTCTGTGGCGAGGGGCGCGGACACGCATCCCCTTGGTACGGTTAATGGGGAAATGGAGGGAGGGTGGGATGGGGTTTCCGGATGTGGGAGCTTATGCCTTGGCATGTCAGGCCTGTCATCTCAGAGACTGGCTAGGAGGGACCGCTGTATATACTCCTACGCTCTTAGAGGAGGAATTTGTAGCCCCTTTGTCCTTGCTGGGGGCTTTGCATACGGAGTCTAAAGACTTACCGAACCGCCTTGTGCGTACTGTTCTGTTCGGTTCGGCCCAGCGGACATGGTGCTATTTAAATGGCCTCTGGAAGACGTCATGGACTGTATCTAGCTGGCTGCCTTTACAGGGCAATGTACACTTTATTCCAGGCTCTGGATCCCGCGGTTTTTGGGACTGGCGGAGAAGGGGTATTCGGAATGTAGGACACCTCGTTGACCCCGCAGGGAAGTGTAAGTCATTTCAATCTCTCTGTCAGGAATATGAGTTGCCCTCCAAGTATGCTTTTGTGTTTATGCAGGTTTCCCATTATATATCCTCCTTACCCAGAGAGGCGTTGGCGCTCGAGCGATCGGCGCAGCTTTTGGGATTTTTGCCTTGGGTGAGGAAGCGCCTTCGACTACTGCGGGTCTGAAATCTCGCCTGGACAGTGTCCGACCTCTCGCTGATTACAGGGGCGTAGAAGCGGCGCGGGGAGTAGAATTAGGGTGGGAGGTATACCCCGATACTATTCATACAGCTTTGCGAGGGATTGTTGATATTGTGGAAGGGGCGCGGTGGCGGGAGGTGCAATTCAAATGCCTAACTAGGGCCCATTTTTCGCCCAGAAGAGCCCTGCGTAGCCATTTGACTGACGAAGGTCGCTGCCCGCGTTGCCTGGCACCTCTGGCAAACCTGTTGCACATGTGGTGGACCTGTCCGCATGTTCAACCGTATTGGGCCAAGATTTGTGCCTATGTTAGTGGCTTGGTGCAGCAGAGGTTGAGGTGGACGGGAGCTATCGTGGTTTTGGATCGGATTGACCCCCCTTGCCCTACACGGAAAACGGAAGGCTTGTTAATGCGTAAGGCCTGTCTGGTGGGTAAAGGCCCAATTTTGCGTCTGTCGCGGGAGCAGAGTACTCCTATGTTTGGGGAATGGCGCAATTGTTTTCATAAGCTAATGTTGATGGAAAGGTGGAGAGCGCGGGGAAGTGTCAAACGCTGGACATCCTTTCTTCTGATATGGGGCCCTTAAATCTACACCCTGGGGGCTCGATGTCGCAACGAGATTTTGCATATTGGTAGTTGAGTGTGGCTGTGTGTGACTGCGGAGGAGGGGCTGTATGTGAGAGGTGTGGTCCGGTGAGGTTAGGGTGTATGGGGTGCGATCTGGACGGAGTGCGATCTGGGGGGGGGGGGTAGGGGGGGAGCGGGAAAGAAAAATTTAAAATTGTAATCATCACTTGTACGTGTCTACTCCAGTTGGGGATGAGAGTCCACCCCTCTGGAGGTTGGTTGTTTTATGTTCTCTGTTTCTTGTTGGTGATTATTAAATAAAGTTTATAAAAAAAAAAAAGGAGGGGTTAATGCCTCTGTATAAGTCTTTAGTGCGACCTCATTTGGAGTATAGAGTGCAATTCTGGAGACCGCACCTTCAAAAGGATGTGAACAGGATGGAGTCAGTGCAGAGGGTGGCTACTAAAATGATTAGTGGTCTTCATCATAAAGCATATGAGGACAGACTGAAGGATCTTAATATGTACACCTTAGAGGAAAGGCGGGATAGAGGTGATATGATTGAGATGTTTAAATACCTCCGTGGCATAAATGTTCAGGGAGAGAGCCTCTTTCAATTGAAAGCAAGTTCTGCTACGAGGGAACATGGGATGAGGGTGAAGGGAGATAGTTCCGCATATCACTCCTGAATCTATTTCTTTACGGAAAGAGTAGTGGATCCGTAGAATAGTCTCCTAGTGGAGGTGGTAGAGATGAGGACAGTAACTGAATTCAAAAAAGCATGGGACAAACACAGAGGATCTCTAAAGGTAAAAAGGGGACTGTTGTAGTTGTTATGGAAGGACAGACTAGATAGGCCATGTGGTCTTTTTCTGTCATCATATTTCTATGCTTCTATGTTTCTAATACAGGAAAAGAAAACATACTGGTTCACCTATAGTCAAAATAAGAGGGGGTAGTGAGCTAAAGCAAAACACATGGTGAGTGAGGAACCACCATGGTTATTCCCAACAATAAACTTTAAAGAAAAACAGATTGGTCAATGGACAGAAGAAAAATTCATTTAGCAAGGTGCTTCAACCAATAGCTGAGAGCTTAATCAGGGGCATCTGAGAACTAATAAAAGCAGATAATGTTTCATGCTGATAAAATATAAATTTCTTTGAATTATATGCAACACATTTATATGGAAAACGTAAATAATATGTCCCTCCCAATCTGCAGTATCACAGACTTTAACAATAGAAATTGTTGTTAAGTGCCGTCGAGTCGGAGTCGACTTATGGCGACCCTCTGGATAGCTATCCTAAATTGTGTTCGATCTTCAGTCAGGCGGCTCATTGTTGACAGACTGGTACCAGTAGCTGCTGTTATTGTATCGATCCATCTCATTGCTGGCCTTCCTCTTTTGCGCTGACCTTCTATCTTGCTAAGCATGATGTCTTTCTCTAATGATCTCTCTTCTTCGCATGACGTGTCCAAAGTATGAAAGTCGAAGTCTTGTCATCTGAGCTTCTAAAGAAGGCTTAGGTTTGATCTCCTCTAGTACCGACTGGTTTGTTCTTCGAGCAGTCCATGGTATACACAGTATTCGCCACCAGCACCATAATTCAAAGGTATCAATTTTCTTCCTGTTTGTCTTTTTCACTGTCCAGCTTTCACATCCATATGATGTTATTGAAAATACCATGGCTTGAACAAGTAGAATCTCTGTATGGAGAGAGACATCTCTGCTCTTGAGAATCTTATCTAGGTCTTTCATAGCCATTCTGTCAAGAGCAATGCGTCGTCTGATTTCCTGACTGCTTGTTGCTTCTTTATTGATAGTTGATTGATAGTAGGTTAAAGTTGTTCACAATTTCAATTTCTTCTCCTTCAACGATGAACCTGTTGATTATGCCAGTTGTCATGATCTTTGTCTTCTTTACATTAAGGTGCAGGCCCATTTTGAGACTATGTTCTTTGACTGTGAAAAGCAAATGTTTCAGATCATCTTCACTTTCAGCTAGTAATGTAGTATCATCAGCATAGCGAAGGTTGTTGATGAGTCTTCCACCAATCTTCACACCTCTGTTGTCTTCATACAATCCTGCTTCTCTGATGATTTGTTCTGCATATAAATTAAACAGGTAGGGAGAAAGTATGCAGCCTTGTCTTACACCTTTGCTTATTTTAAACCATTCTGTTTCTCCTTGTTCCGTTCGAACTCTTGCTTCTTGATCAACGTACAGATTGCGCAAGAGAACGATCAGGTGTTCTGGTATACCCATGCTTCTTAATGTGGCCCAGATTCTCATGGTTTACACAGTCAAAAGCCTTGCTATAGTCGATAAAGCACAAATAGATATCCTTTTGGTATTCTTTAGCTTTTCAAGGATCCATCTAACATCCGCAATGATGTCTCTCATTCCTCGCCCTTTCCTGAACCCTGCTTGCACTTCAGGTAGTTCTTGTTCCAGGTATGGTTGTAGTCTCTTTTGAATAATCTTCAGTAGAATCTTGCTGGCATGTGGGATCAGAGCGATTGTGTGATAATTTCCACAGTCAGTTGGATCACCTTTCTTTAGTATTGGTATAAACACAGATCTTTTCCAGTCAGTTGGCCATGATGTTGTCTTCCATATTTCTTGGCAGAGCCTTGTAAGTATGGTAACAGCTGCATCAGATTGCTGCAATACTTCTATGGGAATGCTATCAATGCCTGGTGCTTTGTTCTTTGATAAGGCTTTCGATGCTGCTCCAACTTCTTCTTTCATCACCAATGGTTCCAGATCATAAGTAAAGGTTGAAACGGCTGTTGGTCCACTTGATCTTTATCATATAAAAACTCTGTATATTCCTTCCACCTTTTCTTGATCTTCTCAGCATCATTCAACATAGAACCTTGAGTATCTTGTAACATTCCAATTCGAGGCTGGAACTCTTTCTTTAACTCTCGTAGCTTTAGGAAAGCCGATCTTGTTCTTCCTCTAATAGTTTCTGCTTCTATTTCCTTGCAAGTGTCATTGTAGTACTTTTCCTTGTCCTGTCTTGCTGCACGTTTGAAATTTCTGTTGAGTTCTGCGATTGTCTTTCTTTCTCCTCTGGCTTTAGCTTCTCTGCGTTTCTGGGCAATTTTCAGAGTTTCTTCCGTCATCCATTTTGGCCGTTTTTGCATTTTCACCTTTTGTAGAGACTTCTCGCTTTCTTCCAACACAACCTTCTTGATGTCATTCCATAACTCTTCCGGAGCTCTGTCATTTGTATCTAAAGCAGCAAATCAATTTTGCAGGCAGTCTTTAAATTCCAGTGGTATATTCTGAAAGTCATATTTTGCTGCATTCATGAGTGATTTGCTCTTTTTCAACTTTAGCTTGAGTTTGCATACTATAGTTGATGATGCATACCACAGTCAGCTCCAGGTTTTGTCTTTGTTGATGTTACAGATCTTTTCCATCGTTGACTTCCACAGATGTAGTCAATTTGATTTTTATACAATCCACTGGGTGAAGTCCATATGTACAGTCGCCGCTTGTGTTGCTGGAAAAAGGTGTTTGAGATGAATAGATCACTGGTCTTGCAGAATTCTGAGTCTTTCTCCAGCTTCATTTCTGTTGCCAAGTCCATATTTTCCAACTACTTTGCCTTCATCTTTGTTGCCAACTTTTGCGTTCCAGTCACCCATGACTGACTATCAGGGTATCCTGTTTGCATGTTCTGTCAATTTCAGCTTGTACTTGGTTCATAGAACTCTTCAATTTCATTCTCTTCAGCAGCTGTTGGGGCATATACTTGAATTATAATTGTGTTGATAGGCAATCCTCGTAGACCAACAGAGATTAAGCGTTCGCTGATTGCATTGTATTTCATTACAGTTCTAGCAAGTTTCTTCTTTATTATAAATGCAACATTATTTCTTCTTTGTCTTTCATTTCCAGACCATGTGATCATCTGATGCTAAAGTGCCCGATGCTAGTCCATTTCGGTTCGCTGACACCCAACAGATCAAGTTGTACACGTTCCATTTCATTCTTGACCACCTCCAACTTCCCTTGGTTCATGCTTCGTACGTTCCATGTTCCAATGTGCAAGATATCTTTACAGCTTCTGACTCCTATTTCATGCGCAGCAACATCAGCAGTCAGACTTCCCGAGGGCTTTGATCCAACCACATCATAAATGCTGGCTTTACTCTGAAAAGTGTTAAGCTCTTCACCAGTAGCTAGTTGAGTGCCTTCCGACCTGGGGGTCTCATCTTCCAGCACCATAGAACAATTTGTTTTGTTTTAACTATCCATTGGGTTTTCATGGCAAGATACAGAAGTAGATTGCCGGGCCTTTCTTCCGCACAGTTTAAGTTTGGTGTTGTTGCCATTGTCACAAAAATGTGATCCTCCGCCGTCAACACTATCCCATTCTGCTGCTGCCCAGATGGGTGGTTTGTCTTGGTCTGGCACCTCAGCTGAGACCTGTCCATCTTGGGAGACCCTGCCAGTAGTTAAACTACCGAAGGTTTAGCTCTCAGCATCACTGATGCACGCAAGCCCTCACAGCATGACAAGCTGCAAAACCAAGTGAGAACACAATAGAAATTGTGTACAGCTTTTCTGAGAGGCTCTGCTAATATCAGGAAACATTGAAACTTTTACCCCACAGAACAAGGAAAAACGCTTTTAAGAATAACAGCCACTCCCTGTCGGAGACCAAAGCAAGAGAAACCAACAACGTAGACACTTTAATAGAGCTTTCAGTTGGAGAAACTAACAAATCTGAGACATTTAATACATCTGTGGTCACATCAGCCATATTAGTAACATAGTAACATAGTAAATGACAGCAGATAAAGACCAGCATGGTCCATCTAGTCTGCCCAGCATGATGGCAAGAGTAGGTGCACCTGCCGCTGCGTGCAGGCCACCCCTCCCCACGTCCCTGTTTAGGGGTGAACCCACCACTCCATGCAGGACACCCCTATTTGTTGAGAAATTAGATGGTTCAGTTTATTTTGATTTTATCCTGTTGCTTTAAAGGGATCCACTGAATCTGTCCCATGCCATTTTGAATTCTGTCACCGTGTTTGCCCCCACCACTTCCATCGGGAGGACATTCCAAGCATCCACCACCCTTTCTGTTAAAAAGTATTTCCTGACATTGCCTTTCAATTTACCACCTTGGAGCTTTCTGTTGTGCCCTCTAGTATTACAGCTTCCCCGTCTTTGGAAGAGGTTTGTTTGTTCATTATATCCCTTTAAGTATTTAAAGGTCTGAATCATATCTCCCCTGTCCCTCCTCTCCTCCAAAGTGTACATGTTTAAGTCTTCAAGTCTCTTCTCATAAGGCTTCCGACGCAGGCTCCAAATCATTTTGGTCACCTTCCTCTGAACAGCTACCAGTCTTTTTACATCCTTTGCAAGATATGGTCTCCAAAACTGAACACAGTATTCCAAGCGAGGCCTCACTAGTGACTTGTACAGTGGCATAAGTACCTCTTCCTTTCTGCTGGTGATTCCTCTTTGTATGCAGCCCAACATCCTCCTGGCTTTTGCCACAGCCTTGTCGCACTGTTTTGCCACCTTGAGATCTTCAGAAATAATCACACCAAGGTCTTTCTCCTGATCCGTGCACACCAACCTCTCGCCCCCTATTGCGTACATTTCCCTTGGATTTCTGCTACCCAAGTGCATGACTCTGCACTTCTTTGCATTAAATCTTAATTGCCAAGCATTTGACCATTCTTCCAGCTTTTGTAGATCTTTCCTCATGTTAACTACTCCCTCGGGGGAGTCTACTCTGTTGCAAATTTTCGTGTCATCTGCAAAAAGACAGACTTTTCCATTCAGTCCTTCAGCAATATCACTCACAAATACATTGAACAGTGCCGGACCCAGGACCGACCCCTGGGGCACCCCGCTAATCATCCGAGTGAGCTCCATTTACCATCACCCTCTATCGTCTGTCAGTCAACCAATTTCTGATCCAATTTACCATCTTAGGATCCATCCACAAGCTACCGCGTTTATTGATAAGCCTCCTATGAGGAACAGTATCAAAGGCTTTGCTGAAATCCAGGTAGATGACATCCATCACATGCCCCTTATCTAGCTCCCTGGACACCCAGTCAAAGAACTCAATCAGATTTGTTTGGCAGGATCGTCCTTCGGTAAAACCATACTGCCTCGGGTCTTGCAACCTGTTGGTTTTGAGAAAGTTCACTATTCGCTCTTTCAGGAGCGCCTCCATGACTTTTCCCGCCACCGAGGTAAGGCTCACGGGCCTGTAGTTTGACACTTCTTCCCTGTCACCACTTTTCTGTAGAGATACAACATCAGCCATTTTCCAGTCCTGAGGAACCTCTCCTGTTTCCAAGGATCTGTTGAAAACATCCTTTAACGGCCCTGCAAGAACCTCTCTGAGCTCTTTCAGTATCCTGGGATGTATCCCATCTGGTCCCATGGCCTTGTCCACTTTCAGTTTTGCAAGTTGTTCTAACACCTCATCTTCTGTGAATGATGTGGTAACTACTTCATTCCCATTTTTATATTTGGGAGTCACAGGTGGTCCTTCTCCAGGACTTTCTATAGTAAAAACAGAGCAGAAGTATTCGTTTAGCAGTTTCGCTTTTTCAATGTCACTTTCCACGAGTCCGTTCACAGCACTTCTGAGTCCTGCAATTCCACCTCTGATCTTCTTCCTTTCCCGAATATACCTGAAGGAGGTTTTGTCACCACACTTCACATCTTTAGCCATCTTTTCCTCTGCCTTTCATTTTACTATCCTTATTTCTCTCTTTGTCTCTCTGAGTTTGATCCTGTATTCATTTTTGTGTTCCTCTGTTTGCAAGCTTTTGAATTTTGCGAAAGCTGTGTTTTTTGCCTTTATTTGAGCAGCCACTTCTTTGGAAAACCAAATAGGCTTTCTTCTCTTGTTTTTGTTTACTTTTGTTACATATTTATCTGTTGTCCCTTTTAGTGCCACCTTTAGTTTAGCCCATTGCAATTCCACTTCCCTTATCTCCTTCTACCCTGTCAGCTCCTCCTTTAGGTACTCGGCCATTTTATTGAAGTCGGTGTTTTTGAAGTTTAGGACTTTTGAGCTTGCTATGATTGGCCTGTACCATGGCTTTTATCTCAAACCACACCTTGTGATAATCGCTGCTGCTCACAGGGGCACTCACGCAGACATTCAACACGCTATCGCCTCTTTCTTTATCTTTGCTTACCTGACTATTTTCCTAGCTTTTCTCATTTTTTCTAAATATCGATGCTTGTCTTCCTCTCTCTGATCTCTTGTATTTTATGAAGGCAACCCTCTATCCTCACCTTTTCAGCTACTTCTTTTGAGAACCATAGTGGCCTCCTTTCCTTTTACATTTATTTACCTTTCCAACTAAAAGATCTGTTGCCCTTAAAATATCCCATTTCAGTTTTGCCCATTGCTTTTCTACAACCCCCAGCTGTTCTCAGACTGCTAATGACTCCTTGATTGTCCCATCTTGGCAAAGTTAGTTTTCCTAATGTGTGATTTTGAATGGATTTTATTAGTCATAGTTCTAATACTGAACCACACCATCTGGTGATCACTAGATGCAAGATGATCTCCTACTATAACATCAGAAACACTTTCCCCATTGGTAAGCACCAAGTTCAGTATGGCCCCTTTACATGCGAGTTCTGCTACCAGTTACAAGAATAGTTTTCCTTATAAAGAATCTAGGATCTCCTTACATCTAGCTGATACCGCAGCAGGGATGTGCCAATCAACATCCGGCATATGAAATCACCTATCAGTAGCACCACTTCTTTCATGGCAATACTGCGTATGCCTTTTTAAAATCGGTCTACTTCTTCATCCCGTGAAGGAGATCTGTATATCACATTAATGCAAATGGATTTCCCTTTCTCTCTTTCTAGTTTAACCCACAGTGCCTCCTCACTCCCCTTTAAACCCTGTAATTCTATAGCTCTAATATTTCTTTTTTTTGCATATAGTGCCGCTTCTCCTTTCCTTCTTCCTACCCTGTCCTTCCTGAATAAAGTATAACCTGGTATACTTACATCCCACTCATGGTTGTCCATGAACCATGGCTCTGTAACCGCCACTAAATTTAAGTCAGCCTCCTCCATTAAAGCCTCAACATCTGGGATCATATTCTCATGCTACAGGCATTTATGCACACCACTTTCCAGATGTTGCCCCTTTTACCCATTTCTACAGAGGTATTTAATGTTTTTACTTAGCTGAGGCTTTCTTCACCCATCCACAACGAATCTAGTTTAAAGCCCTCCTCTGCTGCAGAAGATACTTGGATAGGTGGATGCCATTTCTGCTCTCTACAGCCCTTGGCAAATCATCCCATGGTCCAGGAAACCAAAACGCTCTAGACGACACCATCCACACAGCCATGCATTCATCTCCAGGATGCGAGCTTCTCTGCCTCAGCCTTTACCCTCCAAGGGGAGGGCTGAAGTCACTACCACCTGTGCACCTGCTTCACCCTCTCTCCCAGAGCTATGAAGACATTTTTGATATGCTCAGAGGGATACCCAGCAGTATCATTTGAGCAGACATGGATGAGCAACATCGGATAATAGTCAGTAGGCTTAATGAGTCTTGGCAAACTCTTCCTAACATCTCAGATTTTGGCACTTGACAGACAGTACAACTCTCTGATCATCAAGTCTGGTCAGCAAATGGATGCCTCAGTACCCCTCAGAAGAGAGAGTAAGCAGCCACCACTACCCTTTGCTTCCTTGTGGTCACTGATTCCGCAACTTTGGGGTGTTTGAGTTCTGGCTGTTCCCTATCCTGGATGCTTTCACCTCCTCCACTTTCAAGGCTACAATACTGGTTCTTCAGTTCGAGGGCTTGTCAATTCTGCAGGTTCTGGTGACTTGTGTTCAAGCTCTCTTCATTCTGTAGCATCACATCTTCACCTCTGTTGGAGGGCTTGGATGCTTCAAGAAGCATCTCATCAATGTACTTCTCACAGTCTCCAATGCTTCTCAGCCTCACTACCCCTTCTCCGAGCTCCTCCACTTGTTTCATGAGGACTTCAGCTTGCAGGCATCTTACAGATGGAACCGTCCCTTGACTGGCATTGGGCTATCTGGCTGTCACTTTCTTGCTCACCACTGCACACTGGGCAGAGGGTTTCAACGTATTATCCACGATGATGCCCAGATCCTTTTCCTGGGTAGTGAATCCTAATGTGAAACCTTGAATCGAGTAACTGTATTTTGGGTTCTTCTTCCCCAAGTGCATAACTGCACTTGCCTCATTCAAATTTCATCTGCCATTTGGACGCCCGGTCTCCCAATCTTTCAAGGTCCTCTTGTAATTTTTCACAATTCTCTTGTGTTTCAACAGCTATGGATAATTGTGTCATCTACAAATCTGACTACCTTGTTAGTTATTCCCATTTCCAAGTCATTTATACATATGTTAAAAAGCTGTGGGCCGGGAGGAAGTGATGTCACAGTTAGCGATGGCAGCCTAACACTGTTGATCCCATCAGAGGTGTTGAAATGAGAGCTATCATAGTGGCTCCAAGGCGGCTAACTTATCACGAAGTGGCGGGGTACTTTCCCTGAACTGCAAAGATGTCTGACCATAGAAAATTTGAGCAGTTTAAGTCTTATGTTCCCAAATCACAGCTGGCGCAGCAAGACGCAAGATCCGAGGCAGGCCTGAGCGCAGAATCAGACGAGATCATTGATTGGACAGGCGACCAATGCACACATGGCGATTTGTGGCAGTGATTACGAGAGCTAAGAAAAGAATTCATCACTGTGAGAGAGGAGCTGCAGAAAGGTCTGGTGGGACCTCTGCAGGGAAATAAGAGACATTGGCACCTGTCTAGAGGCAGTTGAGCTGCAGATTGAACAACAAGAGGAGGCCTTGAGAATGCATGTAGCATGCATACAGCACCTCGAAATCAGAGCAGGACTTGTTGCGAGACAAGGTGGAAGACCTTGAGAACTGCTCCCGACACTGTAATCTTTGTTTTCAGGGGATTCCAGAGACGAATGCCTACAAAGATGCTGGCAAGGTGATACAAGAGATATGTAAGGCTCTATGGGAGGTGGCGGAGGAGGAAGCTCAGGAGGGGCTATTTGATATTGAGTGGGCTCACAGAGCATTAGGCTACCCCGCTGGGACAAGACCACGAGATATAGTGGTGTGCATGAGCTCATATGTGGTAAAGAACTATTGTGCCTTGCACAGAAGAAAAGAAAATTTGTATGGGACTCCCACACTAGAGAGCTATACCAAGATTTGTACCCAATTACTCTGCAACCATGTCAGGATGTGTGTGGAGTCACCTAGTATCTACTCAAAGAGCATAGCCAATACCGTTGGCTTTTTCCCTTTGCGCTTCAGTTTGAAATTAATGGACAATTTAAGAGTTTGACCTGCAAAGGAAGCATGGGCTTGTTTAACCGAAGGAGGAGCGGCAAATCTACCTAACAATCTTCCTTTGAGCTCAGCAACATGGCGGGCAACCCCCCCTCCGCAATGGGAGAGAGCTACCAACAAAGGCCAATGCCTGCAGAGAAGGGGGAAAGGACACATGAACACTTCAGAAGCTGACAGCAGAGACAAGATGGACGTGGGGGGACTGAACTAAAAACATTGGCTTTTATCGTTGGGGAATAACTGGGTTCTTGGAGGGATTGTTAGTAGGATTATTAAAGCAATAGAATGCCGCTCTAGGTAAACGGGGAGGAGGAGAGGGGATGGAGCTTGGGAGGGCGAGGGAGCAGGAAGGAAAAGGGAACAAGGATGGGATGTCTGAATTTATTTTATTTATTTATTTATTTATTTACATTCTCTTATATACCGCGCTATTCTGCATCAGTGCAGTTTACATTGAACAAACTGAAATTACATTGAACAGGGCATTATAACTTGGAGATAACTATTTTACAGGGAACATGGGCTATGGAGGGTTAAGTGGCTTGCCCAAGACCACAAGGAGCACCTGTGGGACTAGAAACCCCAGTCCTTCCGGCCCAAGGTTGCTGTCCTCTAGTGGGATTTGAACCCCCGACCTTCCGGCCTGAAGCACCTTGCCCCAACCACTAGGCCACTCCTCCACTGAATGGGTTGAAGGGAAGCGGGGAGAACAAAAGAGAGAAAATAGAGAAGTATAAGATATGATGGTGTGCATGGGGAAACATGGAGGTGGGTAGGAGCCATGGAAGCCCTTCTTGGGGAGGATACCTCCAGTGAGTCACTTCCTCACATTGGATGGCAAAGGCTTACTCTGCAATTTGGGGGGTAAGGGGGGCGACAGGAGGGATGCACTCAGCAGTCAAGACACAGGGAGAGGGTTTGTCATCTGGAAAAAGCATATGGAGACTTAGGATAGGGTCCCTGAATTCAAAGGCCTCAATACACTGCAAAAGCACAAGCTTCTTTATAATAACCTCAAGCGCAGGGGCTGGCAAATAGCATTCGTACAAGAGACCCATTTGCTCCAGGAAGATGAGCAGTTGGTATGCCCACGTGCTTATCCTCATATCTATTTCGCGGGGACCGATTCAGAGCAGAAAAAAGGGAGATGTCACCACCGTGATTAGGGGAGACGTCTCTTTCCAGTTGGGAGGGATGGAACAGAAGAGAGATGGAAGGACCTTACTAATTTGGGGAACAGTCAGGATAACACTGCTGAACATCTATGGCCCCACAGTGGATAGTCAGGCGTTTTGGGAGGCCCTAGGGAGGTGGTTAGAGGGTTGGGTATGGAGACAGTTGATCGAGGCTGGGGAATGTAACATGGTGATGGACACGAAAAAAAGATTGATTTTGGGTCCTGGCTGGTGGGGGGGGGGGGGGGACACAGCTCAGAGCGATCGGGGATTTAATGAATGGGTAAGATCCTGGGGGTTAGTAGATTTATGGCACATAGCTCATCCCACATCCCAAGCTTATACCTTTTACTTGGCAGTGCATGATAGTTATAGTCGCACTGATTATTTGCTGGGCACCCAACACTGGGTAGTCAAGCTAGAGGGAGCCAAGACTGGGCCCATTACCTGGTCGGATCATGCGCCGATCTGGGCAGAGTTTGGGGAAGATCCTAAGAGGGAACAGAGACCTGCACCTTGGCGTCTCAATGAGTCCCTGATACAGTGGGCAGATGTGATTAAGGTGCTGGAAAGTACTATTAAGGACTACATCGAGTTTAACGATACAGGAGAGATGGGACTAGGCCCATTGCATGATGGGTTGAAAGTGCCAGTGAGGGATAAATTGATTCAGCTGGATGCTCGGGGTAAGAGGGAATGGGCGGAACAAATAAAAATTCTGCAGCAACGGCTTAAGCGATTAGAAAGTCAGCATAAGGAGACTGGAGATGGATATGTAAGAGTGCAGTTGGAGGCCATGCATCTAGAACTTAAGGGAAAATAAATCAGCTGTATTACGAATTTGATAACAAAACGGGGAAGCTCTTGGCACACAAGTTGTGGGCCCATGAGCGGGCTACCCAAGTGGCTAAATTAAAGGGCGAACGAGACTACATGCTTTTTAAGAGGTCGGAGATCAGAGAGCGTTTTGCACACTTTTATCAGCAATTGTATCGGCGGGAGGAGGGCGCTTCTCCAGCTCAGATCCAGACATACCTCCAGAGGGGTAGATGGTCTCACCCGCCTGGGAGAGGAAGCCAAGGCAGGGCTAGATAAGACCATTGGGGAAGAGGAGCTGGCCATAGCTATCAAAGGCCTCCAAACTGGGCAAAGCTCCTGGGTTAGACGGATTTACCAGTCTTTTTTTTTTTTTTAATAAAAAGATGGCCCTAACCCTCACACCAGTCCTTTTGCGGGTCTTTAATGTAGTGCTGCAGGGCGGCAGCTTGCCACCGTCCTTTGGGGATGCGGCAATATCGGTGATCCCAAAGCCTAGGCATGACTCCACAATTTGCGGGTCATACTAACCCATATCTCTTATCAACATCGATGCCAAACTCCTGGCCAAAATCCTGGCCGACAGGCTGGGGGCATCGTTCCCGGGGCTGATCCATCCAGATCAGACGGGCTTTGTTCAGGGACGTCAGACAGGGGATAACATTAGGCGGGTCCTTCAACTTGTCTGGCGAGCACATAAGGAACGACTGCCCACTCTCTTGTTAGCTATCGATGCCGAAAAGGTATTTGATTGTGTCCACTGGGACTGTTTGGCGTTTTGGATCATGTGGGGGTGGGCCCGCATTTTTTGCCTTGGGTTTGGGCGCTTTATGCGGCCCCGCATGCTTCGGTGAAGGTTAATGGAGGGCACTCTGCATTTTTTGATCCACAGAGAGGTACTAGTTAAGGGTGCCCCTTGTCTCCTTTGCTATTTGCACTCTTTATGAAGCCTTTTGCGTGTCTGATTTGGGCGAATGCAGATATTACGGGGGTGTCTGTAGCAGGAGATCAGCATAAAACTGCACTTTTCGCTGATGACCTACTTCTTGCATAGACACGCCTCATGCTTTCTTAACTTGTGCTTATGTGCAAACGTAATCGCTTTGGGACCCTCTCAAGATTCTAGATAAACTGGGACAAAACTGAGGAGTTCAATGTTTCGCTGGGGGGAGGGTGGGTGGGAGGAGATTCAGATTAGACAGACGTATCCTTTTCATTGGGCTTGAGATTCTTTGCCTTATTTAGGAGTATGCATTACATGGTCGCCAGAGAGTGTATATCAGGCTAATTAACCGGCCTTACAGCGAGAGGTGGAAAAGGATCTGACCCAATGGCAGTCTGGAAAGCTTTCATGGCGCGGCCAATTGGCAACTATAAAAATGAATGTGCTGTCACTTTGTTGTATTGCTTCCAGGTTCTCCCGATAGTGAGAACCTGGAACTCCAGAGATGAATATTTGATTTTATTTGGCAGAGGCACCTAGCTTGTGTGTCGCGTCAGGTTCTATATAGTACGTGTCGTAGAGAGGGTTTGGGGGTCCCAAACATTAACCTGTACTATCTGGCTTCCCAGATGTGCCAAGCCATGGATTGGAGGGGGGGAGATAAGCGGTTCTGGGCGGGAGAGCAATCATGGGTGGGAGAGGTGAAATTGGCTTATCACCCCTGGATGTTGAAGAGGACTCCCAGGGGAAGGTGGAGGGAAAACCCCTATCTAATGCATCTCTGGAGTCCATGGCATAGGAGATGGAGAAGAGTGGCTCCAAAAGTGGAATTCACCACTTTAACACACATAGGAGGTGTTCCCACCTTTGATTTTGGGAGAGAGGAGATATTTCAATGCTGGGAACGGATGGGCCTGGATACTTTTACAAAATTATTGGAGCAGGATGAAATCCTCCCTTTTGATAAGCTGAAAGAACAATATCAGCTCCCCTCAAGGGATTTTTTTGCACATATGCAAGTGGTCCATTTTCTACACCAACAGCCATGTTGGGGAACCCTGGCTGAGGGGTTTAATAACTTGGAAGCCCTGTGGATGGGTTATTTTAAAGGTCAGGGTTTAATATGATTGCTATATAGAAGTTTACAAGGGACCCAATTTTCTAAGTTTTCCTATATGGTCGCTTGGGAACATAAGAACATAAGATATGCCATACTGGGTCAGACCAAGGTCCATCAAGCCCAGTATTCTGTTTCCAACAGTGGCCAATCTAGGTCATATGTACCTAGCAGTTTCCCCAAGAGACACAAGTTCCACAATGCTTGTACTGGGTCAAGCATTGATATCTTCGGCCACTTCTTAATAATGGTTTATGGACCTTTCCTCCAGGAACTTGTCCAAACCTTTTTTAAACCCAGCTACACTAACAGCCTCCACTACATCCTCCGGTAACAAATTCCAGAGTTTGATTACACGTTGAGTGAAAAAATATTTTCTTTTATTAGTCTTAAATAGTTTACCCTGTAGCTTCATTGCATGTCCCCTAGTCTTTCTATATTCTGATAAGGTAAACAATCGATCTACGTTTACCTGTTCCACTCCGTTCATTAATTTATAGACTTCTATCATATCTCCCCTCAGCCGTCTCTTTTCCAGGTTAAAGAGCCCTAACCTTTTTAGCCTTTCTTCATAGGAGTATCCTTCCATCCCCTTTACCATTTTGGTAGCTCTTCTCTGTACCTTTTCTAAAATCGCTATATCCTTTTTAAGATACGGTGACCAGAATTGCACACAATATTCAAGGTGCGGTCTCACCATGGAACGATATAGAGGCATTATAATATCTTTTGTTTTATTTTCCATTCCTTTCCTTATCATACCTAGCATTCTATTTGCTCTCTTGGCCGCCGCTGCACACTGGGCCGAGGGTTTTAACATAGCATCCACAATGACGCCTAAATCTTTTTCCTTGGTGGTGGTTCCTAATGTGGAATCTTGCATCGTGTAACCATAGTTTGGGTTGTTCTTCCCTAGGTGCATAACCTTGCACCTAGGGAGCATGACATTGGAGAAGAGTGTAAGGAGAAAGAGTGGGAAAATGTGTGTATAGGAGTGGGCAGACAGGCCCTGTCCATTTCGATCAAAGAGAATTCATACAAACTTATGATGAGATGGTACTATACCTCCAATTGCTTGCATGCTATGTTCCTTCATGTGTCAGATCAATGTTGGCATAATTGTGGGGCAAGAGGGTCATTTTATCACTTTTGATGGGAATGTCCAGTGGTGTCTCAATATTGGGGTAGCATTCAGGGGCTTATATAGCAAATTTTTGATACTGATGTTAGATTGGATCCAGGCTTCTACCTTTTGGGAAAATGGTCTAATGAACAGCCAATCTGATGAGCCCACCCTATTCAGGCGTGTATCCAGGCAGCTCGAGGAGAGATTGCCCAGAACTGGAAGAGCCCAGGTGCCCCTTCGATTGAAGCGTGGAAAACACGCTTGCGCCATATAGTCTTGATGGATCATTTGACTGCAGCCTGACATCAGAGGATTGACCAATTTAATAGTTGGTGGCAACCATTAATAGACTTTTTGCAAAACTGACTGCTTGAGAGTAGGGGGAGGGGAGAGGTGGGAGGATATCTATATGTTTAAAATGTTTCATATTGAACTACTATTTGCTGGTTGATGGATATGACAATGTGGTTCAATGCAAATAAAAATAAAAATTATTTTTAAAAAAGCCGTAGGCCCAGCACAGATAGCTGGGATACTCTACTATTCACCTTTCTCCATTTAGCGCTACTCTGTTATTTTTTTTGTTTTTTTAAATCTTTTAACCAGTTCCTAATCCACAAAAGTACACTGCCTCCTATCCCATGACTTTAAATTCCCCAAAAGTATTTCATGAGGAATCTTGTCAAAGGCTTTCTGAAAATCCAGATACACTATATCAACTGGCTCACTTTTATCCACCTGTTTATTCACACCAGAAAAAAGCAGCTTAGCGAGACAAGACTTGGCAAAATACATCCCTGGAGTATGCTACTATTCACTTTTCTCCACTGAGAAAATTGGCCAAATCCATGTTGCCTTTGTCCCATTAAACCATGACTAAGCTCAGTAATTTTGTTCTTTATAATGGTTTCTACCATTTTGCATAGCACCGACGTCAGGATCACCAGTCTGTAGTTTACCGATAATTCCTGGAATCCTTCTTAAAAATTGGAGTTACATTGGCCACTCTCCAATATTCAGGTACTATAGATAATTTTAGTGATAGTTCATAGCTTACTAAAAGTAGGTCTGTAATCTCATATTTCACATTTTTCAGTACCCTGGGATGTATGCCATCCAGTCCAGGTGATTTCCTATTCTTTAGTTTATCAAATAACTATTACATCTTCCCAACGTAAATATTTATTTCAATTCCTTGATACATCAGCTTTAAATAGCATTTTTTGGCATGTGTAAGTTTCCTACATAATCTTCAGTAATGACTAGCAAATAATTCATTCAGTCTCTTCGCTATAGCCTTGCCCTCTCTTGGTGCCACCTTTTACCCCTTTATCATCTAAAGCTGACTGACTATCTCACTGGTGTTTTGCTATGCACTGGTGTTTTACTGCCATGGCAAGGTTCTTTTCAAATTTTCTTTTTGCCTTCCTTATCAATACCTTGCATTTAACTTGCCAGTATTTATGTGGTTTCCTGTTTATGTCATTTGGCTTTTTTCCCTTTTTTGAAAGTTTCTCTCAGCTATAATCTCTCTGACCTCACCTTTAAACCATGCTGGCTGTCATTTAGCCTTCCTTCCACCTTTCTTAAAACATAGAATACATCTGGCCTGGGCTTCCAAGATAGTATTTCTAAACAATACTCAGGCCTGATGGAAACTCTTAATCTTTGCAGTTACTCCTTTTAGCTTTTTCTTAACCAGTTTCCTCATTTTATCATAGTCTCCTTTTTTAAAGTTAAATGCTAGTGTGCGTGTGCTGTGTTTAGATGGACAACCAAGACAATATCTGTTGCAATGGGACAGTGGCACTCTGATTAGCAAAATCCATTCTTTGAGTTAGATATCACACTTGGCTTCATTTTTTTATTCTTTTCCAACCAACCGAATGTGTGGGTACTGTTCCATTCAAACCATCCTACTTCTCTTCCCCCTCCAGATCAGAGGCACCACAAATAAAACAAAGGGGTTGAAAATAATTCCTAAAGCCATACTCTGCCTACTTTCCCCGCTTGTTTGAACAGACAGCAATACAGTGAAGCAATCTGTTGCCTCACCTTTTCTGAAATAATTACATACCATGGCCCTTTTGACTGAAACTACTACTGCCATTACTGATCATAGCGCTACAAGGCATAGGAAGTACTGCACAGGCATATATACAAGACTATCTCTGCCCATCAGAGTTTACAATCTACTGTAGTTAAGATGGAGAACACAACAGCTAAGTACAAGGATACAAGGCATATAGTAAGGAAACACATAGGGGACAGAATGGATCAGGATCCAAAAGAAGACTAAGAGGCAAGTTTTCAGTATGAATTTGAAAAGTGTCAGAGATGAAGCCAGAAGTACAGACTCAGGTAGTTTGTTCCAGGCATAAGGAACAGCAAGGTGGAAGGATCGAAGTCTGGAGTTGGCAGTAGAAGAGAAGGGCATGGATAGAAGAGATCTGTCAGAAGAGCAGAATTCCCAAGAAGGGATGTAGGGAGAGAAAATAGGAAAGGTATTGAGAAGCAGCAGAATGAGTGCACTTATAGGTCAGTAGGAGAAGTTTGAACTGGATGCAGAAACAATAAGCAATTTGAGAAGAGAGCATATCGAGGCTGACAGACGATTAGCCGTGCAACTGAGTTTTGAATAGATTGAAGGGGTTAGAGATTATTCAGAAGACCAGCAAGAGAGAGGTTGCAATAGTTCTAGATGGGAGGTGACTAAAGAGTAGATAAGTGTCTTAGTAGTGAGTTCAGAAAGAAAGAGGTGAATTTTGCTTCTATTATAGAGAAAAACAACAGTTTTCAGTTATCAGTTGGATGTGTATGGAGAAGTCGAGGGAGAAGTCACAGAAGACACCGAGGAAATAGGGAGTAAAGTGTTATCCACAGAGACTGAGAAAGGAAGAAGTGGGAAGGTGGAAAAGTAAGCAGCTCCGTTTGCGCCATGCTCAATTTTAAGCAGCGGTGAGACATCCAGACAGCAATGTCAGATAGGCAGGCAGAGATCGGGTCCTGGATTGCTGGAGAGATTTCAGGTGTAGAGGTAGATCTGAGAATCAGCAACCATGAAAACCATGTAAGGAGGTGAGTATAACAAGAGACAGGGTATATAGAGAGAAAAAGAGTGGACCCAAGGCAGACCCTTGGGATATACCAACAGAGTGGGATAGCAGTGGATGAGGATCCACCAGCACAAATGCTGAAAGTGCGATGGGAAAGATAAGAAGAGAACCAGGATAGCACAGAGCCCTTAAAACCAAGCAAGGACAAGGTGGTAGTCAATAGGGCCAAAAATAGCAGAAAGGTCATGACGAATGAGGATAGAGTAAAGGCCCTTGGATTTTGCCAGGAACAGGTCACTGGAGACTTTGGCAAGAGCCATTTCAGCAGAATGTAAAGGACAAAAGTTAGATTGCAGTGAATCCAGAATGGCTTGAGAGGAGAGGAGAGAAAGTCAAGGCAACGGCAGTAGACTGCAAGTTCAAGTAGTTTAGAAAGGAAGGGGAGGAAGGAGATGGGTCAATAATTAGAGGGACAGGTAGAGTCTAGTGAAGGTTTCTTGAGAAGAGGTGTGACCACAGCATGCTTGAAGGCTGCAGGAAAGGTTGCAGTAGAGAGCAATATGAGAGATTTATTTATTTTTTTACTTAATAGGATTTCTATTCCGCCTTATCCTAAAACCAAAGCAGTTTACAGTGCAACTTGTGGGTTTTACATAGAACAATGGGTGAGGACATGCAGGAGATTACTTTGTATATAAGTTAGTTTGAAACAAACTATGTACATAGAGTATTGTAATGGCATCATTGACCTTAATTTGTGATAAGTTATTTACAGCTGAATATTAAATAAGTGGAATGTTGACAGGTAGAGCTAGGGCAGAGGGGGAGTCGAGTCAGCAGGGCCAGCGAGTGGAAGGGGGGGGGGGGGAGAGAAGGGTAATCTGTGTTATGCAGTTTGTCCATATCGTGCGGGTTGTTCATATTAGGTAATGCCTCCGAAGTGTTCAATGTAGAGGGCAGTTTTCAGCTTTTTCCAGAAGTCCTTGAAATCAGAAGTGGCTCTAAGGTAGTCAAGGAAGGTATGACAGTGGAGAAGATGGAGCTTAGGAGATGGGTGGGAATAGGATCAGAGAAGTAGATAGTGAGTGTGGAGGAGGAGAGAAAAAGTGTGGTTTCCTCCTCAGAGATCTTAGAAAAGGAAGAAAGGGTGGAAGAGGTTGAGGGAAAAGGAATAGGGGAAAGATGGGATGGAGCTGATTTTGTGGGGAATTGGAGTGTAATTTTGTGGACTTTGTCATGGAAATAGTCAGCCAAGGTTTGGGGAGAAAGGGAAGGAGGGGTCGGAGGTGGAGGCACCTTGAGGAGAGAGGAGACAGTTGAGAGTTAGTCATGTGGACAAAGTAGATTTGCTTGGTGAGTGCTATGGCTGACTGGAAAGAGGCAAGCATGAATTTGAAATGTAAGTCAGCAAGGGTGTGGGATTTGAGCCAAATGCACTGAGCTGAGTGGGCCAGGAACGTAGATCACAGATAGTCGAAGACAGCCAGGGTTAAAGTACAGTACACACCTCAAAGGATGTGCGGCATGGGCGGCGCAAGAGCATCCAGAGCAGAGGAAAGTGCGTTAAAAGAGGCTACTGCTTCATCAACAGACTCAGATGACATAGTGGAGGAAAGAGGTGACTCGGTAGCATGAAGATTTCTAAAGAGATTGGAGGAAATTGGGAGAGATTGAGGTTTTGGGGGGGGGGTTGATGAAGAGTGAAGCTTAGCAGGTGATAGATAAGGGAAGAACTGAGAGATACAGTAGAAGTGGAGGTTGAATAAGGAGGTAAGGGAAAGGAGCTTTAATGCATAAGGGTCAGAGGAATAAACATGAGTGGCTCAGTGGTTGGGACAGGATACCTCAGGCCGGAAGGCCGGGGGTTCAATTCCCACATGGGGACAAGCAACTTCAGGCCGGAGGGATTGGGGTCTCTAGTCCCATGGCCACTCCTTGTGGCCTTGGGCAAGCCACTTAACCCTCCATTGCCTCAGGTACACTTAGATTGTCAGCCCTTCGGGGACAAGGGAATAAAAAGTACCTGTTAGTATACATGTAAACCGCACCAATTCTAAATAGCACGGTATAAAAAAAGAAATAAATAAATACATACATAATTGAGAATAAGCGAGGGGGAAGATGAATCCAGAAAGAAGGAAAGCCAGGAGTCAGTCAGTGAGAAATTTAGAGGTGGACTTGTCAGGGGGTTGATAAAGCTATCCGAAGAGGTAATGGAGTAGAAAGAAAGGCAGATAGAGTGGACTTCAAAGAACAGAAAGGAGTAAGTCTGAGGAAGGAGGGGTTGAAATTGGCAGGAATGAGAGGAGTTGAAACCAAACACCACCACTGCCATTGGGACGAGGTGTATGTGAGAATTGGTAGCCTCCATGACATAGGGCAGCAACTGAAGCAGAGTCTTCTGGGAGGAGACAGGTCTCAGAGCAAGAAGATGCAAAGCATTAGAAATAAAGAGATCATGAGTAAAGGGAAGCTTATTTGATACGGCATGTGCATTCCACAAGGCGCATGAGAAAGGGAGAGAGGAGAAGAAAAGAAGAGGAATATGAATAAGATTAGAGTAGTTGTGCGAGGATCTGTCCTGGAAGTGTGAGAAAAATCTAGGTGGGCCAGGGTTGGGATCAAAATCTCCAGCTGGATAGAAGGAGAAGTAGAAGAGTGCGGGGCAGAGAGGAAATGGCACGGCAGTAAGGAGGTTGAGGTTCTGAGAGAGAGAGAGTGAGATGGATGAATGAGAGGAAGAAAAAGGTGAACCTCAAGAGCTGATGACAGGGTAGATGCAAGATGGTGGGAGAAGTGAGGATGGCAAAGAGGGGATGATAAGGAGGGGACCTTGAAGTTATTGATATGAGGGGAGAAGATTAGGGAGTGTTAACAATTGGAAGAGAAAGTGATGTGGAGCCATAAGAAGAGATGGAGAGGAGAGCAGAAGTCAGAAGAAATAAATGAAAAATAAGCAGGAGAAAGATACAGGGGATTAGGGAGCACCTGGGAGTAATAGTGGTCTAAATCCACTCTTTAGGAAGTGGCCGTGTAGCAAAAGTTCAGGTAATCTGTAAAAATATAATTAAATATGCATTAAATATCTTACCTAACTTTCAATTGATAATTGAGTGAACCAAGATGGTCTCTGTCTATTTCAAACTGTCATCATGCAAGACCCTGGAGTCAGCATGAAGGTTTTGGACTAGAGTTGCTGCCCTGTCCTTAGTCTTACAAGCTTGGCTGTTAGATCTCTGGGAAGCTTCCTTTCCGGTGACTTCTGGTTCACTAAGTTGCGGGGTCTCTCGTTCGACAATTCTTTGGTTGTCGGCTGCCAAGTTGTGGCATCTCTCAAGCAGTTCCTCGTTCGCCAAATCCGGATGCTGAGTCACAGGGTCGGTCTGCTAGATTCTCGGTCACAAGGTGGTGAGATCCCTCCAGTGGCCCTTCAGTCGCAGAGTCCTCAAAGGCTTCTGTAGGCCAAGTGCACAGGGCTTGGAAACATGGCCACTCTACAGCAGTTAACAGCTAATAGCCATGCACGCCTGTCTCGGAAGCATTAGTTTCCCTCTGCAGCACGTTGTTTTATAGAAATCATAGATCTTGCAGTTAAGGCTGCGTTCAGCTCTGCAGATCTAGTACACTGGTACAAAGCTATTTTTCAAAGGCCTGTGGGAGAGAAAGTGGACCGCTCACCACTCCCATGCTCCAGATCTGAGTGTTGTATTGTAAATCCGCTGGCTCAGAGGCCCTTCTAGGCAGCAGTTTCTCAAATTGTTAGGCCGCAGGGCTGGCAGGAACATCTGCCCTCAATGGTTCAGCAGCCCCCTGCACACACAGTGATTGCTCAACGGGACTGCTGTACAGTAGGAAAGCTATGTCTCACTCCAACGACGACTACTGGGGCCCTCAGGTGACACCACAAGCCCTTCCGTTCACTACAATCACTCTCCAGGAGGCCTCAGCTGTTCTGCTTGTTAGCTGCACGATCCCAACATGAGACTGCTGTGGGATCAGCGCCTCATGCTGCATGACGCTACCGAGGGCTGCTCTCTCCCCCCCTTTCAATTTTTTAAAATAAACTCCCTGGCTAGTTCTCTTACAGATCTGAATTTTCTTACTCGAGTATCACTGCTGAATTTAGAACAGAATAAAAAATAAGGCAGGGATGCTGTTAATCATATTTCTGTTACCCTTGAAGCAGATCACTTCTTAAAACTACCTCTGTTTGAGCTGGACCAAACCCCACAGAAGTGGAAGGCATTATTGTTAAGCAGACAGTGATTCAAACCACTTGCTTGTTCCTTTAGGAATTATACAGAAGCTCCACCAATCCTGTGTGCATGAAATCTGGGAGGTATGTTAATAAAACATGTTTCTAGTCCTATTGTGAGCCCTTTGGGGACGAGGAAATATATCCAGTACCTGTTTGTAGTAGCTACATAATGTAAACCGCCTTGATTGAAGGATAAGGCGGTATAGAAAACTGGTCAAATAAATAAATTCTGTTACTGCAAAAACAAATGTTGCCTACACAGATTTTAGGTGCAATTAGAACAAACAAAACGGATGAACTTTTAGGACCTATAATTAAAGATTGGTAAAATGTTTGCTTTTGCTTTGGCTACAAGTGTGTCTTAAACAATTACTTCTGGATATTATTTTGGAGTTGAAATTATTGCAATATCTTTTCAGGGATTTTTTCATCTTTCGTATATGCTATTTAAATGGGGAAATCAGACACCACTTTAGGCAGGCACCTAGGAGGAGTACAGATTGGTTGCTGTGTTGTCTATCTGGACTCGACTGTAAGCTCTTATGAGCAGGGACTCTTACATGTCTCTGAACAGTGTTGCATACGCCTTGTAGCGCTATACAAATAAAAAGTAATAGTAGAATACAATGTTGTTCTGATTGAATGTATGTTTTACTGTTAACCATTAATGTTAAAACCAAGTCAATGTTAATTGAATGTAAATTGTTCTATGCAATCTGTTCTGTGTAAACCTATGCAATATGTTCTATGTAAACCAGTTTATTGTTAATGTTATATGTAAACCGCAATGATCTGAAAAAGCACGGTATATAAAAACAAAAACAAATAAGTTGCTTAATTCATTAAGGCCTAGATCTCACACTCTCTGCAGGCAGAAACTGCCGCCACCAAAATGGTGACATCTTGGATATTATACCCAAGTCCATAAGAGATTAAAGCGTAGCTACTTACCTGTAACAGGTGTTCTCCAGGGTCAGGAGAAATCAGTCTTCACATATGGGTGACGTCGGCCAACAGAGCAGGCACAAAGAAAGCCTTTGGGAGATGTACCACGCATGCGTGGTTCCCTTATCGCCTAAGGGTGCCTTCTTGCCTCAGTATGACAATATAGTACAAGAAGGCAAAAAGGAAAGCAACTCCACTGGGAGGAGGGGAGGTTGTGAGGATCGATTCCAGCTCTTCCCGGAGAACACCTGTAACAGGTGAGTAACTATGTTTTTTCTGGGAATAAGCAGGAAGTCAGTCCTCGGATATGGGACTCCCCAGCTACAGGCTCCCGAAAAAAAACCTATAAAAGCCATGGGTAACCAGAAAAAGGTGAACCATGAGAAGCAGCAATTGAGCTGAGGAACACCAGACCCACGAGCGGCCCAAGTATCAAGCGAGGAACCAGTTCTCCAGTAGCCTGAACACACCAAAGTGCTGGAGGGCAGGGATTGCCTTATACCCCAAACAAATGATGGAGTACTGCCTGGCCAAAGGCGCTGTCCCAGCAGGACTCCCTCTCCAGGCAATAATGAGCTGCAAAGGTATGAAGAGAGGATTAGGTGGTGGTCCAGCAGATCTCTGCCAAGGGGACGGAGTGCAGGTTTGCCAAAGAGGCTGCATTGGCCTGGACATGGTGCGCCATGACTAGGCACTCGAGCAAAAAAGCAGCCCACTCATAAGTGAAGGCAATGCAGTCCGCAACTCAAGTGGATAGGGTATGCTTAGAGACCGCTGTCCCCAGCCGATTCAGATCATAGGAGATGAAGAGCTGTGAGGAGCAGCAGTGGGCCCGGGCTCCAGGTAGAAGGACAGGGCTCGCTTGCAGTCCAAATTGTGGAGCACCACCTCTGCCCTGCTGGCATGGGGCTGCGGAAAGAATGTGGGAAGTACCATCTCCTGGATGAGGTGGAAAGCACACTTACTTACCTGTAAAGCACAGTTACTTACCTGTAACAGGTGATCTCTGGGAACAGCAGGAATTAGTCCTCACATATGGGGTACGTCGGAACCGACGGAGCCTGCGCGGGAAAGCTCCCCAGCTTCCTAGAATGGAAGCTTTTGGGACCTCCCACTGCACATGCGCGCTGCCTTCCCGCCTTCCTGAACAGCTCTCCTCAGTTTCGAGTTTATAGCTGAGACAATAGAGAGAGGACAGGAAGACAGATAGATAGAAGATACAACTCCTAGGGGAGGTGGGTGGGTTGTGAGGACTAATTCCTGCTGTTCCCAGAGATCACCTGTTACAGGTAAGTAACTGTGCTATCTCCAGGAACAAGCAGGAATAAGTCCTCACATATGGGGACTCCCTAGCTGAGATGCCTGGGAGATCCCCCTCCAAGGGTTCGCCATCTTCGTATGGATCTCAGGCATCCATCCTGGGAAGGTGGGCAGGAGTTGTCTAAGAATGGAACAGGTGTTTGAGGACAGCCTGGCCAAACAAGGCATCCCGGCGGGAGTCCTTGTCCAAACAGTAATGGGCTGTAAAGGTATGAACCGAGGCCCAGGTAGCGGCTCGACAGATCTGATCAATGGAAACAGAGTGCAGATGAGCCATAGAAGTTGCCATGGCTCTCACATTGTGAGCTGTGACATGGCCTTCCAGAGAAATGTTTTTACTCTGGTAAGCAAAGGAAATACACTGAGCAATCCAATTGGAAAGTGTACGCTTGGAGACTGGAAGTCCCAAATGTGAAGGATCAAAAGCCACGAAAAGTTGAGAAGACTTTCGATGTGGCTGAGTCCTATTAAGGTAAAAGGCTAGAGCTCTTTTACAATCCAGAGTATGAAGGTTCCTCTCTGCACTGGATGCATGAGGAGCCGGAAAAAAGACCGGTAGATATACCTCTTGATTAAGATGAAAAGGCGAGACCACTTTGGGCATAAAGTGGGGATTCGTCCTAAGGACCACCTTGTCATGATGAAATCTTGTATAAGGTGGATTAGCCACTAGAGCCTGCAGTTCGCTGATGCGGCGAGCGGAAGTGACTGCAATTAGGAATAGTACCTTCCAGGAAAGAAATTTCAAGGAGGTAGAAAATAACGGCTCAAAAGGTGGCTTCATAAGCTGACCAAGCACTAGATTCAAATCCCATGCGACCGGGGGGGGTCTGATGGGAGGTTTAGTGAGAGTCAGGCCTCTCATGAATCTTGCAACAAGAGGATGAGAGGAGATAGGTTGTCCATTTATAGGTTTCAGGGATGCTGAAATAGCACTTAAATGGACTCTTACAGAATTCGTCTTAAGGCCTGCATTGGAAAGATGCAGGAGATAGTCTAAGAGGGAATTCAAAGGAAGTGCCAGAGGGTCAAGGCCCTGCTGAGCACACCAAATGGAAAAACGTTTCCATTTGAAAGCATAAGACCGCCTCGTGGAAGGTTTCCTAGAGGCATGAAGGATATCTTTCACAGGTTGAGAAAGATTAAAGTCTTGAAGACTTAAGCCTTCAGTAACCAAGCTCGGAGATGTAGGGATTTGGGGTTTGGGTGCCACAAAGTCCCCTCCTCCTGAGACAGGAGGTCTGGTGCAGCTCCTAAGTCCAGGGAGGATCCCTGGGAGAGCTGTAGAAGCAGAGGGAACCACACTTGGCGTGGCCAGCGTGGAGCTATGAGGATCATAGAGCCGTGATCTCTCTGGAGTTTGAACAGAGTCTTGGGAATCAGCGGAATGGGTGGAAAGGCATATAGGAACGCCTGACCCCAATGGAGGAGAAAGGCGTCCGTGGCCTGAGCTTCCTGACACGGAGTCCTGGAACAGAACCGGGGAAGTTTGGCATTCCACGGACTTGCAAAGAGGTCTATGTCCGGGGTCCCCCATTCCTGAAAGATTCTGCTTATCTGGTCCACGTGTAGGGACCACTCGTGTGGCAGCAGAACTCGACTGAGCCTGTCTGCTCGAGAGTTTTGAACTCCTGGAAGATACACTGCTAGCAGATGAATTTGGTGCTCTCTGGCGAAGGCCCATAATCTGAGAGCTTCGTTGCAAAGCGACAGAGAGCCCGTCCCTCCTTGTTTGTTTATGTAAAACATGGCCACCTGATTGTCTGTCTGAACCAGGACAGTCAGGTTGGCAAGGAGGGTATAGAAGACCTTGAGGGCAAGGTAAATTGCTCGCAGTTCCAGGAGGTTGATATGAAGGGTGGCCTCCTGTGGAGACCAAGTGCCCTGAGTGGAGAGAGTTAGCAGATGGGCTCCCCACCCGAATTGGGAGGCATCTGTTGTGAGGGTTGCTTGGGGTAGCAAGGGCTGAAAGGGAGCCCCCAACAACAGATTCTTGGTGGATATCCACCAATGGAGGGACCAAGACAGACGGTTTGAGGTTTGTATTTGGTCTGAGAGTGCTCCCGACGCCTGAGTCCACTGGGTGGCCAGGGTCCATTGAGCTGCTCTCATATGAAGACGAGCATAGGGCACCACATGTACTGTGGAGGCCATATGGCCCAGGAGGCGTAGCATTTCCCTGGCTGTCAAGTGAGTACTGGACTGGGCTTGGGAGGCCAAGCTCAGCAGACGCTGACCCCGAACCAGTGGAAGGTAGGCTCTTGCAGTGGTGGTGTCCAACTGGGCCCCTATGAATTCTAGAGACTGAGTAGGGCTGAGTTGAGACTTGGGAAGGTTTACCACCAGTCCCAGATACTGCAGAAGGCTCCTTGTGCGGTCTAGGGAAATCTGGGCCTGCGACTGAGTTGGAGCTCGAATGAGCCAGTCGTTCAGATATGGGAATACGAAAATCCCCATGCTTCTGAGAAATGCGGCTACGACTGCCATGCATTTGGTAAAGACTCTTGGGGCAGAGGCGAGACCGAAGGGAAGTACTCTGTATTGGTAATGACTTCCCCTGAACAGAAAGCGAAGATATTTTCTGTGGGATGGATGGATGAGTAGATGTGTATACGCATCCTGCAGGTCTAGAGAACAAAGCCAGTCCTGACTCTGAAGGTATGGAAGGAGAATGCCCAAAGAGAGCATTTTGAATTTCTCCTTGTACAGAAATTTGTTCAATTCTCTCAGATCTAGGATTGGTCTGAATCCCCCTGTCTTCTTTGGAATGAGAAAATAGGGGGAGTAGAAACCTGACCCTTGTTGATGAAGAGGAACCTCTTCTATGGCCCCTTGGGCAAGCAGAGAAGAGATTTCCCGACCCAACAGGGCTAGGAGAGGAGATGGAGAATTGAAGGGTCTCACCATGTGATGAGGAGGAAGGTTGGAGAAATGAAGTTTGTAACCCTCTCGGATGATAGAGAGGGTCCATTGCTCTGTTGTGATTTGTTCCCATCTGGGAGCAAAGTGAGCTAACCTTCCAGGTATGGTGAGAGGTTCTGGTTGGTCCAGAACCAGGAATGGCAAGTTCTCTAGGGGCAAGTCAAAACCCCTGAGGGGGTGGAGCCTGTTGAGCTGTAGTAGCTGCTGCAGGCTTAGCTCTTGCTTGTTTCGTTTGCTGACGTTTAGCCGCAAAACGAGGTTGAGAAGATTGCTGGCCAGTATTGGAAGCATATCTGGCCTTCTTATAATAAGGCCTCTTGAAAGACTTCTTCTTAGTGGGAGTAGAAGTGGACTTAGAAAGTCTCTCTAAGGTGGCATTTTCAGCGTCCATTTGAGTGGCTTTAACTTGCCACTCTGCACCGAATAAGTTCTCACCTGTACAGGGCAGATTCCGTAAGCCATCTAGAACCCAGGGTTCCAGATCAGAAGCCTGGAGCCAAGCCAGACGTCTGGCTGCAATAGCAATGCCAGAAGCTCTGCTGGCTCCCTCGAAGGAATCAAAGGCAGCTCTGTTGGAGAACTTAGAAACATCTGAAAGTTGTTTCACTACAGAAAGGAAGTCCTCCTGTTTATCCTCAGGGATAAAGGGGGCAAAATGCCGCACTTTCTTGGCAAGTTCCCCTAGGAACATGCCCATATAGAGGCTGTAGGAATTAATCCTGGCTATAAGCATACTAGCCTGGAAGATTTTCCTACCAAAAGAGTCCAGTGTCTTACATTCCCTTCCTGGAGGTGTAGAAGAGTGCCTTTTAGTACTCTTGATCTTTTTCATTGCAGACTTTACCACAATGGAGTGGTGAGGCAATTGAGTTTTCTGAAAACCAGGAGAAGGAGGGACCCGATATATGGTGTCCAACCTACGGGAATAAGGAGACAGAGTTAAAGGGTTCTCCCAGAAATCCATCAATTGTTCCTGAAGGATTTCATGGATAGGCAGGGTAACTGCTTCTTTAGGAGACTTAGAGTATCCTAAAATATCCAATCTTTTTGACCTTGGTTCCCTTTCAGAGGAGGTAGTGATAGAAAGGCCTTTAGCCATTTCTAAAATAAAGTCCTGAAAGGACAAATCCTCTGGAGGAGACATTCTCCTTTTTGGAGAAGAAGGTTCCTCAGGAAGGTCAAGGGAGAGCTCTGCAGACTCAGAGGAGCCAAAATCCTCAGAGGAATCGGTGTATTCTCTAGTTTCCTCTAACGCACGATACGCATACCGATCGGTATCGACATCGGGCGTACCGGGTATGGAAGCGGTATGGAGCGAAAGCCCATACGGTACCGATTTGCGTTTAGAAGAGGAAGGCCTGGGTTCCGGCATGGCGGACGATACCGGAACCGGGCCCGGAACCGCTGGAAGCGGTACCGATGGCGTTGCAGCTTTAATGAAAGCCATGACGGCCTGCTGCATGGATTGGACAGTATTGCCCATAGACGCCACGGCTGCCTGGATGTCGGTACCGGTATGGGCCGGTACCCCAGAGCAGTCCAACAGGTGATCTGTCGAGGCCGTGCCATCGATGTCAACCTGTAGCCCCTGAATTGGCGTTTTGGAAGGCAGAGCTTCCCGCCGGGGCTGTTTGGCTGGGGCAGGGTCCTCAAAACTAAGAGCCTCTCGATGCTTTGAAGGAGATTTGCCCTTTGAGGACTTGCCCACAGAAGGTTTGGTTACCTGAGATCCATCCGGAGATGATGACCTGGATGACTGTGATGTTGGATTCTCTGAAGCAAACAGCACATGGAATTTGTTGGCCCGGTTCTGCAGCCCACGCTTAGACATTTGGGAGCAGGAAGGGCAGTCCGGAATGGAGTGGTCAGGCCCCAAACATTTAAGACACCATTCATGGGTGTCTGTGACTGATATTACAGCAGTACACTTGGTACACTTCTTAAATCCAGGGGCTGGCTTCTCCATGTGGAGAATTCAAGTAGGCCTGAAGGCCTAACTGAAGTGACCAAGTGCTGAAAAATAATAAAAGAAAAAGAAAATAATTTTTCAAGAAAGAAAAAGGAAGACCGGCGATACCGGTATCGGTATGGGAAGGCAGGTACGCGGTCTAAAGAAACAAAACAAAAAACTACAATTTCTTCAGCGGTGACAGGATACACGACCTGCTGGCTCCGCGGAAAAAGAGAAACTGAGGAGAGCTGTTCAGGAAGGCGGGAAGGCAGCGCGCATGTGCAGTGGGAGGTCCCAAAAGCTTCCATTCTAGGAAGCTGGGGAGCTTTCCCGCGCAGGCTCCGTCGGTTCCGACGTACCCCATATGTGAGGACTTATTCCTGCTTGTTCCTGGAGATCAGGTGATCTCTGGGAACAGCAGGAATTAGTCCTCACATATGGGTACGTCGGTACCGACGGAGCCTGCGCGGGAATGCTCCCCAGCTTCCCAGAATGAAAGCTTTTGGGGCATCCCACAGCGCATGCGCGCTGCCTTCCCGCCTTTCCTACCAACTCTCCTCAGTTCTAGTTTAAAGCTGAGACAATAGAGAGAGAGAGTAAAGGAAAGACAAAGAGAGAGATACAACTCCTAGGGGAGGTGGGTGGGTTGTGAGGACTAATTCCTGCTGTTCCCAGAGATCACCTGTTACAGGTAAGTAACTGTGCTATCTCCAGGAACAAGCAGGAATAAGTCCTCACATATGGGGACTCCCTAGCTAAGATGCCTGGGAGATCCCCAAGGGTATGAGACCCTGAAGGGTTCCTCGTCTTCCTATGGATCTCAGGCATCCATTCAGGGAAGGAGGGAAGGAGGGCAGGAGTTGTTCAAGAATGGAACAGGTGTCTGAGGACAGCCTGACCAAACAAGGCATCCCGGCGGGAGTCCTTGTCCAAACAGTAATGGGCTGTGAAGGTATGAACCGAGGCCCAGGTGGCTGCTCGACAGATCTGATCGATGGACACAGAATGAAGATGAGCCATAGAGGTGGCCATGGCCCTCACATTGTGAGCTGTGACATGGCCTTCCAGAGAAAGGTTCTTACTCTGGTAAGCAAAAGAAATACACTGAGCAATCCAATTGGACAGTGTTCTCTTAGAGACTGAAAGTCCTAGATGAGAAGGATCAAAAGCAACAAAAAGCTGGGAAGACTTTCTATGTTTGACCCGGTGAAAAGCGGTATATAAATGCAGTTAAATAAATAAATGTTGCTGTGTCCTGTGTAAGTAAAAAGCAAGAGCTCTTTTACAATCTAGAGTATGAAGGTTCCTCTCTGCAGTGGATGCATGAGGAGCTGGAAAAAAGACAGGTAAGTATACCTCTTGATTAAGATGAAAAGGTGAGACCACTTTAGGAATAAAGTGAGGATTTGTCCTAAGGACTACCTTATCATGATGGAACCTTGTATAAGGTGGATTAGCCACTAAGGCCTGCAGTTCACTGATGCGGCGAGCAGAAGTGATTGCAATAAGGAAAATAACCTTCCAGGAAAGAAATTTCAAGGAGGTAGTGGCTAAGGGTTCAAAAGGTGGCTTCATAAGCTGACCAAGAACCAAATTTAAATCCCATGCCACCGGAGGAAGTCGAACGGGAGGTTTAGTTAAAGTTAGGCCTCTCATGAATCTTGCAATAAGAGGATGAGAGGAAACAGGTTGTCCACTGATAGGCTTAAGGGATGCTGCAATAGCACTTAAATGGACCCTTACTGAATTCGTCTTCAGGCCTGCATTGGAGAGATACAGGAGATATTCTAATAGAGAATTCAGAGGAAGTGCCAGAGGGTCAAGACCCTTTTGAGCACACCAAATGAAAAATCTTTTCCATTTAAAAGCATAGGAACGCCTAGTGGAAGGTTTCCTGGAAGCATGAAGGATATCCTTCACTTGCTGCGAAAGATTGAAGTCTTGAAGGTCTAGGCCTTCAGTAACCAAGCTCTGAGGTGAAGGGACTTGGGGTTTGGATGCCACAAAGTCCCCTCTTCTTGAGACAGAAGGTCTGGAGCAGCTCCCAAGTCCAGGGAGGGGGCTTGGGAGAGATGCAGAAGTAGAGGGTACCACACTTGGCGTGGCCAACGTGGAGCTATGAGGATCATAGATCCTTGATCCCTCTGAAGTTTGAACAGAGTCTTGGGAATCAAAGGAATGGGTGGAAAGGCATACAGGAAGTCCTGACCCCAATGAAGGAGGAAGGCGTCCTTGGCCTGAACTCCCTGACACGGAATTCTGGAACAGAACCGGGGAAGTTTGGCATTCCACGGACTTGCAAATAGGTCTATGTCCGGGGTACCCCATTCCTGAAAGATTCTGAGTACCTGATCCATGTGCAGGGACCGTTCGTGTGGAAGCAGAACTCGACTGAGTCTGTCTGCCCAAGAGGTTTGAACTCCTGGGAGGTATACTGTCAGGAGATGGATTTGATGCTCTCTGGCGAAGGCCCATAATCTTAGAGCTTCGTTGCAAAGCGACAGAGAGCCAGTTCCTCCTTGCTTGTTTATGTAAAACATGGCTACCTGATTGTCTGTTTGGATGAGGACTGTCTGGTAACTGAGGAGGGTATGGAAGACCTTGAGAGCTAGGAACACTGCTCGAAGTTCCAAGAGGTTGATATGAAGGGAGGTCTCCTGTGGGGACCAAGTGCCTTGGGTGGATAGGTCCTGTAGATGAGCTCCCCAACTTGTTTGGGAGGCATCTGTTGTGAGGATTGCTTGGGGCAACAAAGGTTGGAAGGGGGACCCCAGCAACAGATTTTGAGAGGACATCCACCATTGGAGAGACCAAAAGAGACGTTTGGAGTTTGCTATTTGGTCTGAGAGAGCTCCTGAAGCTTGAGTCCACTGGGTGGACAAAGTCCACTGAGCTGCTCTCATGTGTAGGCGAGCATAGGGCACCACATGTACTGTGGAAGCCATGTGGCCTAGTAGTTGTAGCCTCTCCCGGGCAGTTAAGTGGTTCTTTGACTGAATCTGGGAGGCTAACTGCACTAGACGTTGGCAACGAGCCTGGGGAAGATAGGCTCTTGCAGTAGTGGTGTCCAACCAGGCCCCTATGAATTCTAGGGACTGAGTAGGGGTGAGCTGAGACTTTGGGAGGTTTACCACAAGTCCCAGATACTGCAGAATGCGCCTGGTGCTGTCCAGGGAAATTTGGGCTTCTGACTGAGATGGAGCTCGGATGAGCCAGTCGTCCAGATATGGGAAGACAAAGATTCCCAGAGTGCGTAGAAATGCAGCAACTATTGCCATGCATTTGGTGAACACTCTTGGAGCAGAGGCCAGACCGAAGGGAAGGACTCTGTATTGGTAATGTTTTCCCTGGAACAGAAAACGTAGGAATTTTCTGTGGGATGGATGGATGAGTATATGAGTGTACGCATCCTTGAGATCTAGAGAACAAAGCCAATCCTGACTCTGTAGATATGGAAGGAGAGTGCCTAAAGAAAGCATCTTGAACTTCTCCTTGTATAGAAATTTGTTCAATTCTCTGAGATCTAGTATGGGTCTGTATCCCCCTGTTTTCTTTGGAATGAGAAAGTAGGGGGAATAAAACCCTGACCCCTGTTGAAGAGGAGGAACTTCTTCTATGGCCCTCTGGGCCAGAAGGGAGGTTACCTCCTGATCCAGAAGGTCGAGGAGAGATGTGGGAGAATTGAAATGTCTCACCATGGTGTAGGGAGGAAGGTCTGAGAAATGAAGTTTGTAGCCCTCTCTGATGATGGAGAGGGTCCACTGCTCTGATGTGATTTGCTCCCATCTGGGAGCAAAATGAGCTAACCTTCCTGGAATGGTGAGGGGCTCTGGCTGTTGTAGAGCCAGAAAGGTTAAGTTCTCTAGAGACAAGTCAAAAACCCTGAGGGGCTTGGGGCTGCTGGGTTGCAGCAGCCCCTGCAGGTTTAGGCCTAGCCTGTTTAGGTTGCTGACGCTTAGTAGCAAAGCGACCTGTAGAAGATTGTTGACCAGAAGTGGAAGAAAATCTGCCCTTCTTGTAAAAAGACTTTTTAAAAGATTTTTTCTTGGCTGGAGTGGAGGTAGACTTAGAAAGTCTATCCAGAGCAGCATTTTCTGCATCCATTTGAGTGGCTTTGATTTGCCATTCTTTGCCAAATAGATTTTCACCTGTACAGGGCAGATTTCCTAAACCATCTTGAACCCAGGGTTCTAGATCAGAAGCCTGGAGCCAAGCAATTCTACAAGCAGCTATGGCAATGCCTGAGGCTCTGCTGGCACCTTCAAAAGAATCAAAGGCTGCCCTGTTGGAAAACTTTGAAATGTCTTGAGTATGCTTAAGCCAAAGAAGGAACTCATCCCTTTTGTCCTCTGGAATAAAAGGGAGAAAGTTGTGCAGCTTTTCTGCAACCTCCTTCAGAAACATGCCCATATAAAGGCTGTATGAATTGATTCTGGCAATAAGCATGCTAGCTTGGAAGATTTTCCTTCCAAAAGCATCCAAGGTCCTACATTCTCTTCCTGGAGGGGTAGAAGAGTGTCTTTTGGTACTCTTTATCTTCTTCATAGCTGACTGCACCACAATGGAGTGGTGAGGAAGCTGAGTTTTTTGAAATCCAGGAGGAGGGAGGGACACGGTACATAGTGTCCAATCTACGAGAATGAGGAGAAAGGGTGAGAGGAGTCTCCCACAAGTCAATTAAATGTTCTTGAAGAATTTCATGAATTGGCAAGGTGACTGCCTCTCTTGGAACCTTAGAGTATCCCAAAATATCTAATTTTTTTGCTCTAGGTTCTTTTTCAGAGGTTACTGAAATAGAGAGTCCTTTAGCTACTTCTATTATGAAGTCTTGAAAGGACAAATCCTCTGGAGGAGACATTCTCCTCTTTGGAGAAGGCGGCTCCTCAGGAAGGGTGACAGATACTTCAGGAGACTCATCCGATGACTCAGAATCATCAGAAGAATCGAAGTATCGTCTGCCCGATTCCAAAGATCGATAGGCGTATCGATCGGTACCGACATCGGGTGTCCCCGGTACCGGGTCGGTACCGAGAAAGAGCCCAGGACAGGGAGCCGGAATCGGCATCCTGGCCGATGTCGATGCAACCGGTACCGTTATCGAGGTTGGTACCGGTACCGACAACATGGCTTGTTGCGGCACCGACGGCGTCGCAGCCTTGATGAAAGCCAGTATGGCCTGCTGCATGGATTGCACGGTGTGATCCATGGACGCCACAACTGCCTGGATATCGGTACCAGGAGATTGTGCCGGTACCCCAGAGCAGTCTAACAGGTGAACGGTCGAGGCCGTGCCATCGATGTCAACCTGTAACCCCATAGGAGGAGCTTTGGAAGCCGGAGCTTCCCGCCGGGGTTGTTTGGCTGGGGCAGGATCCTCAAGAGCAAGCCCGGAGGCATCTCGATACTTAGAGGGAGATTTGCCCTTCGAGGACCTGCTAAAAGAATGTTTGGTTACCTGAGATCCATCAGGAGAGGAAGACCTGGAAGATGTCGATGCCGCCGGTGCATCCGTGGGAAACAGCACATGGAGCTTGGCTGCTCGGTTCTGTAACCCTCGTTTAGACATTAGAGAACAGGACTGGCAATCCGGAACGGAGTGTTCAGGCCCCAAACATTTAAGACACCATTCATGGGTGTCTATAACAGAAATTGTACCGCTACACTTAGTGCATTTTTTGAAGCCAGAGGCTGGTTTTTCCATGAGGGAAAGTTTCTTGTGGGCCTGGAGGCCTAAGAAGAAAAATACACCAAGTGAGGAAAAAGTATTATTATTTTTTTTTTTTTAGAAGAAAAGAAAAGACCGGCGGTACCGGTCCGGCGTCGGGGAAGGCAGACACGCGACCAAAGAAATAAATTAAAATAAAGAACTTCTTCAGCGGTGACAGGAACACGACCTGCTGGCTCCGCGGAAAAGAAGAACTGAGGAGAGTTGGTAGGAAAGGCGGGAAGGCAGCGTGCATGCGCTGTGGGATGCCCCAAAAGCTTTCATTCTGGGAAGCTGGGGAGCATTCCCGCGCAGGCTCCGTCGGTACCGACGTACCCATATGTGAGGACTTATTCCTGCTTGTTCCTGGAGATTAGAGATACTACCTTTGGGAGAAACTTGGGGTGCATGCAAGGCACGACCCTGTTATTGTAGAATCTCGTATAATGTTGGTGGAGCTACCCAGGGCCTGGAGCTCACTGACCCTGCAAGCTGAGGTGAAAGCCACGAGGAGGACCACCTTCCAGGATAGATACTTGAGGGGGCACAAGTCGAGAGGCTTGAACAGTGGCGCAATGAGTATCGAAAGAACTACGTTGAGGTCCCACTCTGCTGCCGGAGGCAGAAGGATGGCCTAGAAAGGAGTAGGCTCTTCAGGAATTGAGTTACGAGGGGCTGAGCAGAGGAGGGCTTGCTCTCAACCAGGTGATGGTGCACTAAAAGTGCGCAGAGATGAAGTCTGACTGAGTTGGACTTCAGCCCTGCCTGGCACAGGTGGAGCAGGTACTGGAGTACCAGCTGAACTGAACAGGAGAAGGGGTTAATCCGCCTCTCCGCACACCAAACTGAGAACCTTCGCCACTTGAAGGTGGAGGCTCACGGAAAGCCAAAAGGAATGTCTCCACCTTGCTGGAGAGATAGAAGTGAGCCAATGCTATCCTTTCAGCAGTCAAGCTGTCAGAGACAGGGACCCCAAGTTGGGGTGCAGGAGGGAGCCGTATCCCTGTGAGATCAGGCCCAGGTTGCACCCCAGAGGGACCAGGGATGCCTGGGACAGGAAGAGCAGCACTGGGAACCACAGCTGCTGGGCCCACCGAGGAGTCACTAGTATCAATGTGGCTCTGTTGAGCTGAATCTTGAACAGGGTCTTTGCCATCAGCAGTGTGGGAGGGAAGACGTAGAGGAGACCCTCTGCCCATGGGATGAGGAACGTATCCGCTGCCACCTGCAACAGATGTGGCTGCCTGGAGCAGAAGCGGGCTAGCTGAGCATTGGCCGAGATGGCAAAGAGGTCCACCTGTGGGAGCCCCTAGAGGCGGAACATTTGATGGCCACACTGGGGTCCAGCCATCACTCATGTGGTTGTAGGACTCGGCTGAGCCAATCCGCCAGGATGCAGACTGCCTGCAGGAGCATCCCACTGCTGCTGGTGAAGGAGCAGAGGCTTGCCATCTCCTGGGCACAGGAGGAACCTGTCTCCCCCTTTCATGTTGATGTAGAACATTGCCACCTGGTTGTCGGTCTAAATTAGGACATGGTGCTAAAGGTGGTATTGGAAAGCCTGAAGGGCAAGCGCTATCACCTGGAGCTCCAGGAGGTTAATCTGCTGGAGGCTCTCTGCCTGCAACCATCTGCCCTGGGTGCAGAGGTTGTTGCAGTGGGCTCCCCAGCCCAGTTTGGAGGCATCCATGGTAAGGATGCTCTGGAGGGCGGTGACATGGAAGGGCATCAAGCCTGTAGATGCTGGGATTGTTCCACCAGCCAAGGGAGTCGGCCAGAGAGCGGACCATGACCACTCTGTCCCATAAGCATCCCATTGCTTGCGACCATTGGGAGCTCAGAGCCCACAGGGCCTGCCACATCGCAGGTGGGCGTCCGGGGTGACTTGTACCATGGACGCCATGTGGCCTAGAAGGTGCAATATGAGGTGGGCCAAGGCAGAGTATCGACCCTGGACATGCCCTGCTAGCGCTTGGAGGCACTGGGCCCTGTCCAGAGGAAGGAAGACCTTTGCCTGGATGGTGTCCAGCATTGCCCCTATGAACTCCAGGCGTTGTCGGGTGGAGATGAGACTTTGGGTAGTTTGACGAACCCGAGCCAGTCTTCCAGGTACGAGAAGACTAACATCCCTGGAGATGCAAGAAGGCGGCAACCACTGCTAGGCACTTGGTGAAGACCCTCAGGGCAGACGCCAGACCGAAGGGTAGAACCCTGCACTGATAACAGCAGCCTCCCGCCATGAAGCGGAGGTACTGCCAGTTAAGGGGATGGATGAAGATGTGGTATTTAGGCATCCTTTGGATCCAAGGAGCATAGCCACTCTCCCTGCCGGAGGTATGTTAGCAATGTTCCAAGGGAGAGCATCTTGAATTTCTCCCTCAGCAGGAAATGGTTGAGGACTTGCAAAACCTCCTGGTCCTTTTGGGCACCAGGAAGTAGTGGGAGTAGAACCCTTTGCCCCTGTGTTGGAGGGGGATGGATTCCACTGCCCTGTCTGCCAGAAGGTTTGCGAGTTCCTGCTGAAGTAGGTCCCAGTGAAGGGGATGCATCGGGAGCTCTCCTGGAAAGAATGGCAGGGCATCTGTTCGAGATGGAGAAAGTACCCCCTCCTTCACCACCTTCAAGGCCCACACATTGGTGGTGATGACAGGCCAGTGGTTGGCTAAAGAATACCAGATGCCCCCGGTATTTATTTTATTTAGACAGCTTTGTATACCACCTTATCCTTCAATCAAAGTGGTCAACAAAACATTGGGAGGCATACATTCAACAGGAGGAGCTACGATTCACATACATAAAAGGTTATCTACTTATAGGTCTAAATGGGGATGGGCGGTTGGGGCTAAGTGGTGAGGGTAGCTAGTGGGCCACTTGGGTGGTATCTAGTGCTTGGCAACTTAAGGTGGTTGCTCATAGGCCTCGGTGAAGAGATGGGTCTTGAGAGCTTTGCGGAAGTCCTTGGTATCATTTAGGGTCCTTAAGTCCATGGGGAGGAAGTTCCATAATGCAGACGCCAGTATGCTGCGGGGCAGGCCCCTCCGGGGGTAGAGAGGCTATGCCCCAAGAATCAACCTCCTCCCGGGTTGCACCTGGGTTGTGGTCTGGGGCTTGGGGGCCTTACCTTATGAAGGCCATGCCTTTGTCCCGCTGCCCTGTTAGGGAGTTGGGAAGGTCAAGTGCTGAGGGTAGTTTCCATAAGCCTTCCTCTTTCAGGTATAGGGGCTTTTTACCCAAAGCCTTCATTTGGGAAGGATCAGCAGTCTTCTTAGAGAGCCTGATCCTGGTCATGAACTCTGTCTGACTCCAGCTCGGCAGCCTTGTCTATCATGGGTTTGCCCAAGAGGTTATCTCCCAGTACTGGACATCAACCAATTTGTCCTGTACCCACTGTTGCAAGTCAGAAGACTGTAGTCAGGCATGGCAGTGGGCACTAATGCCTACTGCTGCTATTCTAGCTGCTGACTCAAAGCCATCATAGGCCACCCGAGTCATAGATTTGGAGCACTCCACAACTGTTGAGACCAGGATCCAGATTTGCTGGAGAAGTTCCTCGGAAAGACTAGCCAAGAACCCTGTGAGTTCCCTCGCCGTATCCTACAGATATATTCCTATTTACAGCTGGTTGGCCTGGATCCAGCTGATGAGCATTGAGTCCTGGAAGGACTTCCGGCCCAGGGCATCCATGGCATGGGTCTCCCTACCCAGGGGCACCGTGGAGTGTGTTTTCTGGCTCTTGAGTCTCTGCATGGCAGACTCCACCACCATGGAGTTGTGGGCAGTTTAGCTTTTTGGAAATCTGGGCTCTAGCGGACCCAGTACATTGAGTGCAGGTGCCTGCTCACAATGGAAACCGAGGCCAGAGTCTCTCACATGCGAAGAGCAGCCGCTACAGGATAGGAGGAACAGGCACCGTAAGGGCCTCTTTGGGGGGCACCTCATATTGGAGGATCTAGAGGTCCTTTGCCTGAGGTTTCTCCTCAATGCCATAGTGAAGGAAAAGGCCTTCGTCACATCCCTCACAAAGTTTAGGAAGGAAAGGTCCTCCAGTGGGGATCTGCACCAGGCCTCTGGAGGGGAAGGGTCAGAGGGCACATCCTGTGGAGCAAAGTATCCAGGGACCCATCGTCCTCGGTCTCCCAGTCCAATCCGGAGGAGACCTCTAGGCTCCCCAGGCCTCAGGCTGGTGCCCCAGCCCCGATGGCCCAGGGGTCCTGATGTCCCTATGCTCAGAGTTGGGCGTACTGTGGGGTGAAGTCCTTGGTCCTGAACGGCAACGGGACAGAGCCTGAGGAGCCTCTTGAGGCTGATGGCACTCGAAGATTGGCTCCACCTCTGGGGAAGCCATTGCTGTGGGGGGGGGGGGGGGGGGTCGGTGGTCGGGCGTGATGACCTGGAGGAACCGGGCATCAGAGCCCGTTGTTGGGTCCACAAAGGCACACAAACTGCATTCTAGAGCCGTCATCCTGGCCTCAATGCCCAACGGCTCTGCCGCCATCGGCGGGGAACGGAGTACCTTGGGCCAGACACCAGATCTGTTTTGGGGGGGTATCCTCAATGAGGATGGCCTCGGGAAACCAATCTCTGGATGCCAATAGCTTTTTCTCCCACCAGGGCAGCTTTGAGGACCGCTCCCCGGCCATCACCCTCAGCCTCGCGCAATGTTCCCTCTAATTTTCTGTAGGCTGTGTGCGCATAAAATATCAGCTGTGCAGCTTTTGAAGGAAGGTTAAATTTTTGTGCGCCACAAAACGACACTCAGAGTTGTATACTTTAAAATTTGACTACACGTCAGAATACAGTATGTACACCACATTGATTTTAATCAAATTAAATGAAAATAGACGATTACTAAATGAAGCAGAAAATTTCTAGTAATTACAATCACAAATTTAAAATTTTAAAACGTCTGTGTTGTTTTCTATCAGAATCGGAACCGTAATTTTTGTGCGCTCTGTTGTAAAGTATGTGCGCTCGCTCGGTGAGGTGTGTGCGCGCGCACATGCGCACAGCTTAGAGGGAACAGTGGCCTCGCATCAAGGGCTCTAAGGCCAGGTGCCATGGGACTTACCCACTGTCCCGGACTAGTCATCTGAGGAGGCCACAGATGATGTCATGCTCTTCGAGGGCGTCACTTCTTGAGGGAGTCCTAGCTCAACATTCCATGACCTCGAGGTTCTGAGGCAGCATGGTGCCACACAAGGCCAAAGCCTCTGCAGTGGCCCTTAAGGGCGCTGGTCTCACTGTCTCCAGGGCTGAGTCAGTCTTACGGAAAATCAACTCATGTTGCTTCTTGCGGCCTCAGAAGGCCGTGGCCATCATCTGTTGGTAGAGACCACAAGCCGAGGCAACATAATCTGGCCTGAGGCACCGAAGGCAACAAGTCATGTGGGTCTGTGTGTGACATGTTGTGAGCATAACAGTCGCAGGGCTTGAAGCAACTGACCGAGGCCATGGCAGGGAAAACTGTCCCCGTGAGGTCAAACTCCCCTGACCTGGCCAGAAAGGGCGCAAAACCCATATACCGAGAAGAAACCCCCGAAGGGGGAAGAAAAAAGGAACCCAAAGAAAAATGTGATGCCAGAGGCGAGCAGAATCGGGAGACGGAAGGGAACCGATACATGACTGGAGAAAAGTAAAGAAAAAAAAAGACACTATTCTCTGCCCCGTTCTTGGCAACCTTTCAGCAACATAAACCTAAAAGTCACACCTCCACTCTTAAATTCAATTACTTTCCACAAAAGTATTACAACCCCGCTTACCAGTAAGAGTTGCTCAGAGTGCAGGAACAGATTGGATTCTCAGTTACAGGCAGGATGCATAAAACCTCTTTCCAATCATAATAAGTACTGGCAATAAAGTTCTTACCATGCAAGAGGAAGCAACATATCTTCTTGCCCCATATCCTGAACGTACTGGAGAAGTGGTCTATAAGGATGATATACTATCAAACAACAATCCTGAAATGGGAAGGAAAAGTAAGGAAACAGCCTTGCTACAAACCCATTGTTACTTGCCCATGCTGTCACCCTCAAACTTAACTTACAGAACACAGGATCAGTGTAAATGAGCTAATCTGTATTTCCAGCATACTGCTCTGTAAGCACCACACATTTCCATAAATATGACATTGTCAGTCCCTATTCCCATCCATAGATTGCTCACACAATTTGATCTCATGTTGTGAATGTGGAATGGCTGGATTATTATGTCATCTTCCGAGTTTTCAGGAAACTTCACTCAGGCCAATTCCATGTACTGTGTGCATGTCACAAAACTGCATTTGCATTAAACAGTCATGCTGTCATTGGATTTGGTTCTTGCCTTTTCAGTAGTAGCTCAAGGCAAGTTACATTCAGGCACAAGTAGGTACATCTTGTGTTTTGTAGCAGCTCCAAAGGTAATATTTCCACAGTGAAAGAATCCAAGTCACTACCCAACAGTAAACGCTCACTTAGGGGAGCATTTTATAACAGGGCACCTAGATTAAGTGGGCAGGAAGCCACCTCTTATTTAATACCCACTAGACAAAAAGGATCCTAATAGGAAAAATCATTCACTAACAGATTTTATTAATTATAGTAACATTTGATAGTTTTGTTATCAGATCTTTAACCATTAATGCTAGCCCAGTATCAGTCAACATGAATTTGGTCCATTTTACTTTATTAATAAAAATTAAAATCTTTGCACATTCCTAATGTTCACACTTCTCTATTGCCTGACACATTGGTTTCTAACTATTGAAAATGACTTCAAATTCTGCATCAGTTACAGTCCACTGTACTTATTTATTTTATTCAACAGGATTTTTATACTGCTTTATCATTTCAGTCAAAACGGTTTACATTATAACTTAAACTTGGTAATGCACATTAAACAGGAACTTTGATAACTTGGATTTTTTCTGAGGCAATAGAGGGTTAAGTGATTTGCCCAAGACCACAAGGAGTGCTTAGCGGGAATCGAACCCTTGTCTCTTGGTGCCCAAGTCAGTGCTCTATCCATCAGCCTACTCCTCCACTCCACTACTTATGTTTATATGGGCATCTCTCATCAGCAACATTGTATTTTCATACTGTCAGCTTTCTTTATCCATCCTCGAGCTATCACGCAAACTGCTGCTTGCTCTCCTGCCAAAACCAAGGTTCAACTGTTGAAGCAGGAGAGCGAGCAGCAGTTGTGTGATAGCTCAAGGATGGATAAAGCGTAGTTACTCACCTGTAACAGGTGATCTCCGGGAACTTACTCTTCACATATCGGCGACGTCGGTACTGATGGAGCCTGCACGGAAACACTCCCCAAGCATCCAATAGGAAAGCCTTTGGGAGCATCCCACTGCACCTGTGTAGCTGCCTTCTCAACTCTCCCTCAGTTGAGTTTGTAGCTGAGAGGAAAGGAGAGTAAAAAGAAAATCTACAACTTCTAGGGGAGGAGGGTGGGTTGTGAAGACTAAATTTCTGCTGTTCCCGGAGATCACCTGTTACAGGCGAGTAACTACACTATCTCCAGGAACAGCAGGAATTTAGTCTTCACTACCCATTCTCTGTAAACACAGAGCGGTTCGCCGCCTTGCTGTAAGTTTTGTTCTATGTAAACCGCGCTGATGCTGAATAGCGCGGTATATAAGAAACTGAAAATAAATAAAAAAATAAATGGCATCCTAGTGGGAGTCCTTGTCCAAACAATAATGAGTAGCAAAAGTATGGACAGAGACCATGTTGCTGCCTTGCAAATTTCGTCAATGACTACAGAGCATAGGGTTGGCACGAACATTATGAGCAGTGACATGCTCTTCCAGGGAGAGTCCTGCTTTGTCATAAGCAAATGAAATGCAGTCCGCTATCCATCTGGAGAGCGTACATTTAGATATCAGGAGACCCAGGTGTCTTGGCTCAAAAGAAATGAACAACTGCGAGGTTTTATGGTGATCGAGTTCTCTGGAGATAAAAAGCCAATGCATGCTTGCAGTCAAGGGTACGCAGGGTTGCTTCTGCTCTAGACGCATGCGGTCTAGAAAAGAATACAGGAAGATAAACTGACTGATTCAAATGGAAAGAAAACATCACTTTAGGCATGAAATGCAGGCGGGTCCCAAGGACGACTGTCATGGTGGGTCTGCCTCCAAAGCCTGAAGCTCACTAATGCGTCTAGCTGAAGAGAGGGCAATGAGAAAGAATCTTCCATGAAAGGAATTTTAGTGGGGTCATAGCCAATGGTTCAAAGGGCAGCTTAAGAAGCTGCGCAAGTACGACATTTAGATCCCAAGCCACCGGAGGTGGCTTAATGGGTGGCTTGGTCAGCAACAGCCCTCTCATGAAGTACACTACTAGCAGCTGTGAGGAGATAGGTTGTCCATCCAATAGATGGCGAGAGGCTGCAATTACACTGAGGTGAACTCTGACCGAGTTGGTCTTGAGACCTGTTGAGAACAGGTGGGTGAGGTACTGGTGGAGTGCCTCCATGGCAACAGGGAAGGGATTGAGATCCTTCTGAGAACACCAGACAGAGACTCTACGCCACTTAAAAGCATAGGAATGTCTGGTGAAGGGCTTATTGGAAGCCAACAGGATCTCCTTAACCTCCTGAGTAAGGTTAAAATCTTGTAATGCTGTGCTCTCAGCAGCAAAGCAGGAGACAGTGGATTGGGATGGAGCAGTGTCCCGTCTTCCTGGGAGAGGAGATCAGGTGCAGACCCCAATTGTAGAGGCTGAGCCTGAGTCAGATGTAGCAGCAGAGGGAACTACGGTTGGCGTGGCCAGTGAGGGGCTATGAATTATAGAGCCCTTGTCGGCCTGTAGCTTGAAAAGCGTCTTGGGAATGAGGGATATGGGAGGGAAAGCATAAAGCAGACCATGCCCCCAATGCAGATGGAAGGCATCCACCTGCTGGCTGCTGGATATCAGGGTTCTGGTGCAGAAGCGGAGAAGCTTGGCATTCTGCAGAGTGGCAAACAGATCTATGTCTCGAGTTCCCCAGGTCTGAGAGATGTAGCACGTTGTGTCTGGATGGAGAGACCATTCGTGGGGAAGAAGGATCCGACTCAGCTTGTCTGCCAAGACATTGAGGCCCCCCTGGGAAATACACTGCTTGGAGGTGCATCAGATGAGAAATGGCAAAGGACCACAGATGGAGAGCCTCCTCACGGAGGACCAAGAGCCTCTCTCACCATTTGTTCACATAGAACATGGTCACTTGATTGTCTGTTCTGATTAGAACTCTTTGTGCTCTGAGGCGATCATGAAACACCCTGAGGGCATTTGAGGTAGCACAAAGCTCCAGGAGCTTGATCTGGAGCTGTGACTCCTATGTTGTCCAGAGGCCTTGCGTAGAAAAAGAGTGCCCACGTGAACTTCCCATCCCAGTTTGGAGGCATCTGTTGTCAGGGTACATTGATGTGGAGGCATCTGAAAAGGTGACACAACGAAGAGATTTTCTGGAGAACACCCCCATTGGAGAGAGGTGGTGAGGGGACAGTGACCTGGATCTTTGTCCCTGAGATGGCCTGAGGCCTGCGTCCATTGGGAGACAAGAGTCCACTGGGCTCTCCGCATATGTAGGCGGGCATGTTTATGTTTATGTTTATTAGCTTGATATTAGCCTGGCGTCGGTCTCACTCTACGGAAGCACAAGGTACTTACATCGCTCACCTAAGAGTACACCGTGATGAATTAACAAAAAAGCGGAAACAATATCATTCCGACATCTTGAAGCGGTCACTAAACAAGCCCCACGACCTCTTCAATATAGTGAAATCTCTCATAAGGGAACCTCCTGCAGACCAGTCACAGATGCCACACCCCCAGGCATACTCCAACTACTTACAGTCAAAAATGGTCCAGACTACTACCATCTGCAACCAACTACCTACAACCTGAAGTGACCCAGGCTGGTGCAACCTCGAACTCCGCGGAAAACAGCTCTCAGCATATCTTGCGCCAACCATCACCACTATACAAATTTGAAAAAATATCACGCAGAGAGATTGAAGACACTATCGCTGCAATCAACCCTACTACCGCACCCAATGACCCATGCCCTGCATTATGGATAAAGGAGTTACGAGGCGACTTAAGCCAATATCTGAGCGAATTAATAAACCAATCTCTTACAACCGGATCGTTTCCACAAAGTCTGAAACAAACATCTATCAGACCACTACTAAAAAATAACAAGCTGGACCCATCGAAAGTGGAATCATACAGACCAATTTCAAGTATCCCCATGCTTGCCAAAGTAATCGAAAAGTTAGTACAGCGCCAAATCCAACAGCATATTGATACTGAAGCCCCACTGGATCCTTCCCAGCATGGGTTCAGAGAAGCACATGGGGTTGAAACCCTCCTCACCAACCTATTTGACCATCTAGTCTCTGGAACCGACAAAATTCATCAAGGATTCGCCCTCATATTTCTCGACATTGCGGCGGCCTTCGACTCGGTGAGTCACGAGATACTCATACAACGCCTCAGCGAGAAAGGAATTCAGGGAACAGCCCTAAAGTGGTGCAAGTCATACCTGACTAATAGATGGCAACATGTAAGGTCAGGCTCCACAACCTCCGAACCATTTTTACAAAACCAGGGTGTACCACAGGGCTCGTCACTATCTGCATTGATGTTTAACATCTACATGCAGCCCATATGTGCCCTAGCACGTTCATTCAAGGTCAACTGTTTAGCCTACGCAGATGACATCCTCCTATACATCCCATTCAGGACCAACCAACCAGACCTCTCCCCTCTAACAAGATGTTTTGAGGCAGTAGCAGAATGGTTCAGCACACAAAACATGAGAATCAACTACAGTAAAACAGATGTCCTTTTCATCTCAAGGAACCAGGACTTCACCCCTCCACTCTCTTTAAAAATCGGCAACACAGAACTAAAAACCAAACCCACAATCCGCTACCTTGGCGTTACACTGGATCAACATCTGGATCTGAAAACCCACATAAAAAACACAGTAAAAACAGTATACATGAAAATAAAGACCTTAAAACATCTCCGACCGCTACTCGACTTCAGCGACTACCGATCAATCTATCAGGCATTAATATTACCTCATTTCGACTATGCCAACGTAATTCTACACGGTCTCCCTCAAGCAACGCTAGCTCCTCTCCAGCTTGCAATGAACACTGCTGCAAGAGTGCTAACAGGGGCTTCACGGAGAGAGCACATAACGCCAGTACTGATGAACCTCCATTGGTTACCGGTTCAAGCAAGAACCCTCCACAAAGTTCTAACCTTAACTTTCAAAGCCGCAAACACTCTGACCCCCACAGCCCTCAGCAAGATGATACATAAAGTACCACAGAACAGAAATAGAAGACCCATGATGCAAAACACCCTAGAGGTCCCAAAAGTAATAACAAAATGCACAAGAGCAACAACAAATAGGGCCTTTACGATTTACGCTCCCAGAGCATGGAATGCTCTCCCCCACCTCTATTCGAAACATCACTTACCTAACCCACTTCAGGAAGGCAATAAAGCAGCACCTGTTCACTACATACTTCCCTGAATCTAGCCTTAGTAACCATACATATGGCCCCTCAGACAATCACTCATTACAATTAAACAATCAGACTCAGCATGAAAAAGGATAATCAACTGATCGCTCAGAATGTACCCACTGAAATAGAATTAAGACCCCAGTGTAAATAAGATGTAGATATGTTCTGCCTGAATTCAGGTACCAGTGTAATACAATGTATAGAGTTATAGAATGTACATAGTTTCCCCCAGTTACTTCCAAGTTGATCTCCCTGTTTATTGTAAATACAACTCAAAGTTCCCTGTGTTGTATAGTTGATGTTAAATGTAAACCGCTCTGATCTAAAATAGAGCGGTATAGAAGAACTGTTAAATAAATAAATAAATAAATATACCGCTATTCAAATAATAACAGCGGTTTACAAAAATAATATACAAGAAAGCCAATCAGGCAGAAAAGGAAAATAAATTATAATAAGTGACAGGAAAGCACCCAAGACATTTAAACACACACGACTAAGAAGAAAAGGAGTGAGAGAAAGGTAGGAAAGGTAGTTTCACACAAAAGGGGAGGGGAGGTCTAAAGTTGAGGAAAAGAGGTGAGTTTTCAGATTTTTTTTGAAAGTGGGACAGTGTGGTTCGAGTCTGAGAGAGGTGGGCAGGGAGTTCCAGAAAGCAGGACCAATAAAGAAGCAGAGGAGCGGGTAGAATGTAGATGAGCGCGGGAGGGAGAGGGAGAGGGAGAGGGAGAGGGGAGGTGGAGGCGGTTGATGTGCAGTGACCGAAGTGAATGACTTGGGGTATGGGACTGAATAAGGTCTGCCAGATACTGAGGGGTGCGGTTGTGCAGGACATGATGAACCAGTGTGAGGATCTTATAGCGGATATGAAATTCAATAGGAAGCCAGTGAAGTTGGAGAAATAGGGAGTGACGTGATCCCAATGTGAAGAGTGAAAGATAAGGCATGCAGCTGTGTTCTGGATACGTTGAAGACTGTGTAGTTGTGAGTGAGGAAGACCAACCAGAAAAGAATTGCAAAAATCGACGCGTGACATAACCAGAGAAAGGAGAAGGGTGGTGAGAGCCTGCGGAGTAAGAAATGGGTGGATGGCACGGACCTGGCAGAGAAAGAAGAAGGAAGTCTTGGTAATGTGAGAGATGTGAGCCCAGAAAGAAAGGTCTGAATCAAAAAGAACACCTAGATACCGAAAGCAGGAGACAAGAGGAATACATGAGCCAGAGAAAGAGGGGGCAACCAAAGGGGGAGGACCACCATAGGTGAACCAAATTGCAAGTGTTTTAGCTAAATTGAAGTGCAAACAGTTTGTGGTGAGCCAAGCAGCAACAGCAGAAAGACAGGAATTGAGGGGGGGGGGGGTAAGGTCAGGGTGGACAGGGGAGGTGTGGTAGAGGAGAACCAGATCATCAGCGTAGTAAAATGCAGCAACCCCAAACTGTTGAACCAAGAGTGCCAGTGGTGCCAGGAAAATATTGAAGAGAAGAGGTGCTAAGACAGATCCTTGAGGGACACCACAGGCATATAGGACATGATGTACTGTTGAGGCCATGTGCCCCAGAAGCTGCAGCATTTCTCTGGCAGTCAGATGGTCTCAAAGTAGCACTTGGGAGGTTAGCTCGTCGAGACGGGCACAGCGGAGTTGGGGTAGAAATGCCCTGGCCTGCTGTGTGTCCAGTAGGGCTCCAATAAACTCTAGCATTTGAGTTGCAGCAAGCTGGGATTTTGGAAAGTTTATGACAAATCCCAAGTGTTGAAATATTGTGATGTACGATGCAATGAAAGCTGAACCTCTTGGGAGGTGTCTGCTCTTATGAGGCAGTCGTCTAAGTAAAGGAAGACAAATATCCTTAGAGATCTTAGATATGCGGCTACAACAGACATGCACTTTGTGAAGACTCTTAGGGCAGAGGTGAGTCCGAAGGGAAGGACTCTACTGATAATGTTTTCCCTGAAAGATGAAGCATAGATATTTCCTGTGTCCTGGATAGATGAGGATATGTGTATACGCTTCTTTTAGATCTAGAGGACAGAGTCAACCCTGATTCTGGAGGTAGGGAAAAAGAGTCCCAAGAGAGATCATATTGAACTTCTCGCGGACCAGAAACTTGTTGAGGTTTCTGAGGTCCAGGATGGGCCTGTACCCTCTGGTCTTCTTTGGCATGAGAAAGTATGGCGAGTAGAACTTCATTCCCTGTTGGGATATTGGGACATCTTCTATAGTGCCCTGGGATAGAAGAGAAGAAACCTCTTCTTGTAGGACAGCAGTGATTAGCGGCTGCGTGTGATATTCCCCCTACAAAAAACAAGGGGGACAGAGTTTGCAGATGAAGTCTGAACCCCTCCAGAACTATAGTTATGTCCACTGCTCTGAGGTAATAAGATGCCATCTGTGGGCATAGTGACACAAGTCTGCCTGCTATGTAGAAAAAAGTCAAAAAACAGGTGCAGACTGTGGCTGCATAGCTGGTTGAGATTTAGCCACTTGTGGCTTCTTTTGTTGTTTAGCAGGCTGCTGTTTCTTCTGAGGGCCTTGAGTCTGGTATTGAGAAGCAGGAGAATAAGAAGAGAATTTTTTCTCATCACTGAAGAAAACTTTCTTTGCAGCTGACGCTTTTCTAGCAGGGTTAGCTGTTGTACTAGACAACCTGTTTAGAGTGGTATTTTCTGAATGACTAGCCTTATCTTGTCAGTCTTTGCCAAAGAGGTTCTCCCCTGTGCAAGGTATGTTGTCCATCTTACCTTGAACCCACTGTTCAAGATCTGAGGCCTGAAGCCATGCAATCCTGCATGCACTGATGCAAATTGCTGTGGCTCTGCTTGTGCATTCAAATGCATCAAAGGTTGCCCTATTGACAAACTTAAATACAATTTGGGTATGTTTAACTAGAGGCAAGATAGTCATCTCTCATCTGGGAGAAGAGGGGCCATGGCCTCAAGGTTCCTGGTCACCTCCTTGATGAACATACCCATGTAGAGTATATAGGAGTTAATCCTGACTGAAAGCATGGAAGCTTGAAAACAGACAACCAAAGGCATCAAGGATTCTCGATTCCCTACCCAGTGGGTTACAGGAATGAGTTTTGGAACTCTTGATTTGGCGCATCACCAATTCCACCACCATTGAATGGTGGGGAAGCTCTGGCTTTTGGAAGCCAGGATACTCCGAAACTCGATATATGGTATCGAAATATCGAGTATGAGGCAAGATTGTGAGGGGAGACTCCTACATCCGGAGCAACAGATCATGGAGGATGCAGTGCACTGGCAGGATGGCCGCCTCTTTGGGAGCTGTTGGGTACTGGAGGATCTCTAATTCCTCCGCCTTGGGTTCTTTCTTTCTCAGATGTCACTGTTATGGAGAGACCCCCAAGCTAGGTCCTGAATGAATTCTTGGAAGGATATGTCCTCAGGAGGCAACATGCGTCATTTTGGAGGCGGGGAGGGCTCCAAAGGCAGGCCTCAGGGCCCCCTGGAATTGAATGACTTCTCATCCGAAACAGGAGAGCCTGAATCAGAGGACTCAACGTATTGACGGGAATGGTATTTGTCCTCCGCCATACACCAATACCGATGTATGTCAGTATTGGGCTCGGGAAATTGTTTGGGTTGAGCCCCGATATCGGTGATGGACTCGAGGGAAGGCATGGATGGCAGTGATGACAGTGCCATGTATCCCAACACACCTTGCACTGCTGCCGATGACAGTGCCAGTACCTGTACTGGTATCGACAGCCCGGTGCCTGAGGGAAAGGTTTGATGGAACCAAGGCTGCCAATAGAGCTGTCAAGCTCTGCTCGATGGCCAGTATACGCTGGTCTATCGAGGCTGCCGATGCTTGGGTATCTGTGATGGATACTTGCGCCACCATCCCAGAACATGGCACCAGTAAGCTCTCCTGAGGTCGAGGCCTCGAGAGCATCTGGAGCCCCTCGACAGCTTTGGTGGGCAGGTCCTCCCGAAGGGGCTGTTTAGCAGGCTGATCCAACCCCAGGGCAATGTCAGAGGCATCTCGATGCTGGGAGTGAGATCTACCTCTGGAGGAATTTTCTGTCTTCAAGGAAGACTTGTGTTTGGACACTTTCGATACCTGAGATCCATTTGAGGAGGATGAGGCTCTCGATGTCAATGCCAAAGATACCGCATCTGAAGCGAAGAGAGTTCCAAACTTAGAGGCCCGGTTCTGCAGGCCTCTCTTTGTCATCTTTTTACAAAGGGAACATTCTGTTGGCTGGTGGTAGGGCCTAAGGCATTTCAAGCACCAGTCATGTGTGTCAGTAGCCAAGGTGGTACTGGCATATTTGGAACATTTTTTGCAACCACTAATCGGTTTCTCCATACTGTCAGTGGACAGTATGATAGGCTTAAGGCATAAAATGGCAGCGATGTGCCTGAAGCAGCTTTTTTTTTTTTTTTTTTAACTAGTAAAAGAAAAGATAAAAGAAAGAATAAGGGAACCAGCGGTGTCAAAATGGTGCCAGCGTCGACAGGAAGGCAGACACTAACCATAATAAAAGAAAAAAAAAGAGAATTTTCTGTGGTGACAGGATTTGCTTCCTGCTGGCTCCACGGAAAACGAAGAACTGAAAAGAGGAAGTTGGGAAGGCAGCCACGCAGGCGCAGTGGAGTGCTCCCAAAAGCTTTCCTATTGGACGCTGGGGAGCATTCCCATGCGAGCTCCATCGGTACCGACATCACCCGTATGTGAAGACTACATTCCTGCTTGTTCCTGGAGACAGAAGGCTGTTAGTTAAAGAATACAATGTAGCTAATGAGATATGCCCATATAAATGTAAGTTTATAAGATTGTCCTTGATGCAGAACTGGAAATCATTTTCAATAGTTCGAAACACAATGTTGTGTCAGACCTATTTTATAACAGTCACACAGACACCTATGTGACTTTATAAATTATTAGTGCATATCTTGCCCAAATCATTCCTAAAATGTGAAAGCATGATCATGCCTGCTCTTGAGCAAGTGTAAAATGTCAGAGCACATTTTATAAAATTAGCTAAATTAGTAAATTAGCTAAATTAGTAAATCATGACTCCACCACGCCCCATCCATACTCCATTCCTTTGTATGTCTTCTGTGAAAGTACTGCCGGATTACATGGTGCATACTTTAGCCATAACCTAATTTTATAAGGGCCAATTTATGTGCTTAAAACATTGTTTCATGCTCAAACATGATTTCTAAATTACCCTCTTACTGATCTGACTCAGAGTGCATGCACACCAGATACTGTCTGTGGCCTCTGATTGAGGATTGCTGTGATGACTGAGGAGGGGAGGGTGTGTTAAAAATGCAGAGAGAAAAACCATATTAATGAAAGCTCATGGCACTACTGCTCCAGTAGGTGGTCAGTTCTGACAAAGAAGTCAAACTCTTCCTTCTCCCCTCAAAAACAAAAGCATAACATTTTTCGAACTGCTCCTTCCAATTCACTTAGACAACCCCTAAAGAAATAACTCACTTCTTTTAAAAACAAAGTTTTTTGTATTTTCATTTCCATGGTGATATTCTGGCTATACTCCATTGTTCTAGGTATATGGCATCAAATATGATTCAGGTCATACCTACAAATTATGGTACTGGTGAAGAATACTGAGAATACTATGGACTACCAGAAGAACAAATCAGTCAGTACTAGAGGAACATAAGATATGCCATACTGGGTGAGACCAAGGGCCCATCAAGCCCAGTATTCTGTTTCCAACAGTGGCCAATCCAAGTCACAAGTACCTATCAGGTTCTCAAAAGGTATACAAGATTCTATGCTGCTTGACGCAGAGGTAAGCAGTGGATTTCCCTGGTCCACAATGGTTTATGGACTTTTCTTCAGGAACTCAAAGCAGTAGCCAAGAAGGAAAAATAAAACAAAAACAAAAAAAACCCTCAAACACTCCTCCTTAGGGAGGTGGGAGGGTGTGAGGACTTATTCCTGCTATCCACAGAGAACACCTGCTACAGTAAATACTCATGTATGGGATTCCCAAGCTACAGGCTACCAAAAACAGAAGCCCAAGCCCAAAAGAAGCAACAAAACTGGAGAACAGGAAGAACAGGTAGTACCTCTAGGGACTCCACCGATTCAGCATCCTTGGCGTACAGCAGCACAGAGGTAGTTAACTTTTGCAGGTAGCCTGGGTGGACAGAAGAGCCGGTGGGCAGGAGCTGGACCTGGTCCTAATACCCAAAGAGGTGCCACCAGAGCACAGCCTGGCTGAAGTTGCTGTCCCGTTTGGAACCCCATCCAGACACAAGTTGGCTGTGAACATCTGCAATGAAGACCACATAGCAACCTTACAGATTTCCTCCATGGAGACTAAGTGCAGGTTAGCTACAGAAGCGGCCATGGCTCAAATGTTATGAGCCATGACATAACCTTCGAGGCTCCGTCTGGCCTGTGAATATGCCAATGTGATGCAATCAGCCAACCACAGGGACAGCGTGCACTTAGAGACAGCAGTCCCCAACTTACTAGGATCAAACAAGATGAACAGCTGTATGGACCACTGGTGGACCCTGGTATGCTCAAAGTAGAAGGCCAAGGCACACTTACAATCTCACGTGAGCAACACTGCATCCCGTCGGTTGGCATGCGGCCTCGGGAAGAAAGTCAGCAGAACAAATCGACTGGTTGAGGTGGAACTCGGGAGACCATCTTCAGAAGAAAATCACAGGTGCATTCGTAAGACCTCCAATTCTGGTGGAACTTGGTTTAAGACCTATGGGCCACCAGAGCCTGGAGCCCACTGACAAAGCAAGCCACCAAGTGACTTGCCACCACCAAGTGACTGCCACCAAGTACAGGACATTACAGGTCAAGTACTTAAAAGGAGAAGAGTCTAGCGGCTCAAAAGGAGCCCACATTAGCTGTGTAAGGACCATATTGAGATCTCAAGCCACCATAGGGGGCTTGATGGGAGGCTTCGAGAGAAGCAAACCATGTATGAATCAAGTCACCAGTGGGTGAGCCGAGATGGTCCGGCCTCCTAAGATGCAATGGTAGGTACCGAACATGCAGAGGTGGACCCAGACAGAGTTGAACCTGATTCAGACCCAAGTCAGAGGGGTGCAGGGGGTACTCCAGCAAGTGATTCACTGCAGAGAAGGGATCCAGCACCCTACGCAAGCACCAAGAAGCGAACCTCCGCCACTTGAACGCATAAACCCGATGTGTCAAGTCCTTGCGCAATACCGGGAGAATCACCATGATACCATCAAGTAGATGCAGCTCTGGCAGGGCTACCCAACTCAGCGTCCAGGACATGAAGGCCAAGGAGCGGACATTGGGGTGCAACAGGGGAGATGAGATCTGGAGCAGAGCCCAAATGGAGAGGCTCCCTCCAAGCCAGCTGCAGCAGCAGGAGGAACCACAGCTGCCGGGAGCAGCATGGGATAGATGAGGATCATGGTGCCCTTATTGGTCGATGCGCCCCCCACCCAAACTTGAATGTGTCAGTTTTCAGCATCCGGCAGGGGGACTCTGCTTGGAACTAGAGAACACAAAGTAGGTTTGAGGGCTCCAACCACCAGCCAAGGGACTGCACCAGTGGAACGGTGACCACTACCCTGTTCCGGAGGCAGCTTGTGGCCTGCTTTCACTGCATGCAGAACGTCCACTGTGTCTGTCACATGAAGAAGTGATACATAAAAAGCCTCCGCAGTGTACCTCGAAAGTATATTATAACCTTATAAGACTTGATACTGTTGCAATAGTTAAACGATATTATCAAATGTATATACAAAACACTTTAACTTTGTAGCAAAAGGTCTCAGCATATACGGGCAGCCATTAGATTATCATTTTATCATCTAGTGGACTCGCAGCCCTTTTTACATCAACGACCTTTATATAGATAACTGCTACCAAGTTTTTTAGTGGTTTGAAGAGTAATTCGGAACTGTTGTAGTGCTTTAAAGAAACAAATGCTTAGCTTTGCTTTGAAGATAAACTTTAGCTTAAAATTTCCCAACGCTGACAGACGCGCCAAAAAGTGCGTTTCACCTTCCCAAGTTTCATCAGGGGAATCTCGTAGACCACTTAGCTGTTAAAGATCCAGTTTCTCTCGCAAACATTCACTCAACTATCAAAGAGTGAATGTTTGCGAGAGAAACTGGATCTTTAACAGCTAAGTACTCTACGAGATTCCCCTGATGAAACCTGGGAAGGTGAAACGCACTTTTTGGCGCGGCTGTCAGCGTTGGGAAATTTTAAGCTAAAGTTTATCTTCAAAGCAAAGCTAAGCATTTGTTTCTTTAAAGCACGGGAAATTTTAAGCTGAAGTTTTTCTTCAAGGCTAAGCTAAGCACTTGTTTCTTTAAAGCACTACAACAGTTCCGAATTACTCTTCAAACCACTAAAAAACTTGGTAGCAGTTATCTATATAAAGGTCGTTGATGTAAAAAGGGCTGTGAGTCCACTAGATGATAAAATGATAATCTAATGGCTGCCCATATATGCTGAGACCTTTTGCTACAAAGTTAAAGTGTTTTGTATATACATTTGATAATATCGTTTAACTATTGCAACAGTATCAAGTCTTATAAGGTTATAATATACTTTTGAGGTACACTGCGGAGGCTTTTTATGTATTGCTGTTACCCCTCCAGCAAAAGAGACCATTATTGTGTTGTATACATGAAGAAGTGAGACAAGAAGGTAATGTTACTGTGGAGGCTATGTGGCCGAACACCCTCATCATCCCCCCTGGCTGAGTTGTGACACAGATGCTGCATATCACCTCCATCAGCCACTGCATGCGGTATAGCAGCAGAAATGCCCTGGCTCGAATGGTATCGAGGAGGGCCCCAAAGAACTTCAGTCACTGTGTGAGCTGGAGGCGAGACTTTGGGTAGTTGATGACAAAGCCCAATTGCTCGAGGACCTGCCTGATGAGGTGAGCGGACTACTGGACAGTGTCTGGAATGGGCCTTTGATGAGCCAATCGTCTTAAGGGAAGACGAAGACTCCAATGGTGCACAAGTAGGTAGCTATGACTGCGAGGCAATTGAAGACTCGAGGTGCTGAAGCAAGCCCGAATGGAAGCACCCAGTACTGGTAATGCTGGTTTCCCAGCACAAATCTGAGGTATTTTCTGTGACTTGGGTGGGTCGGGATGTGTGTGTACGCATCCTAGAGATCTAAGGAGCATAGCCAGTTGTCCTTTAAGAGGTACAGGAGCAGCGTCCCTAGCAAGACCATCTTGAACCACTCACACACGAGAAACCAGTTGAGGTTGTGGAGGTCCAAAATGGATTGAAACCCCCCCCCTCCCCGTGTCTTTTTGGGAACCAAGTAGTACCTGGAGTAAAGTGTAGTTATTCACCTGTAACAGATGTTCTCTGGGGACAGCAGGAATTAGTCCTCACATATGAACTACATCAGCGCCGACAGAGCCCGTACAGTAACATCTCCCCAGCTTTCAAAGAAAGCTTTTGGGAGATGTACCATGCATGCATGGTCCACTTCCTGCCCAAGGGTGCCATCTTGTCTCAGTATGATATCATAGCACAAGATGGCAAAAAAAAAGCAACTCCATGGGGAGGAGTGAGAGTTGGGAGGATCGATTCCTGCTGTCTCCGGAAAACACCTATTACAGGTGAATAACTATACTTTCTCAGGGAACAAGCAGGTAGTCAGTCCTCAGATAAGGAACCCCCTAGCTACAGGCTACCGAAAAACCTGTAAAAAGCTCATGGGAGACAAAGGGGGGGGGGGAAAAGGGGGAACCGTGAGCAGTAGCAATGAATCAAAAGATAACAGACTCCCCAGTGAGGACCCAATGCTCCGGTAGCCTGAACACACCAGAGGGCAGGAATTGCCTATACCTCAAACAAATGGAGTACTGCCTGGCCAAAATGCTGTCCCAACAGGACTCTCTCTCGCCAAGCAGTAGTGAGCTGCGAAAGTGTGGACTGAGGACCAGGTGGCAGCCCGGTAGATTTCCGACAAGGGAACGGAGCGCAAGTTTGCTACAGAGGCCACCATGACACAGCGCTCCAGCAAGAGTCCAGCCAGAGACCAAAGCTCCCAACCAACTCGGGTCATAGGAAACAGAACTGACAAGCTCGGTGATGCTCCTGAGTGTACCTGAGATAGAAGTCCAGTGTGTTGAGAACTGCCTCCACCCTGTTGGCATGAGGCCACAGGAAAAAGCTGGGGAGCACCACCTGCTGGTGGAGGTGGAACGGAGATACCACCTTGGGTAAAAACTTGGGCTGCATGCGGAGCATGACCCTGTTCTTCTAGAACCTAGTATACAGTGGTTCTGCCACCAATGCCTGAAGCTTGCTGAAAATGCAGGCAGAGGTGAGCAGCACGAGGAACATCACCTTCCAGGAGAGGTGGCAGGAGCCGAGAGGCTCAAAGGGTGGCACAGTGAGCATAACATTATGGTCCCACTCTGCCACCGGCAGGTGGCTTCGACTGGAGGAGCCCCCTCAGGAAGCAAGATGTGAGGGATTGAGCAGAAAGAGGTTTACCTTCAATGACACGGTGGTGCCCCACGAGAGTGCTGAGGTGCACTCTTACAGAATTAGACTTCAACCCTGCCTGGGACAGGAAGTAGCTACAGCACTAGCTGGAAGGAGCAGCAGAAGGGGTTGATCCAACGCTCCGCACACCAGACCGAGAACCTCCGCCACTTGAAGGTGTGCACCCGAGTGGAGGTTTTGTGGGAAGCGAGGAGGACCTCCTCCACTTCAACAGAGAGATTGAAAGGAACCAGGGCTATCCTTTCAGGAGCCAGACTGTGAGTGTCAGAGACCCCAGGTTAGGGTGCAGGAGTGAGCCCTCCTCCTGCATCAGTAGGCCTAGGTTGCACCCCAGGAGAACTGGGGGACAATGTGGCAAGGCAGAGGAGCAAGGGAAAACCTCGGCTGCCTGCCCCACTGTGGCCCTGTAGCACTGGACCTTGAACAGGGTCTTGGCAATCGGTGGTGTGGGCGGGAAGGCATAAAGGAGACCCTTCACCCAAGAGATCAGAAATGCATCCGCCGCACCTGGGAGGGGGTGCAGCTGCTGTGAACAGGAGCAGGGCAGTTGTGCATTGGCCAGACTGGCAAAGAGGTCCATCCTTGGTAGCCCCAGTGCTGTAAAAGCTGACCGGTCACCCTGGGATCCAGCCTCCACTCGTGTGGCTGGAGGACCCTGCTGAGCCGGTCCACCAGGGTGCTGTCATGACCCAGGAGGTAAACTGCTCGCAGGAGAATCTCATTGCTGCTGGCATACAAGCAGAGGCTCACCGCTTCCTGGCAGCACAGGGATGAACCCGTTCCCCCCCTGCTTGTTTATGTACTACATCGCTGTTTATCTGTCTGAACCAACAGCGTCTGGTGCTGCAGGTGGTGGCGAAAAGCCCGGAGGGCTAAAACTACAGTTCAGAGCTCCAGGAGGTTGATTTGCTGAAGACTGTCCGTTAGTAACCAGCTGCCCTGAGTGCAGAGGTCGTCACAATGTGCTCCCCACCCAAGTTTGGAGGCATTTGTCGAGAGGATCCTTTGGGGTGCAGGAGGCTGAAAGGGCATCCCGGCCAATAGATACTGGAGGTTTGCCACCAGTCGCAAGACAGAGCCAGGGGACGGGTGATGAGCACCTTGTCCAGCAAGCATCCCATGGCCTAGGATCACTGTGAGCGGAGGGCCCACTGTACCATACAAATCCACAGGCTAGCATCTGGAATGACATGCGCCGGGGATGCCATATGCCCCAGCAGGCAGAGCATGAGGCAGGCTGATGTCGAGCAATGACACTGTGTGATTGCAGCCAGCGCTTGGAGGCATAGGGCCCTGCCCCAAGGGAGAAAAGCCCTGGCTTGGACAGTGTCCAACTGAGCCCTTATGAACTCCAGGTCCTGGGTTGGCTGGAGATGGGACTTTGGGTAGTTTATGATGAAGCCGATGCGCTCCAGCAGGAGGATGGTGCGTGATGTTGCCCGACAGGCTTAGATGGCTGTGCTGCCCTTTACGAGCCAATTATCTAGACAGGGGAAGATGACTATCCCCTGGAGTCTGAGGTGGGCTGCAACCACCATCAGGCATTTTGTGAATATCCTTGGGGCGGAGGCCAGGCCAAAGGGTAGCACTCTGTATTGATAATGTTCTCTCCCAAACATGAAGTGGAGGTACTGGCTGTGTAGAGTTTATGAGGATGTGCGTGTACGCATCCTTTAGGTTCAAGCAGCATAGTACATATCCCCGCTGGAGGTATGGCAGCAATGTTCCAAAAGAGAATTTTGAACTTTTCCCTCACCAGGAATCTGCTGAGGTCCCACAGGTCGAGGACAGGGCAGAACCCTCTGGCCCTTTTCGGTATTAGGAAGTAGAACCCTGTGCCCCTGAGGTGGGCTGGGACGGGTTCCACTGGCTAGTCCTCCAGAAGGCCTGCAAGTTCCTGCTGCAGCAAGGTCCCAGTGGAGGGGCGTCCTGGGGGGTTCTCTTGGGAAGAATGGTGGGGGTGTCTGGTGGAGGTGAAGGAGGTAACCGTCTCTCACCATCCGAGGGGTTCATGTGTTGGTGGTAATGGAGGACCACCTGTGGACGAACAGCACCAGACACCTCTGTGTATGCTGCTGGGCTGTGCCTCCTGGGGGAAGAGAGGCTGTGTCCAAGGAGTCAGCCGGGGGCACATACTGGGGCTTGGGAGTCTTAGGCTTATGTGGGCCTTGCCCTTGTCCTGCTGGCCTTTATGGGGAGCTGGGAAGGCCTGGTATTGAGGGGTAGTTTCTGCAAACCTTCCTCTTCTTTGGGTATGAGGGCTGTAGCCAAGCCTGCGCCGGGCACTAATGCCTGCCGCAGCTACTCTAGCTGCTGACTTGAAGCCATCATAGGCCACTCAAGTGCTAAATTTGGAACACTCTGGAATCACTGGAGGGGATCCTTTAAGAGACCAGCCGAGAACTTGGCAAGCTCCTTTGCCAGGTTGAAAGTATATGCCCATGTACAACTGGTATGCCTGGATCCGGCCAACAAGCATCGAGCCCTGGAAGCACTTTCTGCCCATGGCACAGGCCTCCCTGCCCAGGAGCACAGAGGAGTGTATTTCTTGGCTCTTGAGCCTCCGCATGCTTTTGGGAAGGACTCTGAGTCAGAGTCTGTCTTCTGGAAAATTGACTCATGCTGCTGCTGTTTCCTGAGGGCCTTAGGGGGTCATCTGCTTACAGAGTCCGCAGACCAAGGCATCGTGGTTCGGCCCAAGGCTTCGAAAGAAGCAGTCGTGCGGATTCGTGTGTGACATATTATGAGTACAGCAGTCGCACGGCTTGAAGCCACTGGCTGAGGCCATGGTGGGAAGACAGTCCCCACAAGGTCAAATTCATCAGGCTCGGCCATGAAAAAAAGGTGCTAACCCATGCCAAATAAAATAGTTTAAAAAAAGAAAAAGGAGGACAGAAAGCACAGTTACTTACCTGTAACAGGTGATCTCTGGGAACAGCAGGAATTAGTCCTCACATATAGGGTACGTCGGTACCGACGGAGCCTGCGCGGGAAAGCTCCCCAGCCTTTCAGATGAAAGGCTTTTGGGGCCTCCCACTGCACATGCGCGCTGCCTTCCCGCCTTCCTGACCAGCTCTCCTCAGTTCGAGTTTATAGCTGAGACAATAGAGAGAGGAAAGGAAGATAGAGCGTAGTTACTCACCTGTAACAGGTGTTCTCCAGGAGCAGCAGGAATCAGTCCTCACTTATGGGTGACGTCGGCGCCGACAGAGCCCTCGCGGAGCAATTTTCCCCAGCTTTCAAAGAAAGCCTTTGGGAATTGCAGCGCGCATGCGCGGTCCTCTTCCCGCCCAAGGGTGCCATCTTAGCCAGTCAGATGACATAGCTAAAAAAGACAGCATAAAAATTTGCAAAAAAACTAAAGCAGATGATTGCAACTCCAAGGGGAGGAGGGAGGGTTGTGAGGACTGATTCCTGCTGCTCCTGGAGAACACCTGTTACAGGTGAGTAACTACGCTTTCTCCAGGACCAAGCAGGAAGTCAGTCCTCACTTATGGGACTCCCAAGCTTAAGGCTACCGGAGACCCTAAGCACAAAAATGAGCTCCCTCTAGCTCAGCAGCACAGAAGGAAGGAATCTTCGCTGAATTATTACCCACCGGTAGCCCACATCCGGGATGGAGGGTAGGAGTTGCTCAAACCTCAAAGAGATTACGGAGGACTGCCTGTCCGAAAGCACTGTCCCTGCGGGACTCCCTCTCGAGACAGTAATGGACCGCAAAGGTCTGGCTCGAAGACCAAGTAGCGGCCCGGCAGATGTCTGCCAATGGAACAGAGCGGAGGTAAGCCACTGTCGTAGCCTTTGCCCGAACGCAATGAGCCGTGACTCGACCTTCCAAGGAGAGTCCGGCTGCCCCATAAGCCCAAGTGATACAGTCCGCAACCCAGATGGACAGAGTACGCTTGGAGACCGGGAGCCCCAATTTATTGGGGTCAAAAGACACAAAAAGCTGAGCAGCTTTACGGTGCTCCCGCGTACGGTCAAGGTAGAAGTTCAATGCCCTTCTACAGTCCAGGATATGGAGGACCGTTTCAGCTCGGCTGGAGTGTGGTCTGGGAAAGAAGGTCGGAAGTACCACCTCCTGATTGATGTGAAAGGGGGAGACCACCTTTGGAAGAAATTTTGGGTGAGTCCGTAGGACTACCCTATTTTTGTAGAACCGAGTGTAAGGGGGATCAGACACGAGGGCCTGCAATTCACTTACGCGCCTAGCGGAAGTGAGGGCTATCAAGAACAATGTTTTCCAAGAAAGAAAACGGAGAGAACAGGTAGCCATAGGTTCAAAAGGCGGACAGGTGATCCGCTGCAAAACCACATTCAGATCCCAGTCAGGCACTGGCGGGCGGAGAGGTGGTTTAAGTAGAAGGAGACCTCGGAGAAACCTCGCTACGAGAGGGTCGCTGGAAAGAGGTCTGCCGTCCACCGGTACATGATGTGCTGAAAGAGCACTGAGGTGAACTTTGACGGAGTTGGACTTAAGTCCCAGATTAGAGAGGTAGAGCAAGTACTGCAAGATCACCGACACCGAGCAGGAGAAGGGATCCTGAGACTGCTGGGTACACCAAACGGAAAAGCGACGCCATTTAAGGGCGTAGCATTTGCGGGTAGAAGGTCGCCGAGAAGCTAAGACGACCTCTTCCACCTCTGCCGGCAGGAGAAGGGGAGCAAGGACTACCCTCTCAGCAGCCAGGCCATTAGATTGAGAGATCTGAGGTTGGGGTGTAGCAGAGACCCCTGATCTTGAGTGAGGAGATCCGGTTGAAACCCCAGAGGGAATGGATCCTCCACCGCTAATTGCAGCAGGAGTGGAAATTACGGCTGTCTGGGCCAGCGAGGAGCGATCAGGATCATGGAAGCTTTGTCTCGGAGAACCTTGAAAAGAGTTCGAGAGACTAGCGGGATGGGAGGAAAAACATACAGAAGGCTCTCCGCCCATGAGAGTAGAAAAGCGTCTGCCGCAACTCGAAGGGGATGCGGCTGACGAGAGCAGAAGCGAGGAAGTCGCCGGTTGAGAGGGCTGGCAAAGAGATCCATCGTGGGGAGGCCCCACTTTAGAAAGAGCTTCTGAACTACCAAGGGATCCAGGCGCCACTCGTGCAGCTGGAGGATCCTGCTGAGTTTGTCCGCCAGGCAATTTTCTTGGCCTGGGAGATAAACTGCCTTGAGAAGAACGCCGTGACTGACGGCCCAAGAGCAGAGCTACTGTGCCTCCCGACAGAGAGGGAAGGAGCCCGTGCCCCCCTGCTTGTTCACGTAGAACATGGCAACTTGATTGTCCGTCTGGACAAGGATGGACTGGTGAGAGGTCAGGTGGGAGAAGGCCTTGAGAGCCAGGCGGATCGCTCTGAGCTCCAGGAAGTTGATCTGCTGAGCAGACTCCCACGTGGTCCAGAGGCCCTGAGTACGTGCCCCTTGGCAATGTGCTCCCCAGCCCAGGAGGGATGCATCTGTTGTCAGCACCCGGGCCGGCTGAGGTGACTGGAAAGGCATGCCGAGTACCAGGTTCGGCCGATGAAGCCACCACTGGAGAGACGAGATCAGCGGCTCGGAGACGCGCACTAGGTCTGCTAGGCCGCCTGTGGCTTGTTGCCACTGCCGGCGGAGACACCATTGAGCAGGCCGCATATTCAGGCGGGCATTGGGGGTCACATGGACGGTGGAAGCCATATGGCCGAGTAGTCTCAGGAAGCGCCTGGCGGAGACCAGGGGCTGGCTGCGAAAACGGCCGGCTAGGTCCATGAGCCGTTGAGCTCTGTCGAGCGGTAGGAACGCTCGTGCCTGAGGAGTGTGCAGCCTTGCGCCGATGAACTCGAGATCCTGTGAGGGGAGCAAAGTGGACTTTGCGAAATTTATAACAAAGCCCAAGTACTGCAGAAGAGTCACCGTGCGGCGTGTGGCGTTGGTGACCTCCGGAGCGGACGCTGCCCTGATGAGCCAGTCGTCGAGGTACGGAAAGACATAGAGGCCGTGAAGCCGGAGATGGGCCGCCACCACCGCGAGACATTTTGTGAAGACTCGCGGTGCGGAGGACAGGCCAAAGGGTAGTACTCTGTACTGGTAATTATTTCCGGCCACCACAAACCTTAGGTACTGGCGGTGGCTTGGGTGGATAAGGATGTGCGTGTAGGCATCCTTTAGATCCAAGGAGCATAGCCAATCTCCCTGCTGGAGGTAGGGCAGAAGGATTCCAAGGGTAAGCATCTTGAACTTTTCCCGCACGAGGAATTTGTTGAGGTTGCGCAAGTCCAGGATGGGTCTGAGGCCTCCTGTCCTTTTTGGAACTAGAAAATACCTGGAATAAAAGCCTTGACCTTTCAGGTGGTGGGGCACCGGTTCCACCGCCTGTTCCTGTAGAAGACCTGCTAACTCCTGAAGGAGTAATTCCCTGTGCAGAGGGGGTCATGGAGGTTCTCCCGGAAAATAGGAGGGAGGGACCTGGTGGAAGTGGAGAAGATAGCCTTCTCGCACGACTTGAAGCACCCAGGCATCTGAGGTGATGCTGGACCACCTGTGGGCGAAGTGAACCAGCCGGCCTCCGGTGCTGGGAGGAACCAGCGGGGGGGGAGAGGCTATGCTTAAGGAGTCAAAAGCCCCCACCCTGCTGAGCAGGGGCTGGTGGTGCAGGCTTGGGGGCTTGCTGCCTACGGGACCCGTTACCCCGTCCCTTGGCCTGCTGGCCCTGTTGGGGAGCTGCAGGGGCCTGATATTGGGGGTATTGTTTGTAGGCAGCCGCCTTCCTCGGGTAAAAGGACTTCTTTCCCGAGCCCTTCTTTTTCTGGGAAGGGGCGGAGGTCTTCCTAGAAAGCCTAGTCCTGGTGAGAGTCTCCGTCTCAATTTGTGCAGCCTTTTCAGCCATGGGCTTGCCAAAGAGGTTTTCGCCTCGGCAGGGGACATCGACCAACTTGTCCTGCACCCAGGGCTCAAGGTCAGACGACTGAAGCCAAGACTGTCGGCGGGCACCGATGCCGGCTGCGGCCACTCGAGCCGATGCTTCAAAGCCATCATAGGCTGCTCGGGATATGAATTTTGAGCATTCCCGAATGCCAGTGGACAAGGCCAGGAACCTCCGCAAGGGTTCCTCGGACAAACCAGCGGAGAATCCGGCTAGCTCTTTAGCCAGGTCTCGGAGATACATGCCCATGTATAGCTGGTAGGTCTGGACACGACACGCAAGCATAGAGCCCTGGAAACACTTCTTACCAAGGCCATCCAGGTTACGGGCCTCCCTGCCAGGAGGCACCGAGGAGTGCATCTTCTGGCTCTTAAGACGATGCATGGCCGATTCCACTACCATGGAATGGTGTGGTAGCTGTGCTTTTTGGAAGCCAGGGCTCTTGCGGACTCGATAGATAGAATCGACCCGCTTGCTCAGGACCGGCGAGGTGGCCGGAATCTCCCACATGCGGAAGAGTAGTCGTTCCAGCATGGGAGGAACCGGTACAGTAAAGTGTTCCCTGGCGGGAGAGTCATACTGGAGGGCGTCGAGCTCTTCGGCTCGAGGCTCCTCCTCGGGATCCGCAGGGAAGGCCAAAGCCTTGGCCATATCCCTGACGAAGTCCGAGAACCGGGCATCCTCCGGGGGGGACTGCTTCCGAGGTTCGGACTCAGGTGAGTCCGAGGGGACACACCGAGTCCGAAAAGAATCAGGCGACTCTTCCTCTTCAGACTCCCAGACCGACTCCGACGAGGACTCGGTGGGGTCGGCCCGAGCAGGGCACGGCGCCTGCCGCCCCGACGCCGAGGGAGTCGGCGTCGGCGACCTCGGTCCCGAACGGGAGGCCGAGGGTGACCTTGACCGAAGATCGACTCGAGTGCGTATCGACTCGAGGATCGGCTCGGTCTCCGGGGTCGACTTAGACGTCGACGTCTCGGTGGTCGGGGCAGCGGCGCCAGCGAAGCCAGCGAGCAGTGCCCGCTGCTGGTCCATGAAGGCAGACAGTCTGCTCTCCAAGGCCGTCAACCTGAGTCCGAGCTCAGGTGACCCAGCAGCCCCCGACTCGGGCCCCGACGGCGTCGGGCCCGACGTCGGCGGTCTCGGAGGCGAGTCCAGGAGGACCACAGGACTTACCCGAGCAGGCAGCTCCGACTCCAGGCGAGGTCGCTTCGAGAGGTGCTCCTTCTCCAAAGACCCGGGACGGCTATCGGGCTATGCGACCTGGCCCTCGCGGAGCCAGGAGCGTCCACCGACGCCGCCCTCGCGGGTTTCACCTTTCGTCGATGGTCCCCGGAGGGAGAACCCCTGTCGGAGGAACTCCGGCGACGGTCCGAGCTGGAACCTCTGGACGCGGAGGCCTCCGACGAGGTCCGGGTACCGCTGGGGTCAGCGAAGATCCTATCCCGCTGATGCCGCCGACTTCTCAACGCTTTGGAGGACATTTTGCCGCAGGGCCCACAGATCATTTCTTCATGATCCGGGCCCAGGCAGCGGAGGCAATTGTCGTGTGTGTCAGTTAGTGACATATTTCGGTCACACTGACCACACCGTTTGAAACCACTGGCAGCCATCGGGGGAAAAAGGGCCCCGGCGAGGTCAAAGGACCGGGCTGCCAGGGAAAAACCGAAAACGAAACTGACTAAGTCAGAAAAACCGAAAAAGAAGAAGAGGACTCGTGACCGGCGTCGCGAGTCCGGGCGGGAAAAAGACCGGCGTCGAACCGAAGGAAAAAAAGAGAAAATATGAGTAAAAATCAACTTTTTCGCGGGGACACGGCGGGTACGTCTGTAGGGCTCCGCGGAAAAAAGAAGACTGGCTAAGATGGCACCCTTGGGCGGGAAGAGGACCGCGCATGCGCGCTGCAATTCCCAAAGGCTTTCTTTGAAAGCTGGGGAAAATTGCTCCGCGAGGGCTCCGTCGGCGCCGACGTCACCCATAAGTGAGGACTGACTTCCTGCTTGGTCCTGGAGAAATAGAAGATACAACTCCTAGGGGAGGAGGGTGGGTTGTGAGGACTAATTCCTGCTGTTCCCAGAGATCACCTGTTACAGGTAAGTAACTGTGCTATCTCCAGGAACAAGCAGGAATAAGTCCTCACATATGGGGACTCCCTAGCTAAGATGCCTGGGAGATCCCCCTCCAAGGGTAAACCATCTTCGTATGGATCTCAGGCATCCATCCAGGGAAGGTGGGCAGGAGTTGTTTAAGTATGGAACAGGTGTTTGAGGACAGCCTGACCAAACAAGGCATCCCGGCGGGAGTCCTTGTCCAAGCAGTAATGGGCTGTGAAGGTATGAACCGAGGCCCAAGTGGCTGCTCGACAGATCTGATCTATGGACACAGAGTGAAGATGAGCCATAGAAGTAGCCATGGCTCTCACATTGTGAGCTGTGACATGGCCTTCCAGAGAAATGTTCTTACTCTGGTAAGCAAAAGAAATACACTGAGCAATCCAATTGGAAAGTGTACGTTTGGTGACTGGAAGTCCCAAATGAGAAGGATCAAAAGCCACGAAAAGTTGGGAAGACTTTCGATGTGGCTGAGTCCTGTTGAGGTAAAAGGCGAGAGCTCTTTTACAGTCAAGAGTATGAAGGTTCCTCTCTGCACTGGATGCATGAGGAGCCGGGAAAAAAACAGGTAGATATACCTCTTGATTAAGATGAAAAGGCGAGACCACTTTAGGCATAAAGTGGGGATTCGTCCTAAGGACCACCTTATCATGATGAAATCTGGTATAAGGTGGAGTAGCCACCAAAGCCTGCAGTTCACTGATGCGGCGAGTCGAAGTGACTGCAATAAGGAAAAGAACCTTCCAGGAAAGAAATTTCAGGGAGGTAGATACCAACGGTTCAAAAGGTGGCTTCATAAGTTGACCCAGAACTAAATTCAAGTCCCATGCTACCGGAGGAGGTCGGATGAGAGGCTTAGTGAGGGTCAGGCCTCTCATGAATCTTGCAATAAGAGGATGAGAGGAGACAGGTTGTCCATTTATAGGTTTTAAGGATGCTGCAATAGCACTTAAATGGACTCGTACTGAATTCGTCTTGAGGCCTGCATTGGAAAGATGCAGGAGATAGTCCAGTAGAGAAGTCAAAGGAAGTGCTAGAGGGTCAAGACCCTGTTGCGCACACCAAATGGAAAAACGTTTCCATTTGAAAGCATAGGAACGCCTCGTGGAGGGTTTCCTAGAGGCATGAAGGATATCTTTCACTGGTTGAGAAAGATTGAAGTCATGAAGGCTCAGGCCTTCAGTAACCAAGCTCTGAGTTGTAGGGACTTGGGGTTTGGGTGCCACAAAGTCCCCTCCTCCTGGGACAGAAGGTCTGGCGCAGCTCCCAGGTCCAGGGAGGGTCCCTGGGAGAGATGCAGAAGTAGAGGGAACCACACTTGGCGTGGCCAGCGTGGAGCTATGAGGATCATGGATCCGTGATCCCTCTGTAGTTTGAACAGAGTCTTGGGAATCAAAGGAATGGGTGGAAAAGCGTACAGGAATTCTTGACCCCAATGTAGGAGAAAGGCATCGTTGGCCTGAGCTCCCTGACACGGAGTCCTGGAACAGAACCGGGGAAGTTTGGCATTCCACGGACTTGCAAAGAGGTCTATGTCCGGGGTCCCCCATTCCTGAAAGATTCTGCGTATCTGGTCCATATGCAGGGACCATTCGTGTGGGAGCAGAACTCGACTGAGTCTGTCTGCCCGAGAGTTTTGAACTCCTGGAAGATATACTGCCAGAAGATGAATTTGATGCTCTCTGGCGAAGGCCCATAATCTGAGAGCTTCGTTGCAGAGCGACAGAGAGCCCGTCCCTCCTTGTTTGTTGACATAGAACATGGCTACCTGATTGTCTGTCTGGACTAGGACAGTCAGGTTGACAAGGAGGGTGTGGAAGACTGTGAGGGCAAGGAAGATTGCTCGCAGTTCCAGAAGGTTTATGTGAAGGGTGGTCTCCTGAGAAGACCAGGTGCCCTGAGTGGAGAGATGTTGGAGATGAGCTCCCCACCCTGTTTGGGAGGCATCTGTTGTGAGGGTTGCTTGGGGCAACGAAGGTTGGAAGGGAATCCCCAACAACAGATTTTTGGAGGATGTCCACCACTGGAGAGACCAAGACAGTCGTTTTGAGGTGAGTATTTGGTCTGAGAGCAGTCCTGATGCTTGAGACCACTGGATGGCCAAAAGCCATTGAGCTGTCCTCATATGAAGACGAGCGTAGGGCACCACATGGACCGTGGAGGCCATGTGGCCCAGAAGTTGCAGCATTTCTCTGGCTGACAAGTGACTTCTGGACTGAGCCTGGGAGGCCAAGCTTATTAGCCTTTGGCCTCGGACCAGAGGGAGGTAGGCCCTTGCAGTGGTGGAGTCCAATTGGGCCCCTATGAATTCCAGGGACTGAGTAGGGATGAGTTGGGACTTGGGAATGTTTACCACAAGTCCCAGATATTGAAGAATACGCCTTGTGCGGTCCAAGGAAATCTGGGCTTCTGACTGAGATGGAGCTCGGATGAGCCAGTCGTCCAGATATGGGAAGACAAAGATTCCCATGCCTCTGAGAAATGCGGCTACGACTGCCATGCATTTTGTGAAGACTCTTGGAGCAGAGGCCAGACCGAAGGGTAGTACTCTGTACTGGAAATGTTTTCCCTGGAACAGAAAGCGAAGATATTTTCTGTGGGATGGATGGATGAGTATATGAGTGTACGCATCCTTGAGATCTAGAGAACAAAGCCAATCCTGACTCTGAAGGTATGGAAGGAGAATGCCCAGAGAGAGCATTTTGAATTTCTCCTTGAATAGAAACCTGTTCAATTCTCTCAGATCTAGGATAGGTCTGAAGCCCCCTGTCTTCTTTGTTATGAGAAAATAAGGGGAGTAGAAACCTAACCCCTGTTGTGGAGGAGGAACCTCCTCTATTGCCCCTTGGGCAAGGAGAGAAGAGACTTCCTGACCCAACAGGGTCAGAAGAGATGGGGGAGAACTGAATTGCCTCACCATGGTATGGGGAGGAAGGCTGGAGAAATGAAGTTTGTAGCCCTCCCTGATAATAGAGAGGGTCCATTGCTCTGATGTGATTTGTTCCCATCTGGGAGCAAAATGAGCTAGCCTTCCAGGAATGGTGAGGGGCTCTGGTTGTTCTAGAGCCAGAAACGGCAAGTTCTCTAGGGGCAAGTCAAAACCCCTGAGGGGGTTGAGCCTGTTGGGGTGTAGCAGACACTGCAGGCTTTGACTTTACTTGCTTAGACTGCTGACGCTTAGCAGCAAAGCGAGGCTGAGCAGATTGCTGGCCAGTATTTGTGGAAAATCTGGCCTTCTTATAGTAAGGCCTTTTAAAAGACTTCTTTTTGGCAGGGGTAGAAGTAGACTTAGAGAGTCTATCTAGAGTGGCATTTTCTGCATCCATTTGAGCAGCTTTAATTTGCCAGTCTTCACCAAATAAGTTCTCACCTGTACAGGGCAGATTCCTGAGGCCATCTACAACCCAGGGTTCTAGGTCAGAGGTATCTCAAGAAGTTACACCAGGGCATAGGGCCTGTGGTAGATGCACTATTTGTGCTGTGATGGAAGAGCGGAATAGTTTCACACATAGTGGGAAAACATATGCTTTAAAATACACCACAACGTGCCTTTCAGACCATGTTGTGTATGCGATCCGATGCCCTTGTGATTTTTTATACATCGGGAAAACAGAACGCCAGCTAAAAATTAGATTGGCAGAACATCGTAGTAAGTTGAAGTGCAAGACTTTAGAAGCCCCAATAGTAGCGCATTGTGTTACCAAAGGTCACTGTTTTGAAGATCTACGCTGCTTCGCAATTGAAATGACCCCTGTTGGGAAGAATGGTAAATCGCGGGCACAAACGCTATTAATACAAGAGCAAAAATGGATCTTCAGACTGGCCACGACGGGCGTTATGGGTCTGAACAATTCAATTGAATGGCGAGCGTGTATGTGATCTACGAGGTAACCTGCGAGAGTGAAACTACTATTAGAAGAGCCATCAGATTGGCGGCTGCTGATTATGACATCATTATTTAAATCCCCTCACACAGAGCTGTTCCGCATGCGCAGCGTTCTTTTGCTCGCTAGAGGACGAACTTAGTCCGATAAAGCTTTGAAGGTTGAGTGAGTAGGAAAACCGCGGTCCATTCCAAGGTAGACACTGTGGTCACAGAGTGATAAGTTGTGTCTGCGATTGTAAGTTTTATATTGGTATGCTCATCACTTCTTTGTTGTTTTTTAGATCGTGCTGTGATAAATTCAATCCCCCCTGAGGAAGGAAACGAAACGCATTTTTGCGGTACCCATTTGGTGGCGTCAGGGAGATTAATCACCAACAGAATGAGAAGATAAGCACAATCTTATATTAAATAACAACATGGATAAGTGAAACATGATAATGATTGAAGAAAAAGTCTAGTAGGGAGTTCTGAAACACTGTAATTCTTCTATGAATAGATAAGTGCTTGAAGGTCATTGATGCGTGAAGGTATGCTGCTTTTGGTGTATACAAAAAGCACTGCCAGTGCTAGTCTGAGACCTGCACTTTATCTATATTTGTAGGTATTGGAGTTTAAGAGGTTAAAAAAAGGAGAAAAAAAGAGAAAAGAAGAAGGAAAATTTGAATTGAAGATGGAAGTAATTGCAGTAGTAACCCTATCTAGCTGAATTTCTCAATAGTTGAGGGCATTTGCAGTATAGGATCTTTAACCCTCTGAAAATTAGACCTAGAATAGTCGTGTAGAGAAAACCCTTTGCCAGCCTGAGCCAGCGGGACCAGCTTGATGGCGAGGTTGGTCAGCAGAGTGGAACAACCTCCCACAACAGGCTTCAGTGCAAGTGGTCCATGGTGTACTCCCCCTGAGCGAAGGGAGGCGGCAGCTGGGAAAAATGCAGCCGGTAGCCCTGCTGGATGAACTGCAGCACCTAGGCATTTAAGGTGATAAAAGACTACCTGTGGGCGAAATGGACGAGCCACCCTCTGAGGGGGAGCTCCACCAGATAATAACCCCTCTGTCCCTTATGCTTTAAAAGCTCTTTTCCCTTACCTCCTCATTCAACATCCAGCTTTGCTCTACTGCCCCAACTCGCTCACACAGCCACTGTCTTGACCTTGGCTCTTCTAATTGCTAACCCTCAAACTTCTGTACCTCAGTACTTCCTTTATCTGACCATCACCTACTAAGCTTCACTCTTCATCACCCACTACTTCAATCTCACCCAGTCTCATCCAACCTCTTTAGAAATCTTCATGTTATTGACGCATCGGCGCTCTCCACTACTGTCTTATCGCCTCTTTCCTCCACTATGTCATCCGAGTCTGTTGATGAGGCAGTAGCTTCCTCCTATAGCACTGCTTTCTCGTCTGCTCTGGATGCTCTTGCTCTGCCCATGACACATCCTGTGAGGCATACTGTACCTCAGTCCTGGCCGTCTTCGACTACCTGCTATCTAGGTTCCTGTGCCCGCTCAGCTGAGCGCATCTGTCTCAAATCCCGCACCCTTGTGGACTTTCTGCACTTCAAATTCATGCTTGCCTCTTTCCAGTCAGCCAGAGCACTCTGCAAACAAGACTATTTTGACCATGCCTCTGATCCTCGCTGTCTCTTTACAACTCAACTCTCTCCTCAAAGTGCCTCTGCCTCCAACCCCTTCTTCCCTTTCTGCCGAAACTCTGGCCGACTATTTCCATGATACAGACCACTGCATTACACTCCAATTCCCCACGCAGTCAGCTCCTTCCACTCTTCCCTCCTAACTCCTTCCCTGAACCTCTGCCACCCTTTCTTCTTTTTCCAATATCTCTGAGAAGGAAATCACACACCATCTTTCCTTCGCCAAACTCACTACCTGCTCCTCTGATCCTATTTCTATCCATTAAGACTTAAGGATCTTAATATGTATACTTCAGAGGAAAGGCAGGATAGAGGTTTAAATACCTCCGTGGCATAAATGCATAGGAAAGCCTATTTCGATTGAAAGCAAGCTCTGCTTCGAGGGGACATAGAATGAGGGTGAAAGGGGATAGACTCAGGAGTAATATGTAGAAATATTTCTTTACGGAAAGAGTGGTAGATGCATGGAATAGTCTCCCAGTGGAGGTGGTAGAGATGAGGACAATATCTGAATTCAAAAAGCATGGGACAAACAGAGGATCTCTAAAGTTGTAGTGGTTGATACAGAAGGGCAGACTACATAGAAACATATAAACTTGACAGCAGATAAAGACCAAATGGCCCATCTCCTCCACTGTCATCCCTTCCATCTCTCATATTCTCAACCTATCGCTCTCCACTGAAACTGTTCCTGCAGCCTTCAAGCATGCAATGGTCACACCTCTCCTCAAGAAACCCTCACTAGACTCTACCTGCCCTTCTAATTAATTGACCCATCTTCCTCCCACTTTCATTTCTAAACTACTTGAACGTGCGGTTCACCGCCGTTGCCTTGACTTTGTCCTCGCAAGCCCTTCTGGATCCACTGCAATATGGCTTTCATCCTTTATATTCTATTAAAATGACTATTGCTGAAGTCTCCAGTAACCTACGGTTCCTGGCAAAATTCCAAGGGCCTTTACTTGATCCTCATCCTTCTTGGTCAACCATGTCAAAAGCAACAGAAAGGTCACCACCTTCTCCTTGACACCTTGTCCTTGCTTGGTTTGAAGGACTCTATGCTATCCTGGTTCTCTTATCTTTCCCATCACACTTTTAGCGTTTGTGCTGGTGGATCCTCATCCACTGCTATCCTGCTCTCAGTTGATGTACCCCAAGGGTCTGTCTTCCTTGGTGCACTCATCTCCTCCCATGGTTTTCAGTACCATCTTTATGCTCGACTCCCAGATCTACCTCTCTACAACTGAAATCTCTCTCACAATCCAGGCCCGGATCTCTGCCTGCCTGACATTGCTGCCTGGATGCCTCACTGCTGCTTAAAATTGAACATGACAAAAACAGAACTGCTTATTTTTCTCCCTAAACTCACCACTCCCCTTCCTGCTTTCTCAATTTCTGTGGATAATGCTCTACAATTCCCTGTTTCCTCTGCTCACAACCTTGAGGGTGACCGACTCCTTCCTTTACTTCTCCACACGCATCCAACTGATAGCTAAAACCTGTTTCTCTCTCTGTAACATCAGAAAAATTCATCCCTTCCTTTCTGAACACTTTACTAAGACACTTATCTACTCTTTAGTCACCTCCCGCCTAGACTATTGCAACCTGCTCTTACTGGTCTCCATCTGAATCATCTCTCTCCCCTTCAATCTGTTCAAAACTCAGCTGCATGCCTAATGTTCTGCCAGCCTCATAAAACCCCTCTTCTCAAGTCACTTCATTGGCTCCCTATCTGTTTCCATATCCAGTTCAAACATCTCCTACTGACGCATTAAATGCACTCATTCTGCTGCTTCCACTACCTATCCTCTCATCTCTCCCTACAGCCCTCCTTGGGAACTCCACTCTTCTGGCAGATCGCTTCTATCTATACCCTTCTCTTCTACTGCCAACTCCAGCCTTTGATTCTTTCATCTTGCTGCTTCTTATGCCTAGAACAAACTACCCGAGTCCGTACGGCAGACTTCAATCTCTGGCCCTTTTCAAATCCAGGTTGAAAACTCACCCCTTCAAGGCCGCTTTTGGATCCTGATCCACTTAGTCTCCTATGTGTTTCCTTACCATTCCTCTATATGTATCCTTGTCCTTAGTTGTTGTGTTGTGTGTGTTAACTATACTGTAAGCTCTGATGAGCAGGGACTGTATTTCACATGTGTCTATACAACGCTGCGTATGCTTTGTAGCATTATACAAATGACTAGTAGTAGTAGTAGTAGTAGTAAGGGATAGTAGGCTATGCTTCTGAGGAACCCATCAAAAGCCCACCACCAGCTTGGGCTCGGAGCTGGTTGGGCTTTTTGATGCTTCTCTCACTGATGTCGGAAGATGGCCTCTGCCACCGGCTGGGCGCTCTGGGGGTATCAGATAGTACTGACGTGGCAGCGGGTAGAAAGCCTTCTTACCCTGGTACGTCTTGCGCAAAGGATCCATGTTTTTTCTGAAAAGCCTGGAGAGTGTCACAAGCTTCTTCTTGAGCTTACCTGCTTTCTCCTCGATGGGGCTTCCCGAAGAAGTTCTCCCCAGTACAGGGAACATTGGCCAGCTTGTTCTGGACCCACGGCTCCAAGTCAGAAGACTGGAGCCAGGCCAGTTGCAGATGCCCACCACTGCCAATCTGCAGGCAGACTCAAAGGCATCATACGGAATATTTGGAACGATCCTTGCTGTGGCATATCAGGGCATGGAAGGAATCGAGGCTATCAGGAGGGATGTGGGTGGCAACTCCACCAGGTCCAGCATGTCCTCCTTCAGGATAAAGCTGGTGAGACAGTATCTGGGCCACCAGCATGAAGCTTTGGTATCATCTCCTCCCACCCGGGGGGGGGGGGGCGGGGTGTGGAACTGAGGAGCGAGTCTTGGTGCTCTTTATGTACTTCAGGGCTGGCTTAACCACTATGGAGTTATCCAACAGTGGGGGCTTCTAAAAGCCCGGTGCCTTCTGGACACAGTACATTGAATTCAGTTGTCAGCTGAAGGCAGGGAGCTTTCCCACAGCCACAGCACTAGTTTCTGCAAGACATGGTGCATTGGTACTGTCGCTGCATCCTTAGGTGCCGAAGGGTACTGCAGGAGCTTAAGCTCCTCTGCCCTTGGCTCACCTTTTGCCTCAGCCATATCCTGCATGAAGTCCTAACAGGACATGTCCTCCGGGAATGACTTACACCGCTCATATGGAAGGGATGAGTCTGAGATGGCCAAGCACTCCTGTGTCTCCCAGTCCTCAGATTCAGACAGAAGAAACTGAAGTAGTGTCAGGTTTCCTCCCGCTGCCTGCTTCTGTCGTGCAGAGAGGGTGGGCAGCAGTGGTACCCGTGGTGCCCGAAGGAGACTGGGGGTATCCCGGGATACTGGACTCAGATATGCTCGACAGGGATCGCCATTAGAACCGGCATTGATTCCGATCTTCCACCTGATGTGCCTGCTTCTGCTGGTAGTGCATGGGTCTCCAGAATGGGCTAGACCGAGTGTGGCAACTCTGAAGCCATCGCAGAGCTTGCGTGTTGCAAGGCCAAAACTGCCACCATATAAGCTTCAAGGGCTCTCAGGCATTCTTCCAGTACCACTGCTTCGGAGGGGACCAGGGTTGGGATAGGAACTTCGGCCACCGGTGTCGATGCCTCCAGCAGGGATTCCATGATGACTGGCTTATCGGGAGAAATTCCAGCTGCCCTGTGGGCTGTAGGGGGAGGGGGGAGATTGATTTCTCTCATCTGGGAGTATTCCTCCCAGTGGAGAAGCTTGGTAGGCTGCTCCCAGCCCTCAGCATCTGTGTCGCGCCGAGAAGGGCTGCAGTGCCGATGACCCCAGCCTTTTGAGCCTTTCCTCATAGGGGTATTCTTCCACCCCCTTTACCATTTTGATGGCTCTATATATTTTTCTTCAGACATTTTTATGGCTTCTTGTCAGTTGGTTAGCTTCCAGCTGATATTTTTATTTATTTATTTAATGGGTTTTCTATACTGCTTTATCATAGATTCAAAGTGGTTTAAATTGCAACATGAACTAGGAAGCGTACATTATAACAGGCACAGTAAATTTGGATTATACATTATTACCGAGGCTTGAAAGAACGTTAGGATAGGGACAGGGACAAAGAGCATGGGTTATACAAGGGTTCAAGTATTAGACGGAATGAATGAGCATGAGGATAGGGTGTGTCAGTGCCATGTTGTTGCTGTGTCATGTGTTAAATCCATAGTGTTCTATGAGGAGAAATGTTTTTATTGTCTTTCTGAAGTTCCAAATGTCTTTGATGGATCTTATGCTTTCCATATTGATGGTGCCTCTATGGAAAAAACCCTGTTGCAAGCATGTTTGGGTTTTTTTAAGTCCGTTTTTGCTCGCTTTGCTTCTTTTGTGTTTTTTCCCCTGTCTGGGCCTTTTTCCTGCCATCACAATCGAGGCCTTAGACCTCGTGGAGGTGGTCTTCCCAGACATGTCTAAGCCGGTGAGCAGCTTTAAGAAATGGACAAAATGTGGCCGCACTATTTTGGTCACGGACAGGCACAATTGTTATCTGCAGTGCCTTTGGCCACAGGCCGATTAACCTTGGGCTTGTCCTGGTGCTCAGGAGCCCCCTTCAACGCTGACAGGACCGGCGTTAGGTCAGTCCTCAATTCTGCTCAGACATCAGTGGAAAGTCTCCACTCAATGCCACAGTCCCTTTGTTCCGAATGTGCTCAGGTGTCCCACCCAGTTGAAGCCTCAACGGGGATGATGCTGGAGCAGAGGTTGCTGAATCAGATGTTCCAAAGAGGGGGGGGACTCCTACTTTTCCCGGCTCTTCAGGCCATTCCTCAACATCTGCAGACAAAGTCTGCAAAATGTAGACTGGTGGTCAGGTCCAAGGCACTGCAGATAACAATTGTGCCTGTCCGTGACCGAAATAGTGCGGCCACATTTTGTATAATCCACATTTACTGTCCCTGTTATAATGTACGCTTCCTAGTTCATGTTGCAATTTAAACCACTTTGAATCTATGATAAAGCGGTATAGAAAACCCATTAAATAAATAAATAAAAATATCAGCTGGAGGCTAACCAACTGACAAGAAGCCATAAAAATGTCTGAAGAAAAATATATAGAGCCATCAAAATGGTAAAGGGGGTGGAAGAATACCCCTATGAGGAAAGGCTTAAAAGGCTGGGGTCTTCAAATTGGGAAAGACACAGCAAGGGGAGATATGATAGAGATCTATAAATTAATGAATGGAGTGGTGTGGAACAGGTAAACAGACTGTTTACACCATCAAAAAGTAGAAAGACTAGGAGACATGCAATGAAGCTACAATGTAACCCATTTAAGACTAATAAGAGAAAACATTCTACACACAATGTGTAATCAAACTCTGGAATTTGTTACTGGAGGATGTAGTAAAAGCTATCAGTGTAGCTCAGTTTAAAAAAAGGTTTTGACAAATTCCTGGAGGAAAGGTCCATGAACCATTATTAAAGAGGACTCAGGAAATCCATTGTGTGCCTTTCTGGGAACCTGCCTGGTACTTGTGACTTGGACTGGTCACTGTTGGGAAAAGAGTACTGGGCATGATAGACCTTGGTCTGACCCAGTATGACATTTATTAAGTTCTTATATACTGCAAGGGGCAACAGAGAAAAGATTTTCCATTAGTGCAGGATACATCCTGAGGCTCCACAGAAAAATGGAGACTGGAGAAGATGGCGCCGTGACAAGCGGGAAGGCAGGCATGTATGTGTGGTGCATCTCCCAAAAGCTTCCAATGGGAGCTGGGGAGCATTCCTCGTGGGATGTTTGTGTCATCATCCATACATGAAGACTTACTTCCTGCTTGTCCACAGAGAAGCCAGTAAGAGTAGTTACTCACCTGTAACAGGTGTTCTCCAGGAGCAGCTGGAATCAGTCCTCACATATGGGCGACGTCGGCGCCGATGGAGCCCCCCGTGCAGAGCATTTCCCCAGCTTTCAAAGAAAGCCTTTGGGAATGCAGCGCGCATGCATGGTCCCCTTCCCGCCCAAGGGTGCCATCTTGCTCAGTCTGATGACATAGCTAAAAGACAGCAAAAAACAAAATAAACTATATGACTGCAACTCCAAGGGGAGGAGGGAGGGTTGTGAGGACTGATTCCTGCTGCTCCTGGAGAACACCTGTTACAGGTGAGTAACTACTCTTTCTCCAGGACCAAGCAGGAAGTCAGTCCTCACATATGGGACTCCTCAGCTTAAGGCTACCGGAGACCCAAAGCTGAAAAATGAGCTCCCTCTAGAGCCTCAGCACATGAGAAAAGAATCTTCTCTGATAACGCCCCTGAACGGTAGCCCAAACACCAGGGCCGGAGGGTAGGAGTTGCCTAAACCCCAAAGAGATTATGGAGTACTGCCTGCCCGAAAGCACTGTCCCTGCGGGACTCCCTCTCAAGGCAGTAGTGGGCCGCAAAAGTCTGGCTTGAAGACCAAGTAGTGGCCCGGCAGATGTCTGCCAACGGAACAGAGCGGAGATAAGCCACTGATGCAGCCTTCGCCCTGACACGGTGAGCCGTGACTCGACCCTGCAAGGAGAGGCCGGCTGCCCTGTAAGCTCAGGCGATACAGTTGGCTACCCATATGGAAAGAGTACGCTTGGAGACAGCTAACCCCAACTTATTGGGGTCAAAAGAGATGAAGAGCTGAACAGCCCTCCGGTGCTCCCATGTACGGTCAAGGTAGAAGGACAATGCCCTCCTACAGTCCAGGGTATACAAGACCATCTCAGCCCGGCTGGCATGCGGCCTGGGAAAGAAAGTTGGAAGAACCACCTCCTGATTGAGGTGAAAGGAGGAGACAACCTTTGGAAGGAACTTAGGGTGAAGTCCGTAAGACTACTCTGTTCCTATAGAACCTAGTATATGGAGCATCCGATACTAGGGCCTGAAGCTCACTTACTTGCCTTGCCGAGGTGAGAGCTACCAGAAACAACGCTTTCCAGGAGAGAAAGCGCAAAGGACAAGTAGCCATAGGCTCAAATGGCGGGCAAGTAAGCCATTGCAAGACCACATTCAAATCCCAGTCAGGGGCAGGTGGACGCACCGGAGGCTTAAGCAAAAGCAGGCCTCTGAGGAAGCAAGCCACCAAAGGGTGGCTGGAGAGAGACTGACCTTCCACCGGTGAGTGGTGCGCTGAAAGAGCGCTGAGGTGAACTCGAACAGAATTGGACTTAAGGCCCAGGTTGGACAGGTGAAGCAAATACTACAGCACTGCTGGTACCAGGCATGAGAAAGGATTTTCGTTGCATCGAGCACACCAGGTAGAGAATCTACGCCACTTAAGGGCATAAGACTTTCGGGTGGACTGCCTCCTAGAGGCCAAGACCACGTCCTCCAATTCCCTAGGCAGTAATAAGGGTGCTAGAACTACCCTTTCAGCAGCCAGGCCATCAGATTGAGGGACTGGAGATTGGGGTGTAAAAGAGATCCCTGCTCCTGAGACAGGAGATCTGGTTGCATCCCCAGAGGAAGAGGAGTGTCCACCGCCAGTTGCAAAAGGAGTGGGAACCACGGCTGTCTGGGCCATCTGGGGGCCACCAGAATTACTGAGGCCCTGTCCTGGAGCACTTTGAACAGTGTCTGGGACACTAGAGGCATGGGAGGAAAGGCATATAGGAGGCCTGTAGACCACGGAATGAGAAACGCATCCGCTGCCAATCTCAGAGGATGCGGTTGTCTGGAGCAGAACCTGGGCAGTTGACAGTTCAGAAGACTGACAAAGAGATCTATAGTTGGAAGACCCCACTAAAGGATTCAACTGCCATTCGTGTGGCTGCAGGATCCTGCTCAATCTGTCTGCCAGGTAATTCTCCTGACCTGGGAGATAGACCGCTTTGAGAAGAATGCTGTGATTGACTGCCCAGGAGCACAGGCTCTGCGCTTCCTGACATAGAAGGCGGGACCCTGTGCCCCCTTGTTTGTTCACATAAAACATAGCAACCTGATTGTCCGTCTGAACTAAGACGGACTGGTGAGAGATGAGATGAGAGAAAGTTCTCAGGGCTAAGCGGATAGCTCTCAGTTCTAAGAGGTTGATCTGCTGCGTGGCCTCCCAAGGAGACCACAGGCCTTGAGTACATGCTCCCTGGCAATGTGCACCCCAACTGTGAAGAGAAGCATCGGTTGTCAGCACCTGAGAGTGTGGAGGTGTCTGAAAAAGCACCCCTTGCACCAAATTCGGAAGATGAAGCCACCACTGTAGAGAAGACTCTAGTAGTTTATGACACCCTCACTCTGTCCGTGAGATTTCCCGTGGCTTGGTGCCACTGAGTTTTGAGGCCCCATTGAGCCGGCCTCATGTGTAGACGGGCATTTGGAGTCACATGGACCGTGGAAGCCATGTGGCCTAAGAGCCTCAGGAATTGTCTGGTGGAGACCAGAGAATTGCTGTGGAACTGACTGGCCAGAGCCATCAACCTGCGGGCCCTGTCCATGGGCAAAAAGGCCTTTGCCTGAAGGGTGTCCAGTCTTGCTCCTATGAACTCCATGTTTTGTGAGGGGTGCAAAGTGGACTTTGTGAAGTTTATAACAAACCCCAGATGCTGAAGCAGAGCGACAGTGCGGAGGGTGGCTTGATTGGCCTCCTGCGGGGATTGACCCCTGATAAGCCAGTCGTCCAGGTATGGAAAGACGAAAAGGCCTTGAACCCTGAGGTAGGCCGCTATCACCGCCAGGCACTTGGTGAATACCCTGGGGGCGGAGGTTAGGCCAAAAGGCAGTACCCTGTACTGGTAATGGTTTCCTCCCACTACAAATCGGAGATATTGTCTGTGGTCTGGATGGATGAGGATGTGAGTATAAGCATCCTTTAGGTCTAGGGAGCATAGCCAATCTCCCTGCTGGAGGTAGGGCAGCAGGATTCCAAGGGTAAGCATCTTGAACTTTTCCCTCTCCAGGAACTTGTTTAGATTCCTCAAATCTAGAATGGGTCTGAGGCCTCCTGTTCTTTTTGGTACCAGGAAGTACCTGGAATAGAAACCTTGACCCCTCAGGTGGTGGGGCACCGGTTCCACCGCCTGCTCCTTTACAAGACTTGCTAACTCCTGCAGGAGTAAGTCCCTGTGCAGAGGAAGTCTTGGAGGCTCCCCTGGAAAATAGGAGGGGGGTACCTGATGGAAGTGGAGGAGATAGCCCTTCTGGGCTATACTTAGTACCCAGGTATCCCTTGCTACGGCTGGCCACCTGTGGGCGTACAGGGCCAGCCAGCCTCCTGTGCTGATAGGGCCCAGCTGAGGAGGAGAGGCTATGCCTCTGGAGTCAAAACCCTGCACCCTGCTGTGCAGGAGCCGGAGCTGGTGGCTTGGGGGTTTTCTGCTTATGGGGCCCATGTCCCTGCCCCTTGGCCTGCTGACCCTGTTGGGGAGCTACAGAGGCCTGAAAATGAGGGTATGTTTTATAGGCAGATGGCTTCCTCGGGTAAAAGGTCTTTTTTCCCGAGCCCTTCTTCTTCTGAGAAGGGACAGAGGTTTTCCTGGACAGCCTTGTCCAGGTAAGAGTCTCGGTCTCGAGTTCTGCAGCCTTTTCAGCCATGGGCTTGCCAAAGAGGTTTTCACCTTGGCAGGGGGCATCGACCAACTTGTCCTGCACCCACGGCTCGAGGTCCGATAACTGTAGCCAAGCCTGACAGCGTGCACCGATGCCGGCCGTGGCTACTCAGGCCGAAGCCTCGAAGCCATCATAGGCTGCTCGAGAGATAAACTTTGAGCACTCACGAATACCCGATGACAGAGCATTGAACCTCTGTAAAGGTTCCTCAGAGAGACCAGCAGAGAACCCGGCAATCTCCTTTGCCAGGTCTCAAAGGTACATGCCCATGTACAGCTGGTAGGTCTGGACACGGCAAGCAAGCATAGAGCCCTGGAAGCACTTCTTACCAAGGGCATCCAGGTTCCAGGCCTCCCGACCGGGAGGCACCAAGGAGTGCATCTTCTGACTCTTCAGACGATGCATGGCCGATTCCACAACCATGGAGTGGTGCGGTAATTGTGCCTTTTGGAACCCGGGGCTCTTGCGGACTCGAGAGATGGAATCAACCCGCTTGCTCAAAACTGGCGTCGAGGCCGGCGCCTCCCACATGCAGAAGAGCAACCGTTCCAGCATCGGAGGAACCAGAACAGTAAAGGCCTCCTTTGGGGGAGAGTCATACTGTAGGGCCTCGAGCTCCTCGGCTCCTCCTCGGGATCCATGGGGAAGGCCAAGGCCTTGGCCATATCCCGCACGAAGTCCGAGAACCGGGTATCCTCCTGGGGGGACCGTCTCCGAGGCTCGGACTCCAGCGAGTCCGATGGGACACACAGAGTCCGAAAGGTGCGTCCCAGCCAGACCCCTCGGAGGAGGAATCAAGCGACTCCGGTCGGGCAGGCACCGATGCCATCCGCCCCGACGCCGAGGGTACCGGCGTCGACGACCTCGGTCCCAAGCGGGAGGCTGAGGGAGACCTTGGCCGAGGAACAACTCGACACCGCATGGACTCGAGGATCGGCTCGGCCTCCGGGGTTGACTTGGACGTCGATGTCCCGGTGAGACCGGCAATCAGTGCCCGCTGATGTTCCATGAAGGCAGCCAAGCTGCACTCCAAGGCCATCAACCTGAGTACGAGCTCAGGAGACTCAGCAGCCACCGACTCGGGCCCCGACATCGGCTCCCCTGGAGAAGAGTCCACGAGGACTATAGTACTCACGTGACCCAGGGACTCCATCTCCACACGAGGCTGTTTTGCAGGCCTCTCCGACTCAGAAGACCCGGGACGGCGCTCGGGGCTATGCGACTTGGCCCTCGAGGAGCCAAGTGCGTCCGACGCCACCTTTGCGGGTTTTTTCTTCCTGCAATGCTCCCGCGAGAGAGACCCCCTCTCAGAGCTGGAGTCCCGCGACGTCGAGGCCTCTGATGAAGTCTGGGCCCGTCCGGACGCGGAGTCAGAGAAGATTCTTTCCTTTCGGTGCTGCCGACTCCTCAACGCCTTTGAGGACATTTTCCCACACGGGCCACAAATCATCGGGTCATGATCAGGTCCGAGGCAGCAGTCATGTGTGTCGGTGAGAGACATAAGGTTCTTACAACGATCACACTTTCTAAACCCGCTGGCAGCCATCGGGGGAAAAAGGGCCCCTGCGAGGTCAAAAAAGACAGGGCTGCCAGTGAAAAACAGAAAAATGGTGCGTACGCTAGTCACTAAGGACAATATCCAAAAAAAGAAGTCCGGGCTCAATACTGATGTATCGGGCCCAGGCGGGAAAGGGAAACTGGCGTCGAACCGAAGAAAACGGGTCCACGCAGAACAAAATCAACTTTTTCCTCGGGTGAAAACGAAACACGTCCATCGGGCTCCGCGGAAAAAAGAAGACTGAGCAAGATGGCACCCTTGGGCGGGAAGGGGACCATACATGCGCGCTGCATTCCCAAAGGCTTTCTTTGAAAGCTGGGGAAATGCTTCGCACGGGAGCTCTGTCGGCGCCGACGTCACCCATATGTGAGGGCTGACTTCCTGCTTGGTCCTGCAGAAAATTGTCTATCTTCAGTACATAACTACAATGAAAGCCAAGGTGAACAAACCCTGTACTAATCCAGTCAAGGGGGAAAAAGGGAAATTATCGGCAGAGCGCCAGGAGCTACCTTGTATTTCCACCCTGCCGGTCTACCACTCTGTCAATAAGATAAAGGGAATGACCTCAGTGTGAAAAGGGAACAGAAGTGCGTTGTGGTATTTCCGCTGCAACTTTCAGACTGACAGCACCCCACATTTTCAATCATAGGCCACCAACTAGTTTTTTAATTTTATAAATGCATTTAAAAGAACTTAGCTGGTATTAAGTGATGTTTAATGGTACCCAGTCCTCAGAGTTCAACGCTATCACTCTTCCCTGCTATATGGCTCCCCTGGCCCATATTACAGTGTAGAGATGCTTAGGATTGAGCCAGATAGGGCTCTATGGAGCTCAGGTATAGCTCTGAGGATGACAGCTGCCCAAGAACCAGCATCGTTTCCCCACATGTTACTAGCACTTGGTGGGCTAAGAAGGAACAGACTCACCCTGCCAGGGACTGGTAAGTTGGGTCCAGGTCTCCCTTGCCTTCTGTGATCTCTTACCTCTCTAAAAAGTATTTTTTTCTAAAGTTTAGAGCAGTTTGGCTGTTTTTAAATTTTTTGTCCATAGACTATCAGTGGGCTACATTGGGTGCTTAGCTGCATAAAGCAGCTTAAAAAGAGTTTCAATCAGGCCTAGTCTGGCAGTGGGGCCTCCCTGGCCTGTGTAGGTCTTCAGGGAAAGCCCAAGATTGGGTTTCCTTGACTGGCCTGACAGGCACAGGAACTCCCAATCAGTTCACTTGCTACAGTTCTGGATTTTTGTAGCCTTAACTTTTTTTTTTCTTGTGAGCTTTTTTTTATGGCCGTTTTCACAGGGCTTTTTTATTTTTTTTGCCATGTGGAGCAGGACAATCATGCCATGTACCTACAGCAGTGCCCAGTATGTCACTCTCAGGGTCAGCTCTGTGGTAGACTTCTTTTACCCCCAGTGCAATAGATATTTAAGGGTCTAGAATTTTTCTGCATCACTGGGAACCCCCTATGGGGGGTCTTGGGCCAATGCAGAAAATGGGCCTCCTCTTCATCCCATTCAGCACCAGCATCAACTGCAGGGCAGGTGGAGCTCATTGAGGACTACTAGGATGCCTTGAAGAGGGCTGAGGAGGTGCCAGTCTCCAGCCAGCGAGGTCCAATAAGCCCTTCAGGACCTCAGAACTTCTCACCTGGTGGAAACCAGCAACTGCTGAAACAGCTCCTAGGCCATCTCTAGTCTTATTTAGCTAAGTGGTAATACATCACAGGGGTCTAGGGCCCCTGTTCTCCCCTGCGGAGGAATCTGGACCCTCTGGTAGCACTGCCATGGCTGTTTTGGGGGCTAAGCACTCCATCATGCCCATTTGCTTGGGCACTCCTCTGGAAGCCCTTCCTTATCCCCTACGGTGGTGGGCTGAGCAGTAGAGCCAATCCCCTTATGTCTGGAAGGGAGTCTGAGGAGGAAGTGGTCCATCTTCTTTACTGGGACTGGATCAATTATCCCAAGAGCAATCTCAATCCCTCTCAGGAGTTGGGAGTATTTGAGGGCACATTTCAACATTTTACAAGGATGTGGGTTCCTAACAGAGAAGACGATCATGCTACAGGATGCAACTGACAATTCTGGCTGCAGTCTGCTCCCCAGACATGGGACTATCTGCAGCTTCTGGGTCCATGTCACTGACTCTGGAGTTGGTTCTGTGGGCCAGGGCACACATGCGTCTACTTCAGAAGCATCTACTGTCCTTCTGGTCTCCATGCTCTCAGCCTTCTGGGTAGGCCCTTCTGGGGGAGCTCAGGGAACAGTTGGCATGATGGTAGGAATCCTGCCATCTGATGTGCTGCATGCCCCTAGAAGCCCAGGATTCGGCAATTCTGACAACTTATGCCAGCCTAAAAGGCTGGGGGGCTCAATGTCAAGGTCAGATGATGCAAAGGGGGATTGGCCTCCTCAGGATACCTCCTGGTCTATGAATTGGCTGGAAGCCAGGGCAACCCATCTGACCTTAGTGAAGTTTCAGTCTTTGCTGATGGGCAAAGCAGTCCGTGTCCTCTCTTAACAATGCCATGGCAGTGGCATATGTCAACAAATGAGGAAAATGGAGCACTGGGAGGTGGGGGCACCAGAGGTGGCTGCTCTGTACAAATGGGTGGAGGAGCACCTAGTGGCTCTGTCAGAAGCCCGCACAGAAGATATCAATAATGTGTAGGCCAACCTTCTCAGTCACAAAACAAGTGCAAAGGTGCGGATGGGGTCTCCCAGCATGCAATCTCATGGCAATACGAGACAATAGCAAGGAGAACATTTTCTTCTGTTGCCGCAAAGACTCAAATGGTGGACTTGGATGCCCTGCTACAAGCGTGACCCCCAGAAGGGGGTGCTCTACACCTCCCCCCCCCCCCCCATGGCTCCTGGCAAGCAAATCCTACAGAGGAGATAGAACTCATCCAGACCTGGTGATTCTAGTCACCCGAGACTGGCCACACAGGTCCTGATGGGTGTGTTGGCAGGGTCCCCCCACTCCAGCTCCAACAAGGGTCCCTTATAATGGAGGATCCTGCTCCCTTTTGCTTACGGCTTGTCCCTTGAGAAGTAAAAGCTAAATGCAGCTATCTTGGGTGCAGTTGTGAATAATCTGCTTAAGGCTCATATACCTCAACCTCCCTAGCCTACATGAGGGTATGGAAGTGTATTAAGAGGTGGTATTCTTCTCAGGCCCTCTCGGCTGGGAAGGCAGACATCAGAGCAGTGCTAGCCTTTTTGCATGCAGACTGTAGGGCTGATACCTCTGGCCTGTTCTGAACCAAAGCCTGAACCAAACAAGATGGAACTCTTTTCTGCTGTGCCAGCTTCAAACCTGCAGATCAAGCAATTCTGTCAAGTTAGGAGCTATACTGCAGGGCTATTATTTTCAAGCCATGACTACGTGCCAGGAACTCGCTGCTGAGGCCCGTTCTCATCCAGAAACTATACTACCGGTCCTAGCACTGGCAACAAATGTATGCACCTGCATACCAGCATCTTTTCTCACCATGGACCTTTGTTTGTGGAAGGACTGCCTGACAACTGTTACCTGATTTGCTGAAGATGACACACAGTATCTGAGACCAGCCAATCCTCATGCTGTGACGAGAAAGTCAGGACAAAGAAATATACGCTGGACACAGAGGGATGCAGACCACATGAAGAGCATGTTTAGAGATACCTTAGAAGCACTTTCCTTTTGAGGACTTTTAAAAACTTTGCTCCCTGACACTTGCAACTTTGCTCTCATCATTCTGGAAGTCCTGCTTCCTCTGCCATTTTCTGCATTTCATGTGCTTTGCATGGCAGCCTGCCTTCTTCTGAAAGGCAGTGTGCAAAGACAAGGACTAACCTCAGGAAGGAGTGAATCTCCCACAGACCTGAAGCTCTGTGTTATCACACAGCTCGCCCGGACTGCCTGCAGCCTTCATTAGACTACTACCATCCTTTGGACTCTGTGCCGTTCCGGAGACGACTTCTCAGACACAGCCACAATCATCCTTCTGGCAAAAGCTAAGATAATGGTCTGAATTCTCCCAGGGGTGGGCCTAGACAGACAATTAATTTTCTGTACGTTTGAGTGCAGAGCGAATCAATGACATTGGTAACTAAAATGGTGATTTATGATTTTGTTAATTGTAATCACAGGGCTACGTAACTTGCTACCTCATAATTGTAATTTATTCTGTATCTGCACTATTCTTCTATCAGCAATAAAGTCCAATTTATATATAAAACACAGGGTTGGTTCCCTTTATCTCACATGGTTCACTTGCCAGATAGACCTATAGAATCTTGGGAAAAGTGGGAAGCAGCAATTACCCCTGGACCTATCGAGTATTTATGTATATTTATTTGCAAATGACAGTAACCCTTTACAAGACTTGGACCAAACTTGGCCCTGAACTTGCTTAGATTGTGGCCTTGGCATGCTATGGGGGGGGGGTTCTGGGTTTGTCAGACTACCCCAAGGTCACTCACTTCCTCAGAGAGATTAAACAGATTTGCCCTCTTGTGAATCCAACTGTCCCTCAGTGGAGCCTCTCAATGGAGTTGAAAGCACTGAAAGGTCCTCCTTTCAAGTCCTTGTGTCTCTCTCAAAGATTTGACTCCTAAGGCAGTTTTTCTCTCTTTTGCCTAAATGAGGAAGAGGTTTTGCCCTCCTTTTAGGATGACGACCTTCAATTGGATCTCTCTCTGTCTCCCCTTGACCCAAGGAGGGTGTGGCTCAGATACCTAGAGGCGGCAACCAATTTTTTTGGGCAGTCTTAGTTCTTTTCACTGGTCTGAGCAAAGTATAGGCATCACCCAATACCTCCATCTCTTATTAGATCAAAGAGATCATTGGTTCACCATACCTTCTTGCCAGAAAGCAGGTTTTGGAGGGAGTCAAAGCTCACTCAACTAAGTCAAAGACATTCTCCTGGGCCGAATCTATCTTGGTATCTCTGGAAGACATCTGTAAGGCAGCTACCTGGTCCTCCCCAAATACCTTTGTGAAGCGCTACAGGTTACATGTTGGGGGGGGGGGCAAGGGCAGATTGTGGCTTTAGCAAGGCAGTTCTGTGTCCTGACAGCTTGGGTACATCATACTTATCTGGACTGGTCTAGCAGTATGATAAGGAATGAACCTTTAATACCACCTGATGATTTTCGTTCCTCGAATCCTGCTAGACTAGTCCAGGACCTACCCTGGAAGACACTACTGTTGATTGTGGAGTCCTATTGCCTTTGCATCCTTGTCTATTGCAGATCCTGACAGACTATAAATTACGGTAAGACAGTCAAATGCTAGTTTATGTTTATGTTCATTAAAATTCCAGTTGTTCCAACAGTTAACTGTTTTTATTAATTGTTCTGGAGTTCTCTCTCAATTTTTTTTCAAAATTTTGTTTACTGCTTGGGAAGACTCTTACTGCTACACAAGTGGTTATACCTCCTGACGACACTGAAAGATGCCAAAGTCTGCCTCCACCTGCTGCCAAGGCAGCATAACACTTGTCTGGAATGGTCTAGCAAGATTCAAGGAAAGAAATTGGGCTTGATTAAAATTTCTCGTTTTCTCCCATCCTAACTTCTCTCCTTCTCCCGTGTTGATAAAAGCATACATGCTGTTACATAGCACACATATTACTGCACTGACCTTTTGGCGGGGGGGAGGGAGAGGAGGAGAAGAGGCAGGTGTATTTTCAAAAGGGAGTTTTACATGGGCAAAAACATGTTTACTTCAACAGTTTGTAAAACTTTTCAAAATCATCAAAATGTTTTTCCAGTGCAGTGACCCTTTAAAACCAAGGGTACCAAACAGAGGAGTAGCCTAGTTGTTAAAGAAGTGGGCTGTGAAGCAGGTTCAAATCCCGATTTTCCCACTGATGCTCCTTGTGGCCTTGGGCAAGTCAATTCAACTTCAATTGCCTCAGGTGTCAACATAAATTGTAAGCCCTCTTTGGCAGAAAAATAGCTACTATTCCTAAATGCAACTGGCCTTAGGCTCTGGAAAGGAGAGTAATTACAGCTACAAACCAAAAATAGCAAACTATTTGCTTTCTATCTATAGCTTCCTTGTTCAGATTTACTCCCAACCTGTTTTCTCTTCATTGTAATAGAGTGTATACCATTTTTATTAACACACACACGTGCACTATTTCTTAACTACACCCAGTTAAAGATCACTTTCCTTAATTCCACTCTTCACGCAAGATATCTCTCCATATTTAACATGTCCATGTTAATCACAGCAGAACTTGTCATAATGCTTACCGGCAAGACCATACCTAAAGAGGAGTTTTCCAAACTTTTATGCATTAATCTTTCTTCAGAAATTAAAGAGCAAAAGTATTTTTTTTATTCTAAATACCAAAATTACTTGTTGTCTTTACTCAATGTCTCTCTACTACTACTGATGCTGCTGAAAATTTGTATAGCGCTACAAGATGTATGTAGCACTGCCCAGACACATGTAAAAGATGGTCCCTGCTCATCAGAGCTTACAATCTAGTCAAGACAGACAACACAGTAGCTCTAGACATGAAATACATCTAGGGGGAATGGTAAGGAAACACAAAGGAGATCAGGTGAGTCAAGATCAGAAAGTGACAGCAAAGAGATAGAGTTTTTAGCCTGGATTTGAAAAGGGTCAGAGAAGGTGCCTGACGGACACTCAGGTAGTTTGTTCCAGGCATAAGGAGCAGCAAGGTGAAAGAAGCAAAGTCTGGAGTTAGCAAAAGAAGAGAAGGTCACAAATAGAAGCAATTTGCCAGAAGAGTGGAGTTCCCAAGGAAAGGTGTAAGGAGAGATAAGAGGAAAGGTAGTGAGGAGCTGCAGAATGAATGCACTTATAGGTCAGCAGAAGTTTGAATTGGATGCGGAAACGGATAGGGAGCCAATGAACTGGCTTCAGAAGAGGGGCAATATGAGCATGACAAGGCTGACGGAAGATTAGCCGCGCAGCAGAGTATTGAACAGATTGAAGGGGAGAGAGATGATTCAGAGGGAGACTAGCAAAGAGTAGGTTACAATAGTCTAGACGGGAGGTGACTAAGAAGTGGATAAGTGTCTTAATAGTATGTTCAGAAAGGAATAGGCACATTTTGTTAATGTTGTAGAGAAAGAAACGGCAGGTTTTAGCTATCAGTTGGATGTATGTGGAAAAAGCGAGCAGAGCCAAAGACGACCCCAAGGTTGCGAGCTAAGGAGACAGGGAGGGAGTAGAGCATTATACACAGAAACTGAGAAAGAAGGAAGGAGAGAGAGGAGGGCTTAGGGTGAAAATAAGTAGCTCAGTTTTGGCCATGTTGAATTTCAAGCAGCAGTGAGACATCCAAGCAGCAATGTCAGAAAGGCAGGCAGAGATCCCGGCCTGGACTGACGGAGAGATTTCAGGTGTAGAGAGGTAGATCTGCGTAAAGATGGTACTGAAAGCCATGGGAAGAGATGAGTGCACCAAGGGACTGGGTATACAGAAAGAAAAGGAGTGGACCCACGACAGATCCTTGGGGTACACCAACAGAGCAGGATAGCAGTAGAGGAGGATCCACCAGAACAAACATTGAAAGAGCGATGGGAAAGATAAGAAGAGAACCAGGATAGCACAGAGCCCTTAAATCCAAGTGAGGACAAGTATCAAGGAGAAGGTTGTGGTCAACAGTGTCAAAAGCAGCAGTAAGTTCAAGAAGGATGAGGATAGAGTAAAGGCCCTTGGATTTTGCTAGGAAGGGATCACTGGAGACTTTGGCAAGAGCCATTTCGGTAAAATGTAAAAGGACGAAAGCCAGATTGTAGAGGATCCAGGAGGGCTTGAGAGGAGAGAAAGTCACAGCAACAGTGGGGAACCACATGTTCAAGTAGTTTGGAAATGAAGGGGAGGAGGTAGATGGGTCGACTACAGCATGCTTGAAGGCTGCAGGGAAAGCTGCAATGGTGAGAATATGACAGATAGAAGGGACTACAGTGCAGGAGATGGTGCTTAGGAGATGGGTAGGATTAGGATCAGAGGAGCAGGCAGTGAGTTTGGATGAGGAAAGATGGTGAGTGGTTTCCTCCTCAGAGAACACAGAAAAGGAAGAAAGGATAGCAGAGTTAGGGGGAGAAAGTTGGGAGTGAAAAGTGGGAGGAGGGGAAGTAGCAAATCTCGTGGGGATTAGAATCATTGCTACACTTTGTCCTTCCCCTGCCAAGAAAAGGAAAAACCCTTTCAAAAAAATACCTTATATCATTCTAGAAAAGCAGCTGATGTAGCATTGACACTGAATAAACAGCTACCGATTCAAAGAAGGATTCAAAGATATTGAACAACTTATGCTGTGTTATAAAACTGGGACACCATGTTCTATGTTATTATAAAATAATGTTCACATCTGAAACTAATCTGTGGTTGACAGCATATATTAAAAGCAGGAGACACCAAATGAATGGTTAGTTAGTGCTTGGATCAATCTTCTTAAACTGTGTGTTTTACATATACAGAAATGCATGCAAATACAGCCATGTTATAGCAATACAGCTATTTATCATCATGACATTGTAAGGAGTTATACTTACCATTAATTCTAAGAGATAGAATTCACATTCTAGTATCTGAAAAAGCGGAAGAAGGTAACACATGGTCAGTACAATTGCCAAAAGGAAGAGTTAAGTGACTAAAAATATTTATTGTACACTGAATATGGTGTGGTGCAAGGGAAATCAGTATCCTGGATCTTCTAGACATCATCCCATTATCCAAGTACTCTTACTGATGCAGGTTCAATATCACAAAAACAAACAGAAAGCCATTAGAGAGTGTTGCAAAAGTGACATTCTCCACAATCACACCTAGGGCTGATTTCTGTGGATCCCCTGTGACAATTTTTCAGTCCTGATCAACAAACACCTGCACAAGGGCAAAGATTCAGATAAGACGGTTGAGGATTAGGAACTATGAATGTCTTGCCCCCATCCACAGGTTCCACACTATTATTACATGATGCTGCATTGCAGTATGACTGACTAGCAACTGTGTCCATTTTTTTTTTCAAAAAGACTATGTATTGTATCACATGGTACACATACAAAACTCTAAACTTGTACAAAAGTGAAACCAAACCTGTCGTATTGTTTTCAAGTCCCTCCTTCCCAGTTCCCCATCTCCTCTATCCAATGCACTGATAAATCAACATGAAGGCATTATACAATTAGCCACAATTAGTTTATGTGAGCTTTTGGAGGGGGAGGGCGGGGGAATTGTGATTTGCACTGTTTTTTTTATTATTATTGTTGCCACGTGTTTTGTAAAGCGCAACAAGTATCTTTCAGAAGTGCAGTCTAGAAATGTAAATAAATACATTTTAGCAAGGCCTTTCACGTGTTCCATACCGGCAACTTCTAAAATAAATTGAGTGCCCTTAGGATAGACCCTTAAGTGACTGACTGGGTTAGAAACTGGTTGAGTGGAAGGCACCAGAGGGTAGTAGTAGTAAATGGAGTTCACTCTGAAGATAGGGACATTACCAGTGGCATGCCGCGGCCTGCAAGGATTGGTTCTTGGTCCTGTTCTTAACATTTTTATAAGTAAAACTGTGGAAGGTTTGTCAGAAAACAGATGACCTTTTGCGGATGATACCAAATGTCTGCATGGGCAACAGAGTTCCGCTCTGTCCATGAGAACGTTTGTGCTCCGGTAGAGAGAGCACACATCCCACCGGAACCAGTCTGTTCTCTAACAGATACACAGACAATAGCCTCAACACCACAAGGTCGACTTGGCTGCCACTTCATCCTTGCGCAGACCAGCAAATAGCACAAAAAATGGTCTAACTTACAAAAGAAATTAGTAACTTCCAGGTACCGGAGAAGCACCCCCCCCCCCCCACATCTACAAGGCGAAGATTCTTATTCTTCCCCGGGGGGGGGGGGGGGTCCTCCTCTACTTTAGCATAATATTGATGATCTGCCAGCTGGCGTAACTCTTCCACTCGATATTGGTCTCTACGGTCTACCACGACAACTTTGATGGCCAGTTTTATAACCAAATCATCCATGCCTTTAACTGTTGTAAAGTTTGATGTCGAGTGTTTCTGAGAGGCAGATTGTCACTCAAACAAGTCTACTCTTGGCTTATTTTATTTATTTATTTATTTGCATTCTCTTATATACCGCGCTATTCAGCATCAGTGCGGTTTACATTGAACAAACTGAAATTACATTGAACAGGGCATTATAACTTGGAAATAACTATTTTACAGGGAACATGGGCTATGGAGGGTTAAGTGGCTTGCCCAAGACCACAAGGAGCACCTGTGGGACTAGAAACCCCAGTCCTTCCGGCCCAAGGTTGCTGTCTTCTAGTGGGATTTGAACCCCCGACCTTCCAGCCTGAAGTACCTTGCCCCAACCACTAGGCCACTCCTCCACTCCAACAAGAGAATAAATTGAAAGTTGAAGTACCATCTATTGGGCCATTGGAAATGTCATCAGGAGGAGATGAGAGAGCAGAGGTACTCCAATAGAAAGCCTCCCCAACAGGTCAACTTCCCAAGCCGTCAGGGAAAAAGGGGCACCTGGCGGCATGGATGGAGTCACAGCCCCGAGATGCAGACAATCAATGGGTCACCAGATGATACAGCAAACAGAGTCCCAGGTAATTAATCTGTCTCAAATTGAATTGATGACTGAACAGGAAGCGAATTGAAAAGGCTTGTCATTTATACCCACTAGCCGGCATAATGCCTTTCAAGCTAGGTTAAACATTTTTTGGCTAATATGGTGTGGTCCTTAGGCATAGACCAAGGCTGAAATGCCTGGTACTAACCCTACATTCTAATTCTCTGCCAAAGACGGTCCCAAGCCCAGCTGAAAAAGGAGAAGGATGGTCACCTTGCCGCGGTGACCAGAAATCCGCTCCCTCACCTCATGACTCTGCCTTGTAAATATTGTATATACACTTCTTTGTAAATAAGAACCTCTCGCATGTCCCTCACCCCTTACGACTATGTAATATCTAACTTGCCATGTATCATGTAAACTGCTTTGATTATAGGACAAGGTGGTATACAAAGCTTGCTAATTAACTAACTGGGAAACCAGGGAAATTAGGCAAGAAACCGCATGGAAATTCGAATAAACTCATTCGCTTATATATGTGCACCTAGGACAACCGATCTGCCAACACTGGGAACACAGGGTGCTGGTACGAAGAGGGCTACTGGTCTAAGAATCAAATTTATGACACCAAAACAGGAAATCTGCATCGCTGCGTGGAATGTGTGAACAGGATACCACATCGGACAAAAGGAAATCATCGCCATGGAATTGTTGAAGTGCAAATTTCAATTGCCACAGTATCCAAACTATCTGGAACACTGACCATCTAACCACCGATGATCGATTAAACAATGACACTATTCCACTCTGCTGGCAGAAAATGAGAAGCTGGCATCGACTTAATAGTGGCCATATTATCTGACAGAATGTATTTGCCTTCCAACAAATATCGGATCGTCTGGCAGTTCTTACCATCGACGGCACATTTAAGACCCATATTCTGTCCATCTATGCTTCAACCGAGACCAGCCCAGATGCAGCCAAGAACAACTTCTACAACCAGCTTCAACACACGCTGGATTTGATCCCAGAGACAGAGTTGATCATTCTGGCGGGAGATTTTAATGCTCATACCGGAGCAGACAAGACCAGATGGGAACAAACACTGGGTAGTTTTGGCCATGGCATGATCAATGACAATGGACTGCGCCTGCTGTCCTTCACTGCGTCAAACCACCTGGTAATGGGAAACAGTCACTTTCAGCACTCTCGCAAACAGCAGTTTTCATGGCGCAACCCATCTGGCGAAGACTCAGCCATCCTGGACTACATCTTGATCAGCTCTCGATTCCCATCATCGCTCAAAGATGTATGTGCAATGAGGAGGCCCGACACTGGATCCAACCACTACCTTGTCCATGCCAAGGTACAGTTGCGATTACAATGGGCAAAGCATAAGGCACCTCCACCAGTCAAACTGAACTGGGCTTGTCTGAGTGATCCAGCACTCAGACAAGAATTCCAAAATCGCCCTATTCAACAAATTTGTAGCACTTGAGATGACGGGGTGACTACCAACAGTCCAGGGATTCTGCCAGCTGGCGGATCACCAAGACTCGGTCCCAGAGATGAATGGTAGCCTGAGACCACTGGTCCCGGAGACACCACTGCGCCGTTCTCATTTGGAGGTGAGCATCTGAAGTGACGTGGAATGTTGAGGCCATGTGCCTGAGGAGGCGCAGAAGAAGTAGGGCGAGCACAGAGGGATGGTGCTGTACGTCCTGAGCAAGGGACCAGAGCCGATCTGCTCGGTTCCTGGGCAGGAGTCGAGTTTTGCTCCGATGAACTCCAGGCACTGTGTGGGGAGGAGGCGAGACTTGGGGTAGTTTATGACAAAGCCAAAGTGTTGCAGAACCTGGATGGTGCGAGCGGTGGCCTGCTGTGCCTCCCCTTATGAATCAGTCGTCCAGGCAGCAAAAGACAAAGATCCCCTGGAGCAGGAGGAAGGCGGCCATAACTGCCAGGCATTTTGTGAAGACTCTTGGGGCAGAGGCTAGGCCAAAGAGGAGCACCCTGTACTGAAAATGTCTGCCCCCCCACTACGAACCGCAGGTATTGCTTGTGGTTGGGGTGGATAAGGATGTGGGTATAAGCATCCTTGAGGTTTAAGAAGCACAGCCAGTCTCCCTGGTGGAGATATGGCAGCAATGTTCCAAGGGAGAGCAACTTGAATTTCTCCCTCACCAGGAATTTGTTGAGGCTGCGCAGGTCGAAGATGGGCCTTAGACCGCCTGTCCTCTTTGGCACGAGTAAGTACCTGGAGTAGAACCCCTTGCCCTTGAGGTGGTGGGGCCCCAGTTCCACCGCTTTGTCCTCAAGAAGGCCTGTCAACTCCTTTAGAAGGTCCCGGTGGAGGGGAGACCTGAGGGGCTCTCCCGGGAAGTAGGTGGGAGGTGTCCAAGTCAGGTGGAGGAGGTAACCCTCCCTGACTACCCTCAATGCCAAGGAATCTGTGGTGATGGTCACCCACCTCTGGGCATAGAGGGCCAGACGTCACCCCATGGGCTGATGATCTCCCTGGGGTAGAAAGGCTATGCTCAAGGAGTCAAAAGCTCCCCCCTGGCTGGGCTGGGGCCAGTGCCTGGGGTTTTGGAGCTTTCAGCTTACACGGGCCATGCCCATGTCCCTTGGCCTGCTGACCCTGGTGGGGAGCCAGGGAGGACTGATAGGGTGGGTAGTTTTGGTAAGCAGCTCCCTTCCTCTGGTAAAAGGGCTTTTTAACCAAGCCCTTCTGTTGGGGAGGGGCAGTGGTCTTCTTGGAGAGCCTGGTCTTAGTCATGAATTCGGTCTCCAGCTCGGCAGCCTTGTCGGTCATGGGTTTGCCAAAGAGGTTCTCCCCTTTGCATGAGACAGACTAGTTTGTCCTGAACCCACTGCTCGAGATCAGACAACTGAAGCCAAGCTTGGCGGCGTGCAAAGATTGCCCCCGCGGCTAATCGAGATGCTGATTCAAACCGGTCATAGGCACTGTTCCCTCTAAGCTGTGCGCGTGTGCGCGCGCACACACCTTGCTGAGCGAGCGCACATACTTTACAACAGAGCGCACAAAAATTACAGCTCTGATTCTGATAGAAAACACAGACATCTTAAAATTTAAAAGTTATGATTGTAATTACTAGAAATTTCCCGCTTCATTTAGTAATCGTCTATTTTCATTTAATTTGATTAAAATCAATGTGGTGTACATACTGTATTCTGATGTGTAGTCAAATTTTAAAGTATATAACTCCGAGTGTCATTATGTGGCGCACAAAAATTTAACCTTCCTTCAAAAGCTGCACACAGCTGATATTTTATGCGCACACAGCCTACAGAAAATTAGAGGGAACATTGGTCATAGGCCACTCGAGACATAACCTCTTATCAAAGCCAACCTATGCACCAGACCCAGAAGAAAGGGAGCCGCAGACACTATCACCACCCCAAAAGAATTTGCCAAATCAAGACAGGACACGTCAAAAAGAGCACTATCCCTGGTGGCACCCATCCTGTGGAACTCTCTCCCTGACGATCTAAGATCAACCACAGACCTCAAAGATTTCAGAAAGATGCTCAAAACACTCTTCTGTGGAAAATGAAGAACTGACCCAGGCCCTAGAACAAGATTGGAAACTATAGCAGAAACTGATGAGCTTCTGGGTGATAAGGTAACCTATACAAGTATGGACCATCCTGTTTATGGCAATTTGGACCTGGAAGTAGACAGTGATGAATCTGTTTATGGGACCCTGGATATAGGCACAGATAGCGATTCAAGTGCAGAGAATAATGAAGAAAAAGGGCTGTGAATATGCTATAGCCATATACCTTTACTTAGGTAAAAAGAAACATGTTTATTATAATCAAACCGGCTTAACTGAAATATACATTTTTAGATAGAAGCTTCTGCCTGGTTTTCTCTCTTTGTGAGCAAGTGCAGACAGTTTGTTATAACAGAGATTAGCAAATAAAGTTGTGTACATAGTTACTGGCGCCAAGGGTAGTTTCTGCTTTCCAGACAGAGGCTACCTCTTTTTTGTGATAGATGATAGGCTGAAAATAAGCTAACTAAGGTCAGCATGAACTTTCCGAGAATCAGAGACCTTAGGTCAACATATAACTGGAAATCAAATAAAGATTATGAAATTACCTAAAATTTAGAGAGAATTTATAGTGTAACTAATCAGCTTTTGTAATATGAAAGAATCACAGCGACACCTACTGTCACTTGGTAATTGACTCTCTGCCCCCAACACCATCAGCAGCTCTCCCCAGTCGGGGGATAGAGCTTCCGGCAGCAGGAGCAGCAGCGGCACGTTCACCGCCCAATCGGGGCGCACCGGAGGACTTTAAAAGTTCGCGCCATTGGGCGCGTGGTCCTCTCTGACCCCACCACCATCAGCAGCTCTCCCTAGTCGCCCAATTGGGGGAAATAGCAGCGTTTGTCCAGCCGGACCTCCCTGCCACGCGGCGGCCCAATCGGGTCAGGGCTCCTGCTTTACAAGAAGCACGCTTGTTGGCGCGCCCGCGCCTTGCGGGCCTCGCAAGAGGGCCCTTTGGCGTGGCCCTTAGGCGAGGACCGCCAAACGTAACCTTCCCACAGTCTGCCAGCATCTACGAACTGCTCAACGAAGTCTCTACATAATCAAACAGCTTGAGCTCCCTCGAGGTCGAGCTCGCTCCCACCTTTTTTCCAGACAACCTGCTGACACTGCAAGTATACCACAGCTAAATGATCTGAATGTATTCTGATTCTGCTAACACACCTAGTCATACCGTTGTGCCTAGCCTATACTGCACTATTGCTGTTGCCTATTATTAGTGGTTGTCCCTACCTATCCTTATGCACCGTCTCCAGCAGCTAAAAAATGTGCATAAACTAATTTTAGTAGCCTATCACTCCTATTAAATACAACTAATGACCTACGATTACTGTTGTCAGTATACATCTAACCTGGAATATGTAATTACAAAGTTTATACTGTTGCCAGTAGCTAAGGTCCTACACATACAGTTGCCAGTAACAAATTAACCTATAAACTGCATTTTACATAGCTTGTACTGCTAACAATAGCTAGAGATTTGAACAATCTGTTACCTGCTTTTCTCCCACCTCCTTATTCAATTTATACATTGCAAACCACAAGATACCCAGATAACACTTTTATAATTGCCACTGCTTTCATAATTGCCAGTGCATCTATAACTGCTAGCGCCTTTTCAATCCACAGTGCATTTTTAAGCGTCAACTCTCAAAATGTCACCCTCACATACCTTCAACCTAAGAATAATTGGCAGCTGCGCTATAATACTAACATTAGTTGCTCGCACACACAGTTTAAACAATAAACACTACAAACCAATCCCAATCATACAAAGTCTTAACCGACATCACATACCATCAGCACATGCTCCAACTTGGCCCAATCCAAAGGTAAATCATAACCGCCTTATACATATAAAACCTACTACACTACATCAAGCAAATACACCAACAAATAAAAAAGATCCAGTCATACTATCATGTATCCTAACAAACGCTAGATCCATGAAAAATAAACTCCCCATCTTCACTGATCTGCTAAACGACAATAAACCTGACATCCTCTGTGTTACGGAAACATGGCTGTCCGACACAGATGTGGTGTACTTAAACCAGAGGTTCTCAACACAGTCCTCTAGGACTCCCAGACCAGTCAGGTTTTCAGGATATCCACAATGAATATGCATGAGTTAGATCTGCATACAATGGAACCAGTGCATGCAGATCTATCTCATGCATATTCACTGTGGATATCCTGAAAACCTGATTGGCCTGGGGGTCCCAGAGGACTGGGTTGAGAATCACTGACTTAAACCAATTAAATAAGAACGACTATGACATTTATCATATGCACAGAAACAATAAAAAAGGAGGAGGAGTACTTATAATGACTAAAAAGGCCCTAAATGCTAAACAACAATCCTCAGAAATCATTAACAACACTGACACCCTCATCATAAAGATCGACTATTTCAGAATCTGCTTGATATACAGACCACCTGACCATAAAACAGAAAATATAGATGCCCTAATAGAACTCCTCAGCTCATCCACGGACCTAAGTCCAATAATAATGTTAGGAGATTTTAATCTCCCATCTCTACCCATCACACATTCAACCCTATTTCTTGAATCTATATCCGACATAGGTTTCCACCAAATCATTAATACTAAAACTCATAACAAAGGAGGAACCTTAGACCTTATCTTTCTCCCAGAAGTATTCCACAAACTCTTTAATCGGGAATCACTGCAGTGCACACCAATCCCATGGTCAGATCACTACCTGATTAAATTCAACCTTATACACACTGACTCAAATAACAAAAGCAGCCTGCAAAAATCCACACCTCCCAGATTTAAAAATTTTAATGCAGAAGATTTCCTTGATTTAACAATCCCTCAACTCTCCTCATCACCTTCCAACCTTGATGAGGCCATTACAACTTGGCATGAAACAATTTCAAAAGCAGCTGCATATAATCAAACAAACAAGAAGAATACCCGTCCCAGAAATGGCGATGCCCCTTGTTTCTACAATACCTTAAAAGCGATGAAAAGAACACTCAGGAAAATTGAGTTAAAATGGCGCAAAACTAAATCCACATCATACAACGAACTATATCATACCTATCTTAAAAATTATAAAGACACTACAGACAGCGCTAAAAAAAAACTTCCACTCAACTATTCTAACCAAATCTATCAACAGACCAAGGGAATTATTCTCCATTGTCCAAAACCTAACCAAGAACACATACAACTCCAGTTATGAAGCCAATGATATATCTGCTCAAACCTTAGCAAATCACTATATAAATAAATCAAAAATAAATAATGGCCCACCAATTGCACAAGCCATATCTTACCAACCTCTACCAGACTCTTGGAACAAATTCTACCCCATAACTAAAGAAACACTTAAGAACATTATGTCAAACCTAAATACCACAACATCTTACCTAGATCCATGCCCCATAACTTGGATAAAGGATACCCTCCCAACATTATCCCCTTTCATTCTACCACTAATTAATCTTTCATTAAATCAAGGCTACCTCCCACCCTTACTAAAACATGCACAAATCTGACCTATATTAAAAAATAACACTCTTGACAAAACATCACCTAATTCATATAGACCCATCTCTAGCATACCTTTTATGGCCAAACTCATAGAAAAAGTTGTTCAAACCCAGACACAGGAACACATTGACACATCAGCTCCCCTCGATGACCAACAATATGACTTTGGCCCTGGTCATGGAGTAGACACACTCTTAACAGTACTCCTAGACACCCTAGTAAGAGGAATAGACTGCTCTAGAAACGCCTTCTTACTACTTTTTCTGGACATATCTGCAGCATTTGATAGCGTTCACCATACACTAATGCTCAATAGGCTCAGACAAATAGGTGCCAACTCAATAGTTCATAAATGGTTCACATCTTATCTATCTAACAGAACCCAAACTGTCAGGATCAACACCCAAACTTCTAACACATACAAACAGGAAATAGGCCTCCCCCAAGGATCTGCCCTCTCTGCACTCCTTTTTAATATTTATATACAACCAATTTGCAACATCTTTAAAAAATTCAAAATCCATTATAACATATATGCGGATGATATCATGTTGTACATCCCTTTCACAATCCCTACGCTTCCACTTCAATTATTAACAGATTGTTTCAATGAACAACTTGGCTAGAAGCCCACAATCTTTATATTAACCATTCCAAAACTGACATATTGATTGTAACTAAAAACAAATCTTACTCTCCCCCTACCCACATCACACTTCAGAAACATGACATTCACATAAAAAATGAGATAAAATACCTAGGGATTATCTTAGATACACACCTTAGTATGAACACCCACAAGAAATACTACGAAGAAAATATACTTTAAACTCAAAGTATTAAAACAATTACGCCCACTGGTACACCTGCAAGACTTCCTGAGCATCATTCAAGCTATTACCACACCACATTTTGACTTTGCCAACCTCTCTCTACTAGGTACAACTAACCAAAACATCAAAAGGCTCCAACTGGCCCAAAATGCTGCAGCCAGAACCATAATGAAGGTACACCCATTTGAGCACATTTCACCCTATCTAGCCAAACTACACTGGCTCCCTATTCAATGCAGAATAAACTATAAATTAATAATAACCACCTTTAAAGCCTTAAATAACACCGCCTCAGCTACACTAAATAAACCTCTCACTAAGGACACACCCCAATCTACTCTGAGAAGAGGCAACGTCAATAAATTAAAGATTCCAAAAGAGTTCACAAAGACTAAAAAAACAACCAATAAAAAAGCGTTTTCCCATGCAGCCCCTATACTCTGGAACTCACTACCTGACGAAATCAGAGCCTTAACCGAGCTCAAAGACCTATGCAAAACATTAAAAACTTACCTCTTTATCTCCTACTACGGTCCACTGGCGAATTCCCAACACCAAAATGAAAAGGGATAACTACATAACACATTGAGCCTAATACCACAATGTCCCATGATATCATGACCTTTAACACCGCCTATGATGTTTATATATAACTACCCCTCTCGTTGAAATCACTTTTGCTTACTGTACATAGTTGATTGACAATTAACTTAGGTGAACTATGTACAGAGTTAAAATGTACATAATTCCTGCAATGTTTAATGTAAAAACAGATATGTTATCCTGTTTCCTTGACTGTTTTATGTAAACCACACCTGATCACTGGAAGGTAGCGGTATATAAAAGATGTTTAAATAAATAAATAAAAATAATTATAATTACAGCCTTTAACTTCTGTTTTTCTAATGTAATTTTGCAAAGCATCAGCAGAAAATGAACCCTGTAAGCAGATTGTATTTCAGACCTATGATTTTGTAACATGAATAATATCAACCGATGTTAATCAAAAATTAACTATGTCAGCTGATACTTCTTAATAAAAGGCAGATCTCTGGCAGAAGATTTTTGAAGATGGTTAGGGAGGAGCCATGATTTGCTCCCTTTGACGGTCTTCCTTCTAGAGTTCTGGAATTATTATAATTCATTTTCTGTGTATGTGTCTTGTTTTTTCCTTCCTGTTAGAAGGGTTAGGTAAAGCTTAAGAATCCAGGTTGGAATCGAAGTAGGAGGGCCTGCCCCAAAGGGCTACGACACTTCATGGAACACTACAAGGACATCACCTGAACCAGACTCTGACCTATCCAACCCTGTAGCCCATACGAATGGAACTGTATATAGACCAGTACATAGATCACTTGTATATAGCTCAAATTAATCTCTCACTTCCCTCCCACACCACTCATGCTGATGTTTCCACTGCATGCTTTTCACACTACAACCCCCCTCTTGATTGTTTAAAGTGCTAACCACTTTGATTTAATGATAAAGCGGTATATTAAATCTGACTAAATAAATAAAATAAATAAATTTGGAGCACTCACGGATGGCCTTGGCCAGGCTCTTGAAGTGCTGCAAGGGTTCCTCGGAGAAGCCAGCCGAGAACCCAGCGAGTTCCTTTACCAGTCCTCTCAGGTACATGCCCATGTGCAGCTGGTAGGCCTGGATATGGCAGAGGAGCATCGAGCCCTGGTAGCACTTTCTGCTAGGGCATCCAAGGTGCGGGCCTCTCTGCTGGGGGGCACAAAGGAGTGAGTCTTCTGGCTTTTCAGCCGAAGCATGGCCGACTCCACCACCATGGAGTTATGCGGCAGTTGTGACTTCTGGAAGCCCAGGTTCTGGTTGACCCAATACATCGAGGTAAGCCATCTGCTCACCACCAGCACCGAGGCCGGCAACTCCCACATGCATAGCATGAGCCATTCCAGGATGGGAGGAATGGGTACCGTTAGCAATTCCCGCGGAGGGGCCTCATACTGGAGAATCTCTAACTCATCTGTCCAAGGATCCTCCTCTGACTCGGTCTGGAATGCTAGGGCCTTGAACATGTCCTTGACAAAGTCGAAGAAACCCATATCCTCCGGCGGAGAATGCTGCCAAGGCTCAGACATGGGGGAATCGGAAGTGATGTTGCGGTGGCAACGGGTATCGGGGGATTCCTCGTCTTTTGTCTCCCACTCAGAGTAGTCTGTGGAGGACTTGCCGAGGGCTGTTCTGCGGGCCTCGAGGACCCTGGTGTTCTGCGGTCTGGACAAGCGGGACACAGAGCGCGACCTCGGCTAAGGATCGACTCGAGGTCAAAGGACCTCGAGAATCGGCTCAGCCTCTGGGGACATCTTAGAAGTTGATGGCCCAGTGGTCAGGGCGGATGAACAGGTGGAATCGGACAACAGCGTATGCTGCTGGTCCAGGAAGGCAGACAAACTGCGCTCCAGGGCTGCCATTCTGAACTCCAGTCCAAAAGGTTCCGCAGCCTTCGGCGCGGGCACAGAGGAACTCGGGCCTGACGTTGGCTCCCCCAAAGGAGAATCCTTAACGAGGATGGTGTCTGGGAACAGAGGCCGGTCTGCGGTCAGATCCTTCTGGGGAGACCTTTGCCGGTCGCTCCTTCTCCAACGTCTCGGACTATGGGACCGAGCTCGGGTCTGGTCAGAACCATGCAAGGATGCTGCCTTCGAGGGTTTCTTCTTCCTGTGTTCCCTCGAGGGAGTCCCCCTTTCTGAGAACCCATGACGAGGCTCTGGCACAGAAAACTTTGCCCAAGGTGTCGGCCTCAGATGAGGCCCTAGCTTTAGGAGGTGCCAAGGATTCAGGGAAGAATTTGTCATGCTGCTGCTGGTGGCTCTTGAGGGCTTTGCTGGACATCCTCTTGCAGAGGATGCAGGCTGCCAGGTCATGGTCTGGCCCGAGGCAACGAAGGCAGCAGTCGTGTGTGTCGGTCAAGGACATAATTTATGAGCACTGATCATACTACTTAAAACTCACTGGTAGCCATGGGGGAAAAAAGTACCCCTGTGAGGTCGAAGAGCCTCCGGGCTGCCAGCGGGAGAAAAAAGGCACAAAGGCTCCAGAAAAAAAAAAGAACATAGTAACATAGTAAATGATGGCAGATAAAGACCAGTATGGTCCATCTAGTCTGCCCAGTAAGATGGCAAGAGTAGGTGCATCTGCCGCTCCATGCAGGTCACCTCTCCCCATGTCTTTGCTTAAGGGTGAGCCCACTGCTCTGTGTAGGTCACCCCTATTTGTTGAGAAATTAGATAGTTACGTTTATTTTGATTTTATCCTGTTGCTATAAAGGGATATAAAGTGAAAAAGTATTTCCTGACATTGCCTTTCAATTTACCCCCTTCATGTTATGCCCTCTAGTTTTACAGCTTCCCTGTCTTTGGAAAAGGTTTGTTTGTTCATTATTTCTCTAAGTATTTAAAGGTCTGAATCATATCTCCCCTATCCCTCCTCTCCTCCAGAGAGTGTACATATTTAGGTCTTCAAGTCTCTTCTCATAAGGCTTCTGATGCAGGCTCCAAATCATTTTGGTCGCCTTCCTCTGAACCGTTTCCAGTCTTTTTACATCCTTTGTGAGATATGGTCTCTAAAACTGAACACAGTATTCCAAGTGAGGCCTCACCAGTGACTTATACAGTGGCATTAGTACCTTTTCCTTTCTGATGGTAATTCCTCTTTGTATGCAACCCAACATCCTCTTGACTTTTGCCACTGCCTTGTCGCACTGTTTTACCATCTTGAGATCCTCAGAAATAATCACACAAAGGTCCTTCTCCTGGTTCATGCACACCAACCTCTCGCCCCCTATCGCGTACATTTCCCTTGGATTTCTGCTTCCCAAGTGTATGACACTGCACTTCTTCACATTAAATCTTAACTGCCAAGCATTAGACCATTCTTCCAGCTTTTGTAGATCTTTCCTCACCTTCTCCACTCCCTCAGGGGAGTCCACTCTGTTGCAAACTTTGGTGTCATCTGCAAAAAGACAGGACTTTTCCATTCAGTCCTTCAGCAATATCACTCACAAATACATTGAACAGTGCCGGCCCAGGACCGAACCCTGGGGCACCATGCTAATCACCCTCTTTTTATCCGAGTGAGCTCCATTTATCATCACCTTCTGTCGTCTGTCAGTGAGCCAATTTCTGATCCAATTCACCACCTTGGGACCCATCCCCAAACTACTGAGTTTATTGATAAGCCTCCTATGAGGAACAGTATCAAAGGCTTTGCTGAAATCCAGGTAGATGACATCCATCACATGCCCCTGATCTAGTTCTCTGGTCACCCAGTCAAAGAACTCAGATTTGTTTGGCAAGATCATCCTTTGGTAAAGAGTAGTTACTCACCTGTAACAGGTGTTCTCCAGGAGCAGCGGGAATCAGTCCTCACATATGGGTGACATCGGCGCCGACGGAGCCCTCACGGAGCAATTTCCCCAGCTTTCAAAGAAAGCCTTTGGGAATTGCAGCGCGCATGCGTGGTCCCCTTCCCGCCCAAGGGTGCCATCTTGCTCAGTCTGATGACATAGCTAAAAGACAGCAAAAAATTAGCAAAAACGAAATGATAGGACTGCAACTCCAAGGGGAGGAGGGAGGGTTGTGAGGACTGATTCCTTCTGCTCCTGGAGAACACCTGTTACAGGTGAGTAACTACTCTTTCTCCAGGATCAAGCAGGAAGTCAGTCCTCACATATGGGACTCCCTAGCTTAAGGCTACCGGAGACCTCAAGCGGAAAAATGAGCTCCCTCTAGCTCGTCAGCACAGAAGGAAGGAATCTTCTCTGAAAACACCCCCGACCGGTAGCCCAACACCAGGGCCGGAGGGTAGGAGTTGCCTAAACCCCAAAGAGATTATGGAGTACTGCCTGTCCGAAAGCACTGTCCCTGCGGGACTCCCTCTCCAGGCAGTAATGGGCCGCAAAAGTCTGGCTTGAAGACCAAGTAGCGGCCCCGCAGATGTCTGCCAACGGAACAGAACGGAGATGAGCCACTGACGCAGCCTTCGCCCTAACACGATGAGCCGTGACTCGACCCTCCAACGAGAGGCCGGCTGCCCCATAAGCCCAGGCGATACAGTCAGCTACCCAAATGGACAAAGTACGCTTGGAGACAGGTAGCCCCAATTTATTGGGGTCAAAAGAAACGAAGAGCTGAACAGCCCTCCGATGCTCACGCGTACGGTCAAGGTAGAAGGACAAGGCCCTCCTACAGTCCAGGGTATGCAGGACCATCTCAGCCCGACTAGCGTGCGGCCTGGGAAAGAAGGTCGGAAGAACCACCTCCTGGTTGAGATGAAAAGGAGAAACCACCTTTGGAAAAAACTTAGGGTGAGTCCGTAAGACTACCCTATTCCTGTAGAACCTAGTGTAAGGAGGATCAGACACTAGGGCTTGCAGTTCACTAACGCGCCTAGCCGAGGTAAGGGCTACCAAGAACAAGGTTTTCCAAGAAAGAAAACGAAGAGGGCAAGTAGCCATAGGTTCAAAGGGCGGACAGGTAATCCGCTGCAAGACCACATTCAGATCCCATTCAGGGGCTGGTGGGCATAAAGGAGGCTTAAGGAGAAGGCGGCCTCGGAGAAAACGAGCCACCAAAGGGTGGTGGGAAAGAGGCCTGCCATCCACCGGTGCGTGATGTGCAGAGAGAGCACTGAGGTGGACTCTGACAGAGTTGGACTTAAGGCCCAGATTAGAGAGGTAAAGCAAGTATTGCAAGACCACTGCTACCAAGCAGGAGAAGGGATTCTGAGACTGCTGAGCACACCAAATGGACAACCGATGCCACTTAAGAGCGTAGGATTTCCGGGTGGAAGGCCTCCTCGAGGCCAAGACAACCTCTTCCACCTCCCGAGGCAGCTGGAGGGGAGCAAGGACTACCCTTTCAGCAGCCAGGCCATCAGATGAAGGGACCGGAGGTTGGTGTGTAGGAGAGACCCTTGATCCTGTGTCAGAAGATCGGGCTGAAACCCCAGAGGAAGAGGAGTGTCCACCGTCAGCTGCATTAGAAGCGGGAACCAAGGTTGTCTCGGCCACCGGAGAGCCACTAGGATCAGCGAGGCTTTGTCTCTGAGAACTTTGAAGAGTGTTCGAGACACCAGCGGCATGGGAGGAAAGGCATACAAGAGGCCTGTGGACCATGGAATCAGAAAAGCATCCGCCGCTACTCGGAGAGGATGCGGTTGTCGAGAGCAGAATCTGGGAAGTTGCCGGTTCAGAGGACTGGCAAACAGATCCATGGTGGGGAGTCCCCACCTGAGAAAGATCCGCTGAGCCACTAATGGATCCAATCTCCACTCGTGTGGTTGGAGGATCCTGCTTAGCTTGTCTGCCAGGTAATTTTCCTGACCTGGGAGATAGACCGCTTTGAGGAGGATGCCGTGGTGGACGGCCCAAGAGCACAGTCTTCGTGCCTCCTGGCAGAGAAGGAAGGAGCCTGTGCCTCTGTTTGTTCACGTAGAACATTGCAACTTGATTGTCCGTCTGGACCAGCACAGACTGGTGAGAAGTGAGGTGGGAGAAGGCTCTCAGAGCTAGGCAGATGGCTCTGAGCTCCAGGAAGTTTATCTGCTGCGCAGACTCCCAAGGAGTCCAGAGGCCTTGAGTACATGTCCCTTGGCAATGCGCTCCCCAACCCAGGAGAGAAGCATCGGTTGTTAGTACCTGAGAAGGCGGAGGAGATTGAAAATCCACTCCCAGTAGCAGGTTTGGCAGATGAAGCCACCACCGCAGAGAAGAGACCAGCAGGTCGGAGACCTGTACTGAGTCCGTCAGGCTCCCCGTGGCCTGATGCCATTGAGTGCGAAGGCACCACTGAGCAGGTCGCATGTTCAGGCGGGCATTGGGGGTCACATGGACCGTGGAAGCCATATGGCCGAGCAGTCTCAGAAATTGCCTGGCAGAGACCAGGGAATTGCTGTGAAAGTGGCTGGCGAGATCCATGAGCCTGTGTGCTCTGTCTAGAGGCAGGAAGGCCCGCGCCTGAAGTGTGCTTAACCTTGCGCCGATGAATTCGAGATCTTGAGAGGGGAGCAAAGTGGACTTTGCGAAGTTTATGACAAAGCCCAAGTGCTGGAGCAGAGACACAGTGCGATGAGTGGCCTGAGTGGCCTCTTGGGAAGACTGGGCCCTGATGAGCCAGTCGTCCAGGTATGGAAACACAAAAAGGCCTTGAAGTCTTAGATAGGCCGCCACCACTGCTAGGCATTTGGTGAACACCCTGGGGGTGGAGGATAGGCCAAAGGGCAGTACTCTGTACTGGTAATGATTTCCTCCCACAACAAACCTGAGATATTGTCTGTGGTCTGGATGAATAAGGATGTGAGTATAGGCATCCTTGAGATCTAAGGAGCATAGCCAGTCTCCCTGCTGGAGGTAGGGTAGCAGGATTCTAAGGGTAAGCATCTTGAACTTTTCCCTTGCCAGGAACTAGTTGAGATTTCACAAGTCCAGGATGGGTCTGAGGCCTCCTGTTCTTTTTGGTATCAGAAAGTACCTGGAATAAAAGCCGTGACCTCTCAGGTGGTGGGGCACCGGTTCCACAGCCTGTTCCTGAAGAAGACCTGCTAACTCCTGAAGGAGTAAGTCCCTGTGCAGAGGGAGTCGTGGAGGCTCCCCTGGAAAGTAGGAGGGAGGTACCTGGTGAAAGTGTAGAAGATAGCCTTTCTGAACTATGTGAAGCACCCAGGTATCTGAGGTGATGGCTGACCACCTGTGGGCAAAGTGGACCAGCCGGCCTCCTGTGCTGAGAGAAACCAGCTGAGGGGAAGAGGCTATGCTGATGGAGTCAAAAACCCCCACCCTGCTGAGCAGGGGCCGGTGTTGTGGGCTTGGGGGCCTGCTGCCTACGGGACCCATTACCCTGTCCCTTGGCCTGCTGACCCTTTTGGGGAGCTGCTGAGGCCTGATACTGAGGGTAGTGTTTATAGGCAGCCGCCTTCCTCGGCTTTTTCCCCGAGCCCTTCTTCTGAGAAGGGGCAGAGGTTTTTCTAGACAGCCTAGTTCTGGTCAGAGTCTCCATCTCGATTTGTGCAGCCTTTTCAGCCATGGGTTTGCCAAAGAGGTTTTCACCTCTGCAGGGGACATCGACCAACTTGTCCTGAACCCATGGCTCGAGGTCGGATGACTGAAGCCAAGCCTGTCGGCGGGCACTGATGCCGGCCCCGGCTACTCGAGCCGATGCTTCGAAGCCATCGTAGGCTGCTCGAGAGATAAACTTCGAGCACTCTCGAATACCAGTGGACAAGGCTTGGAACCTCTGCAAAGGTTCCTCGGAGAGACCAGCAGAGAACCCGGCAATTTCTTTTGCCAGATCTTGGAGATACATGCCCATATAGAGCTGGTAGGTCTGGACTCGACAAGCAAGCATAGAGCCCTGGAAGCACTTTCTACCGAGGGCATCCAGGCTCCGGGCCTCCCGGCCGGGAGGCACCGAGGAGTGCATCTTCTGACTCTTGAGTCGATGCATGGCCGATTCCACCACCATGGAATGGTGTGGTAGTTGTGCCTTTTGGAACCCGGGGCTCTTGCGGACTCGATAAATGGAATCAACCCGCTTGCTTAACACCGGCGCCGATGCCGGGCTCTCCCACATGCAGAAGAGAAGTCGTTCCAGCATCGGAGGAACCGGTACAGTAAAGGCCTCCTTCGGGGGAGAGTCATACTGGAGGGCATCGAGCTCTTCGGCTCGAGGCTCCTCCTCGGGATCCGCGGGGAATGCCAAGGCCTTGGCCATATCCCGCACGAAGTCCGAGAACCGGGTGTCCTCCGGGGGGGACCGTCTCCGAGGTTCGGACTCGGATGAGTCCGATGGGACACACCGAGTCCGAAAAGTACCAGGTGACTCTTCGTCCTCCGTTTCCCAGTCTGACTCCTCGGAGGAGGAATCGAGCAGCTCCGGTCGGGCGGGCACCGATGCCCTCCGCCCGGACGCCGAGGGTGTCGGCGTCGATGACCTCAGCCCCGAACAGGAGGCCGAGGGAGACCGCGACCGAGGATCGACTCGAGCTCGCATGGACTCGAGGATCGGCTCAGTCTCCGGGGTCGACTTGGACGTCGACGTCCCGGTGGCCGGGGCAGATGCATTGGCGAGGCCAGCGATCAATGCCCGCTGCTGGTCCATGAAGGCAGCCAAACTGCTCTCCAAGGCCGTCAACCTGAGTCCAAGCTCAGGAGACCCAGCAGGCCCCGACGGTGTCGGGCCTGACGTCGGCTCCTTTGGAGGCGAGTCCACGAGGACTACAGTACTCACGTGTCCAGGCGACTCCATTTCGAGACGAGGATGTTTCGAAGGCCTCTCCGACTCCGAGTACCCGGGACGGCTATCAGGGCTATGCGACCTGGCCCTCGAGGAACCAGGAGCGTCCACCGACGCCGCCCTCGTGGGTTTTTTCTTCCTATGATGTTCCCGGGTAGGAGACCCCCGCTCAGAGGAACTCCGACGATGCTCAGGACCGGAGTCCCGGGACGTCGAAGCCTCTGACGAGGTCCGGGCCCGGCCGGACGCTGAGTCAGAGAAGATTTGTTCCCTTTGATGCTGCCAACTCCTCAACGCTTTTGAAGACATCTTGCTACACGGACCACAGATCATCGGGTCATGATCGGGTCCGAGGCAGCGGAAGCAGCAGTCGTGTGTGTCGGTAAGAGACATAAGTTTCTTACACCGATCACACTTTTTAAACCCGCTGGCAGCCATCGAGGGAAAAAGGGCCCCTGCGAGGTCAAAAGACAGGGCTGCCAGTGAAAAATAAAAAAATGGCGCGAACGCTTGTCACGAAGGACAAAAAACCGAAAAATAAAGAATGGACCCGATACCGGCGTAGCGGGTCCGGGCGGGAAAAGGATCCGGCGTCGAACCGAGAAAGAATAAGAAAGAAGAAAGAAAATCAACTTTTTCTGCGGCGATCACAAACAGCGTCTGTAGGGCTCCGCGGAAAAAAGAAGACTGAGCAAGATGGCACCCTTGGGCGGGAAGGGGACCGCGCATGCGCGCTGCAATTCCCAAAGGCTTTCTTTGAAAGCTGGGGAAATTGCTCTGCGAGGGCTCCGTCGGCGCCGACGTCACCCATATGTGAGGACTGACTTACTGCTTGGTCCTCGAGAAAACCATGTTGCCTCGGATCATGCAATCTGTTGGTTTTGAGAAAGTCCACTATTCGCTCTTTCAGCACCACCACCATTACTTTTCCTGCCACAGAGGTAAGGCTCACAGGCCTGTAGTTTGTCACTTCTTCCATGTCACCACTTTTGTGAAGAGGTACCACATCCGCCCTTCTCCAGTCCTGAGGAACTTCTCCTGTTTCCAAGGATCTGTTAAAAACATCCTTTAACGGGCCCTGCAAGAATCTCTCTGAGCTCTTTCAGTATCCTGGGATGTATCCCATCCGGTCCCATGGCCTTGTCCACTTTCAGTTTTGCAAGTTGTTCTAACACATCTTCTGTGAATGGTGTGGTATCTACTTCATTCCCATTTTTATATTTGGGAGTCACAGGTGGTCCTTCTCCAGGATTTTCTTTAGTAAAAACAGAGCAGAAGTATTTGTTTAGCAATTTCGCTTTTTCAATGTCACTTTCCACAAATCCGTTCCCAGCACTCCTGAGTCCTGCAATTCCACCTCTGATTTTACTCCTCTCCCAAATATACCTGAAGTAAGTTTTGTCATCACACTTCACATCTTTAGCCATCTTTACTTCTGCCTTTGATTTTGCTTTCCTTATTTCTCTTTTTTGTCTCTTAGTTTGATCCTGTATTCCTTTCTGTGTTCCTCTGTTTGCAAGCTTTTGAATTTTGTGAAAGCTGTGTTTTTTGCCTTTATTTGAGCAGCCATGTCTTTGGAGAACCAAGTAGGTTTCCTTCTCCTCTTGTTTTTATTTACCTTCTTTACATATTTATCTGTTACCCCCTTTATTGCCATCTTTAGTTTAGCCCATTGCAATTCCACTTCCCTTATCCCCTCCCACCCTGCCAACTCCTCCTTTAAGTACTTGGCCATTTTACTAAAGTAAGTGTTTTTGAAGTCTAGGATTTTGAGCTTGCTATGATTGGACTGCACCTTGGCTTTTCTCTCAAACCACACCATCTGATGGTCGCTGCTACAAAACTACAAAAATCTCAAAACTGAACCCAATGTTGAGGCATCAAGGTCGGTAGCAGGAAGAGGACTGGTGCAATACCGGAGACGAGCTGTAAACTCAACTTTTTCCGGGGACAAGACAGATGACATCTGAAGGGCTCTGCGTAAAAAAGGAGACTGAGCAATATGGCATTCCTGGGTGGGAAGGGGACCACACATGTGTAGTGGCATCTCCCAAAGGCTTTCTTTGAAAGCTGGGCGGATGCTTCCGCGAGGGCTCAGTTGGTGCCAACGCCACCCATATGTGAGATCTGACTTCCTGCTTGTTCCCGGAGAATTTAAGAACTACCGCAGCATCAGCCTCCTTTCAATTGTTGGCAAGGTTTTCATGAAGGTCATACAATCAAGGTTGCAGGAACATTCTGAACAGACCAGCTGAGAAGAGCAAGCAGGATTTAGGCCATAGCAGGGCAGCACAGATTAAATATTCACCATTCGTCAACTGTTGGAGGAAAGGATCGTGTGGAAAGCGAACCATCATCATCATCTTCACTGACTTCAAATCCACATTTGACTGTGTTCACTGTCCCGCCCTCTGGAGGGCACTACAGAACGAACATGTGCCACTGAAAATCATCCAATTTCTCTGAGCATCATACAATCGCTCAACCAGCAGCATGCAGATCCGAAATGAGCTATCCAAGGAATTCCCTATCCAAACTGGAGTCTGCCAGGGAGATGTAACATCACCAATGCTTTACTGAGGAAAAAACGTTCAAGGACAGATGTAGGATCCAGTACGGTGTGAACAACTTCCTGACCGACTTGATGTTCGCAGACGACAGTGCTATATTTGTTGACATGGATGTAGAGGCCAGCAACATCCTTTTCCATATCGCTCGCATCGCCCAATCTACGGCCTAAGAATCAGTGTGGATAACACCAAAGTTATGACCATGGATGGATCACAGGCCATTGTTCACCTCGATAAAATTCAAATTGAACAGGTCCAAGAATTCAAATACCTGGGATTGCTGGTACAGGAGATGAAGGTGGTATCCAACACTGAAGTCCTCAGCAGGATTGGCCAGGCAACAGTAGCATTCGCCTCACTCAAATGGTGCCTCTGGAAGAAGGCCAATATCTCCAACAAGACCAAAATTTGCCTCTTCCAAATGCTGATCCTCCTGTACGGATCAGAAACATAGACTGCTCAAACCTGACATGAACAAACTTGAAGTCTTTCAAATTTGATGCCCATGATAGATTTTGAGTGTCTCTCTTCATGATTGCCATCGAAAGGAGACAATTCGGACAAGGTGTGACCATCAATTCTCAGTTGAAGAAGAAATCCAAAAACAAACTGCACTGGTTTGGCCAAGTTTTCAGGAACACCAGTCGGCTGCTATACAAACTCCTCTGGCAAGAGCAACCTGTCCACTGGAGGGTTCAACAAGCAGCACCAAAGAAAACATGGCTTAAATACATTGAGGAAGACCTAAGGAACCAATGACTGACAATCAATGAGGCCAGAAATACTGCCACTGATCGCCAAGGTTGGAAGCGTATTGTGAGCAACACATGGAATTGAGCAGTACCTACAGCAACCTATTGGCCGAGAGGACTGCCTTCTCTCCAACTGTCAGCTAGGGATTAAAAAAGAATAATACGGGTTTTACAAATTAAACTGTTTTTTGCAGATAGGAATGACCAGCAATTGAGTTCTACAGTGTCTCTTTTGCCCTAAATCCCGATGGGTACCCCCGGGTCCTTTAGATGCACGCATTTCAGAAATCTGTTATTGCGAGACCTAGAGGTTTTAGTGTCCCATATGTCCAATTCTTGGAGATATTATAATCTCACAAACACTCAATGTCAAGCACTACAACAGTTAAGGGTACGGGATGATTTGGTTATAAAGCTGGCTGACAAAGGCGGCTCTATAGTGATACAACATAGAGACTTCTACTCCCCTGAACAGCTTCACTGGCTGAGTTTATTGTAACAGCACTGTGTGAAAGATGGCTGACAGGCAGATCCCTCAGAGAGTCTCCTGCAATCTTCGGGAGAGAGCAGGGGGGATAGAGGAGGGGGGAGGGGGCACTGAGGTTGTGGGAGGATGCTGTACTCTTCCAGATTCTTCCAAATCCTTCCAATCTGTGGATACTCAACAAGTCCTTATCATAAGTGCATGGAACTGAACCAAATTTCCCCCCCTCCTATGGCTACCAAAAAGACTAGTGGAGTCTACCACATTGTGCTCAAATGAAATAGTCACCCCTTTAGGCTTGAGGTGGTCGCTCATGAAAGTTTACTTAATCTCTTTTCCTCACAATTCTCAGATTTTCTTCAGAGAGAAGAAAGTTCATCCATCATCTGGCTGGAGACAAAGAAATACTGAGGGACTTCTGGTGCCTTTAGCAGATAGAGAGGCACGAGAGTGATGTTCATTGAAACCTGAATTTTTCATTGGTTCTTCACCAATCTTCTGGTGGGGGAACACCACCCACTTGTCTGGACTCATCTAGCAGAACGATATAAAAGTGCTTTTAATGACCACCCACACAACCCATGTGAGAAACCTTCCTAGCATATTAAAGCAGTAAAGAAAGCATAGCACTCCAGGTTTATCTTACAATGCCCCTCTCTGAACGACAGAAATAAAGGTTAATAAACAGAGTTGGATGAAAGATTACAATCCTTTGAGTTTTGCTTTTATTAAAATTAAGTCTATACATTCACATGGACTAACATGGCAATCACACTACTTTACTCAGAAGTACCCACTGATACATTTAACCTTATTGTATTTTCTTTATACATCTTCAAGCTTGCCCTTACCATGCCTTTTCTTTGCGATACTAGGAATGTAAATCCAGATTGCTACAACATGCTTTGAGCTTTCTACTTCAAAATGTATAGAATAAATGATGATCAATAGTAACATAATCCATGACAAGGAGTGGCCTAGTGGTTAGGACATGGTACCTCAGAACAGAGGGCTGGGGGTTCAAGTCCCACCTGGGGACAGCAATCTTAAGCTGGAGGGACTGGGGTTTCTAGTCCTATAGGTACTCCCTGTGGTACTGGGCAAGCCACTTAACCCTCTGTTGCCTCAGGTACACAGATTGTGAGCCCTTTGGGGACAAGGGAACATATCCAGTACCTGTTTGTAGTAACTGCATAATGTAAACCGCTTTGATTGAAGGATAAGGCGGTATAGAAAACTGGTTGAATAAAATAAAATAAAATAAATAAAAACAGTGTGGATTCTGCTCCTCCATCTCCAAGTAATGGGTGGAGGTCAGAACTCTGCTCTGAGATAGTGCAGTGTGAAAACCTCTAGAAGGCCTGCCTGTGGACTAAGTCCTATTCCACTATGAATGAAACAAGCTCATGTATGATTACAGAAGTATGTAAACAATTATTTCAAAACAGAACCACCTATTCAAGTTTACATTAGGAAGTGGCAATATTTAATTTAATTTAATTAACAGTTGCTTATATACCGCACCTTCCAGAGATCAGAAGCGGTTCACACTTAACAACAATATAACAGGCTGTTGTCTGTTTTACAATGAACGTCTGAAACAGTGTAACTATTATACAACAAAACAGTCAGTAATCGTTTACAAGGAACGTCTTAAAACAAGGAAAGTTGTGAAATAACAAACAACATTTTGAGAACTATATACAAAATTGGGATATGCGTGCCTTATATAAGACGTATAAAAACTTTATAAATTTCTAAACTAGTGAAAATCTTAGCAGTGAGCAGTCCTAGGTCATGTCAATTTTGTGTCACTCTGTCAAACAGTGTTATCCGTTTTCTTGTTGGGAGAGGGAGTTTGTTGATAGCCCGTAGTGTGCCTTAAACAGATGTGTTTTTAGATTCTTACGGATCTCTTTGATCTCGATTATTGATCTGATTTCCTCTGGGAGGTCATTCCAGATAATGGGGGCCACATGGGAAAATGCTTTTTTGTTTGTCTTTTTAGCTTTTATGTATTCTTTTGGGGTCCTTAATTTGTTTGTTTGGTCTCTTCTGTGTTGATTATTGGTTGATTCTTTAGCTATGAGATTTTTTAGGGTCGGTGGGGCCATATTGTTTAGGGCCTTGAAGGTTGTTGTTAGTGTTTTGTATAGGATTCTGCTTTGTATTGGTAGCCAATGAAGATTTGCCAGTATAGGTGTTATGTGATGAAATGGTGGGACATTCATGATGGTTCTGGCTGCTGCGTTTTGTGCAAGTTGGAGTCTTTTTATGTTTTGTTTCGTTACCCCTAGTAGAGTCAGGTTGGCAAAGTCAAAGTGAGGGGTTATTATTGCATGTATTATTTTCGTGAAATCTTGTAAATGTATTAGAGGACGTAGCTGTTTTAAGATTTTGAGCTTGAAGTAAATTTTCTTTGTTGCGTTTCTTATGTGCATATTCATACTGAGATGTGTATCCAGTATGACGCCTAAATATCGTACTTCATTTTTTATTTTGATTTCGTGGTCCTGAAGTATAATGTGTGGTGGGGGAGAGTATGATTGGTTTTTGGTTACAATTAGTGCTTCGGTTTTAGAGTGATTGATGGCAAGGTTATTGTTATTTAGCCAGGTAGTAATTTCGTTGAAACATTCAGTGAGTAATTTAAGTGGTATATTGGGGATCGTGAATGGGATATACATCATTATGTCGTCTGCGTACAAATGATAGTATACCTTGAATTTTTTGAATATGTTACAGACCTGTTTTATATAGATGTTAAATAGGAGGGCTGATAGGGCAGAACCTTGGGGTAGGCCAATTTCCTGATTATATGTATTAGATGTATTGTTTCCTATTCTGACAGTTTGGGTTCTATTGCCTAGATATGAGGTAAACCAATTTAGCACTGTTGATTTTATCCCTATTTGTTTAAGATTGTTGAGCATTATGGTATGGTGAACACTATCAAATGCCGCAGATATGTCTATGAATAGGAGTATGAACGCTTGCTTAGGGTTATCAATCCCTCTTACGAGTGTATCAATTAAAACAGTTAGAAGTGTCTCTACTCCATGGCGAGGGCAGAAGCCATATTGTTGATCATCCAGGGGGGCTGAGTTGTCTATATATTCCTGCGTTTGAATTTGTACAGTCTTTTCAATTAGTTTTGCCATGAAAGGTATGCTTGAAATAGGTCTGTATGAATTTGGTGATGTTTTGTCAAAGGTGTTATTTTTAAGTAGTGGGCGAATCTGTGCGTGTTTTAGTGTTGGTGATAGGTACCCATTGGTTAAGGATAGGTTGATTATTGGGAGAATGAATGGAGATAGGATTGGGAGGGAATTTTTTATCCAGGTTACTGGACATGGGTCAAGATAAGACGTAGTGGTGTTTAGGTTTAGTATTATGTTCTTGAGTGTATCTTTAGTTATGGGGTTAGACCAGTTATCTGGGTAAATATGTTGAGATGTGTTCGTTGTTATTGGCAGGTTTGGAAGGTGCTTAGTTTTATTTATGTAGTGATTTGCCAAAGTCTGGGGGGAAATTTCTGTGATTTCCTTGCAAGAGTTATGATTGTTATTCGTTAGTTTTTGCACAATAGAGAATAATTCTCTAGGTCTGTTTAGTGAATTAGCAAGTATTGTTGCATGGTAATTCTTTTTAGAGCTATCTATTGCTTCTTTATACCTTTTGAGTTGGTTGTGATAGGACTCATAATATGTAGTATCTTTATGTTTGCGCCACTTGCGTTCTGTTTTCCTTAATTCTTTTTCATTTGTTTTAGTGTGTTAAACCAAGGCGCATTTCCAGTTCTAGGGTGACAGTTCTTTTTATTCGCATGTTTGTTAGTTGCAGCATTATTGATTGTCCTATGCCAGTTTGTGATCGCTTCATCTAAATCCGATGGTGATGGTGATAAGTGGGGAATTATTAGATCTAGGAATTCTTCTTCATTGTATTTTTTAAATCTATGGTTTAGATGTTTTGATGGGCCACTGTTTTCTTTTGTATCATTGATGATGAGCTTGAATTTGATTAGATGGTGGTCTGACCATGGGACTGGGATGCTTTCTAGTGAATCAGAGTTGAAAAGCTTGTGTAATACTTCGGGGAGAAAGATCATGTCGAGTATGCCTCCTTTAGTGTGTGTTTTTTTGGAAATTATTTGTTTAAACTCCATATCTGCTATTGATTCTAGAAATAGGGCAGACTGCGATGCAGGTAGAGAAGGGAGATTAAAGTCCCCAAGCAGTATTATAGGTTGTTGGTCAGTAGATGAGCTTAGTAGCTCGATTAGAGTGTCCATGTTTTCGGACTGGTGGTCAGGTGGTCTGTAAATTAAACAGATTTTAAGGTGTCCAATTTTAATAATGAGTGTGTCAATGTTGGATGGTGTATTTGTAGGCTGTGGTTTAGCATTTAAGACTTTTTTTGTCATTATGAGTACACCTCCTCCCTTTTTGTTGTTCCTATGGGTGTACGAAGTTTCATAATCATTGTTATTAAGCTGGTTTATATAGACTGTCAGTGTCGGCTAGCCACGTCTCGGTGACACATAGTATAAATGAAGGAACAGAGTAGTTTTTCCATACAGCATCTCACTGGGACTTGTCCTTAAATTCAGAAAGGTATTAGTCACTGCTGAGTCATACTGCTTTATACCACATATTGATACTTACATGGTTCATCCTATAGGGAAATTCTTTCGGAAAGGCATACGAAAACCTAGTTTTTACTGCAGGGTAAAAATAAGAGAGTGTAAGCAATGTTCTCGCTCCTCTTCCAGCTGTTCAAAAACACAAGACCCTGAATCCACTCAAATACTCAAAACAGAATCAAGCGTCAGCAAACCAGGATCACATGTTATCTTAAGTCTAAGGGGCCACCTTATGTTTTGCCATTTTTTCTCCCCCTAGGCAACTGGCTCAGGGACGACTAAGGGGGACTGGCTCAGGGCCTCACTGTCCAAGGCTGGAGAAATCTCCAGAGAAACTGACCACTCAGTGCTCCTCTTATGCTGTAAGTTGTTACCACCAAAAACATGCCAAAAGAGCCAGCAACAGCAAACTCGTTACGTAAGGTTTTCAAATATATTTATTTAGTCGCCTTCAGAAGCAATACGACTCCTGAGCCACAGGTTAAGTATGAATAAGAACCCTCATTATAAAATAAATGTATTTATATTGCACAAATCCCAAAAATAAAGGGCTGCATTTAACATTCTGTACAATTATGTCAATTACTACTGGTACCCCGCATGGAACCTGGTTTGATGAGTAAAGATATCTGCAGTTATGCATGGAAAATGATGCGCTCTCTCTCTTTCCTGTGCTCTCCACCCCCCCCCCCTCCTTTCCAAGTCCCTGATGATCATCTTCCCCTGACTGCAAGGGTATCACTAGCAGACTAGATGGACCATACTGGTCTGTATCTGCCATCATATACTATGTTACTATATTACTGGGAACAGACCATCAAACAGTTAATAAATATTACTCTTCATTCATACAAAAATTGTTTGGTATTTGATATGGTGTACCTGGCTGAGGGTATTTGGGGGAACTGCTTTTTTCAAAATGAAAGAGGATTTTAAAAATGCATGCGGTGGTTTAGTAACCAAATACATAAAGAGAAAAAAAAAAAGGTACAAAGAGTTAGCTATAAACAATATGATTTTACTTAATCCTTGTCCATTTCCTAATAGGAATAATTTATGTACCTAAAAACGTAATAGTGAATGTCTGGTCTGCTGTGTTCAAACGATTCTGCACATTTTAGTGCTACACACCTGTAAGTGGAATACCCTCAGTATAAAATAAGCAATTTGTTTTTGTGTTTAAATCTTTTTATTCGTTTTAAATAGCATACATGTTAAAACATTGTAATCAGCTTACATATTGAAACATTGTAAATTAGTTTACATAATGAAACATTGTAAATTGCAAACATATTGAAACATTGTAAGCAGCATACATTTTGAAACATTGTAAATGCAAAGGGGTAAACGGAAAGGCAACGTCAGGAAATATTTTTTCACTGAAAGGGTAGTGGATGCTTGGAATACCCTCCTGATGGAAGTGGTGGGGGCAAATACACGACAGAATTCAAAATGACGTGGGACAGACACAATGGATCCCTTTTATAGCAACAAGATAAAATCAATATAAACATAACTCTCTCTTATAAAAGCTCTTCTGCCTGAGCAGGAGTTCTGATCCAGCAACTGCTCACACAACCCCAAGAGAGCTAAGCTTCTAAATTTACTAATTTTGGCTGGTTTTGATATCAGTTTTCCTTGCCTATTTATTACCTGCTTATATTCTTTTATCTGAGTGTACCCTCCGTTCATAGGGAGGAGTGGCCTAGTGGTTGGGGCAAGTTACCTCAGGCCGGAAGGACACTAGAGGGCAGCAACCTTGGGCCAGAAGGACTGGGGTTTCTAGTCCCACAGGTGTTCCTTGTGGTCTTGGGCAAGCCACTTAACCCTCCATTGCCCATGTTCCCTGTAAAATAGTTATCTCTAAGTTATAATGCCCTGTTCAATGTAATCCGCCTTAATATCATGAAAGGCGGTATATAAGAAATGTTAAATAAATAAATAAATAAATAAAATAAATAGATGGTTTACTGGCCAGGGACACTACATCCTTGATATTCGTCTACTAGGATTTGCAGTGACCTGGTTTTCTACTAAATTTGCAGTAAAGGTATACATTTTAAAGTTCCAAGGTCCTCTGCATAGTAGACTGGTACAAAGAAGTAGGATTTCATCTGAACGTTTAAAGTTCCATTGCTCTGTTAGAAGCCCACCTCACAGCCTCTGCTGCCTGAGCAGGAGTTCTCATCTAGCAACTCTCATCACAACCCCAAGAGACAAAACAAAGCTTCTAAATTTACTATTTTGGCTGGTTCCGATATAAAATTTTCCTTGTCTATTTATTACCTGTTTATATTCTTTTAGATCTCAGTGTGCCCTCAGTTCATAGAGGATCTACTGGCCAGGGACACAAATTCCCGCCCACCCTACCCTCATCCCAACCACCTCAGGGTTGATTTGCCTATATAGTCATCATATAGATAAAACTAATTGGAGGACAGATGTTATATGTTTCAAGTTATCTGCCATGCATAAAGAATTGATTCTATTAAGGGAGGAATTAGCTGCAATTAAACACACTTCATCTAGGATACAAATTGAAACAAATCCACCACCACTCCCCCAAAGAATCAAGCAGCCCAAGAACAAATGGATCATAGCGGGCTCTGGTAGGTTGCGACCTGTAGCACGGAGACACCCTTGCCATCAAGAGATATCCTTGTATAATGCCTTCTCTGCCTTGGGAAAATTGAAGTGCCCTTAAACAAGAAGGTTAATGCCCAATCTACTAATAATACACTAAATATGAAGAAAACAAACACAAAAGAGTGAACAACTACTATTACTTGGAGATTCCATCATCAGAGGCACCAACTTGGGCACACAATTCAAAGGAGAGAAGATGGTCAAATGCCTCCCAGGCTCTTCAGCCAGTAGGAATATGAAGCAAATTGCTGGAATAGTTACTGCAGAAGGTGAGCACTCCAAAATTGATGCTTTCATCCACATGGGTACAAATGACATGGCCAGAAGCAGTGCCTCTATGGTTCAGAGGAACTTCCAGATTCCAGGAGAGAAACTCAAACCCACTGCTAACAATATAGCATTCTTAGAAGTTCTACTTGTTCTTGGTAAGGGGGCAGAAAGGCAGCAACGCATAATCAACTAATACATGGCTCCAAACATGTAGCAAATAAGGATTTAGATATTTATTTATTTAGACAGTTTCGTATACCACCTTATCCTTCAATCAAAGTGGTCACAACACAATTGGGGGATACATTTAACACGAGGGGATACGAGACGCATACGCTAATACTTAGAGGGAACATGGGCAATGGAGGGTTAGGGTTAAGTGGCTTGCCCAAGACCACGAGGAGTACCTGTGGGACTAGAAACCCCAGTCCTTCCGGCCCAAGGTTGCTGTCCTCTAGTGAGATTTGAACCCCTGACCTTCTGGCCTGAGGTAACTTGCGCCAACCACTAGGCCACTCCTAGGTGACTAGGGAAATAGATGGAACAACAAGAGGCTATACTGTGTTTATGGACTACATCTTTCTGCTGCATGGAAAAGGATCCTAAGTGAAAACTTCAGGCATTAAGTAGACAAACATTTAAACTAGAGAAAGGGGGCAACTGATGAAGAACAACAAGTTCAGGACTTCATTCCCAGCAAAAATATAAACACACAGGAAACAGTCGCACTATTAATCCACACATTAATGCAAGTCTGAAGGGGCGTGTAAAACAAAATCCATGCAAGCCAGTCAACAAATGCTGAAAAGCAATGAGCACAAAAGCTCAAAGCCTAGCCAACAAAGTTCCTGATCTGGAAGCCCTAATGGTGGAAATGGACTTGGACACTGTGGCCATTACAGAAACATGGTTTAAACGAGTTGCATGAATTGGATATAGTTATAGCTAGCTATAATCTGCTTAGAAGAGATAGAAAGAATAGAAAAGGAGTCATAAGAACATAAGAACATAAGATATGCCATACTGGGTCAGACCAAGGTCCATAAAGCCCAGTATCCTATTTCCAACAGTGGCCAATCTAGGTCATATGTACCTAGCAGTTTCCCCAAAAGACACAGGTTCCGCAATGCTTATACTGGGTCAAGCATTGATATCCTGGGTCCCTTCTTAATAATGGTTTATGGACCTTTCCTCCAGGAACTTGTCTAAACCTTTTTTAAACCCAGCTACCCTAACAGCCTTTACTACATCCTCCGGTAACAAATTCCAGAGTTTGATTACACGTTGAGTGAAAAAATATTTTCTTTTATTAGTCTTAAATAGTTTACCCAATCGATCTACGTTTACCCGTTCCACTCCGTTCATTAATTTATAGACTTCTATCATATCTCCCCTCAGCCGTCTCTTTTCCAGGTTAAAGAGCCCTAACCTTTTTAGCCTTTCTTCATAGGAGTATCCTTCCATCCCCTTTATCATTTTGGTGGCTCTTCTCTGAACCTTTTCTAATAACGCTACATCCTTTATTTTTTTTTTATAACTTTTATTTATAAAGATACCTTTTACATAGTCATAATGTTACAATTACAACCCATAATACAGCAATATATCAAAGCAAGAAAACATAAAATAGCAATATACCAAACAAAAAACAGACCACGTCTCGGGGAGTGCCCTAATAGAAACAAAGGAAAATTAATACTATGAAAACAAGGCAAGGCCAAGGCCATAGCCAACTATTACCGGGCGAGTATCCACACCGCCTACCTATACTGGTCATGATGTAACACGTGCCTTTTCCCGCTCAACAAGCCATTTCTCTAAATCAGATGAGGCAAAAAAGATAAATTTGTCATAATGCAATGAAATACAGCATTTACAAGGGTATTTTAAAAAGAAAGTGGCCTCCAAAGCTAGTACCCTAGGTTTTAACAAAAGAAAAGATTTTCTACGAAGCTGCGTAGCACGGGAAACATCGGGAAATAACATCACCTTATCACCACAAAACTGGAAATCCTTCCTCCTAAAATAAGACTTCAAAATGGAAATCTTATCCTCTTCGGAGGATAGGGTGACCAGTAAAGTGGCCCTGGTAGTGATCACATCTTGGGTATCCTCAAGAAAAGCTGTTAAATTAAAATCACCTTTCTCTGAAGTAGGTAATTCTTCTTTATCCTCAGGGCTAGAAACAATATTATAAGACAGGTAATAACATTTAAGCACTGAGCAAGAATCAGCCAGAGGAAACAGAAGGATTTCCTTCAGGTATTTTCGAAAGAGTACCGTAGGAGACAACATAGAACACTTGGGAAAATTCAACAAACGCAAATTCATTTTACGAGCAAGGTTTTCCAGATTTTCAAGCTTTTGATGTAGGAAAAAGCTATCCTGGACATGAGCTGCCGTAAAATCTGTAAACCTGGTAATTTGAGGCTCTAGTTTCGCCAGAGTTGAGCTACATGCTCCAATCTGGGAATCTAGAGATTGAAATTTTTGAATTGAATCCCTTGTAAACTGACATAGTTTAGGAACAGTCTCTGACAACATGTGTTCTGTACGGGAAACAACCGTCCAAACATCTGATAAGGAAACAGTGGACGCGGGCGGCAAAGTAGCTGAAGGGGGAGGACAACTCCAGGACACCTCCTTAAGCACTTCACAATGCGGAGTTGCACTAGGAGAAGCGACCACGGACAGCTCAAGAAAACCAGGAGGGAGCGGGGGGGTACGCTCAATAGAACTTATACTCGCACCATCTGCGGAGGAAATAAGAGGCACAGAACCTGGGGTGGCGGGTCGCGGCGTAGAAACCAGATGCTTCTCAATAGCCCCAGCTTGAGGATTCTCGGTCGAAAGCTTTTTCTTGCGCTTGCCGCCGGGCATGATACCCCCTCAGCTTACACCAATAACTCCAAACCGGCTCCAAAGGGGCTCACAAGGGGCCAATGCAACCCCCTTTGAAAACGCGCCCCTTGGATAACGCACCAACGGCTAACGCCGTAAAAGCGAGATATAAGGGGACCTGTAGATGACGTCAGCCGAGTGCCCGCAAGCTGCCAGCAGCAGAACCAGCCTCCTCTCCTCCACTGGAAACCGGACGTCGGATGAAAGACGCTCCCAAAGAACGCGACAAGGCAAGGGCTTTTAACAGGGCCTGTAGATGACATCAGCCGAGTGCCCGCAAGCCGCCAGCAGCAGAACCAGCCTCCTCTCCTCCACTGGAAACCGGACGGCGGATGAAAGACGCTCCCAAAGAACGCGGCAAGGCAAGGGCTTTTAACAGGACCTGTAGATGACATCAGCAGAGTGCCCGCAAGCCGCCAGCAGCAGAACCAGCCTCCTCTCCTCCACTGGAAACCGGACGGCGGATGAAAGACGCTCCCCACGCTACATCCTTTTTAAGATACGGTGACCAGAATTGCACACAATATTCAAGGTGCGGTCTCACCATGGAACGGTATAAAGGCATTATAATATCTTTTGTTTTATTTTCCATTCCTTTCCTTATGATACCTAGCATTCTATTTGCTCTCTTGGCTGCCGCTGCACACTGGGCCGAAGGTTTTAACATGTTATCCACAATGATGCCTAAATCTTTTTCCTGGGTGGTGGTTCCTAATGTGGAACCTTGCATCGTGTAACCATAGTTTGGGTTGTTCTTCCCTAGGTGCATAACTTTGCACTTGTCCACATTAAATTTCATCTGCCATTTTGATGCCCAGTCTTCCAATTTATCAAGATCCTCTTGCAATCTTCCACAATCCTCTTGGGTTTTAACAACTTTAAATAGTTTTGTGTCATCTTCAAATTTGATAACCTCACTCGTGGTATTCCTCTTTCCAGGTCATTTATGAATATGTCAAAAAGCAGCAGACCCAGCACAGATCCCTGGGGTACACCACTATTCACCTTTCTCCATTGGGAAAATTGGCCATTTAGCCCTACCCTCTGCTTTCTATCTTTTAACCAGTTCCTGATCCACAGTAGTACACTGCCTCCTATCCCATAACTCTTTAGTTTTGCCAACAGTCTCTGATGAGGGACCTTGTCAAAGGCTTTCTGAAAGTCTAGATACACTATATCAACCGACTCACCTTTGTCCACCTGTTTATTTACACTTTCAAAAAAACATAACAGATTAGTAAGACAAGATCTTCCTTGTCTAAAGCCATGTTGGCTGTCTCCCATTAGGCCATGACTATCTACATGCTGAGTAATTTTATTCTTTATGATGGTTTCTACAATATTTCCCGGTACTGACAGGAGGCTCACTGGCCTGTAGTTTCCCGGATTACCCCTGGAACCCTTTTTAAAAATTGGTGCTACATTGGCGATCCTCCAATCTTCAGGTATTAGAGATGATTTTAATGATAGTTCACAGATTACTAATAGCAGGTCTGCAATCTCATATTTCAGTTCTTTCAACACTCTTGGATGTATACCATCCGGCCCAGGTGATTTGCTACTCTTCAAGTTTATCTAATAGCTGTAATACATCTTCCCGATGTATTGATATTTCCTTCAATTCTTCCGCACCTTTAAATACCACTTCAGTCATGGGTAACATCCCTACATCTTCCTCAGTAAAGACCGAAGCAAAGAATTCATTCAGTCTCTCCGCTATCGCCTTGTCACCTCTTAGTGCCCCTTTAACTCCTCTATCATCTAATGGACCAACTGACTCTCTCACAGGTTTTTTGCTACGAATGTACTTGAAAAAAATCTTTACTTTGCGTTTTTGATTCCGCAGCAAGCTTCTTCTCAAATTCTCCCTTTGCCTGCTTTATCAATGCCTTGCATTTGACCTGCCAGTGCTTGTGCTGTTTCCAGGTTTCGTCGTTTGGCACTTTTTTCCATTTCCTGAAAGATGTTTTTTTGGCAACAGCCTCTCTGACCTCACCTTTAAACCATGCTGGCAGTTTTTTGGACTTCCTTCCACTTTTCTTAAAGCGTGGAATACAGCTGGTCTGGGCTTCCAAGATAGTATTTTTCAAAAACACCCAAGCTTGATGTACGTCTTTAACCTTTGCAACTGCTCCTTTTAGTTTTTTCTTAACTATTTTCCTCATTTTATCAGTCTCCCTTTCGAAAGTTAAAAGGTAGTAGTGTGGATTTCCTTACTATCCCTCCTCCACTAATTAAATCAAAGGCGATAATGCTATGATCACTATTGCCAAGTGGTCCCAACACCCTTATCTCTTGCACTAGATCTGGTGTTCCACTAAGGACTAGGTCTAATATGGCTTCCCCTCTGGTCGGTTCATGAACCAGCTGCTCCAGGAAGCAGTCATTTATTTCATCTAGGAACTTTATCTCCCTAGCATGTCCTGCCGTGACACTGACCCAGTCGATACCTGGGTAATTGAAATCACCCATTATTATTACCACGCTGTAACTTTTGTTAGCTTCCTTGATTTCTTTGAGCATTTCATAATCCATTTGTTCATTCTGTCCAGGCGGTCGATAGTACACCCCCACTGCCATCGCCTTCCCCTTTTTACATGGAATTTCAATCCATAGAGATTCTACAGCAAATTTTGTTTCCTGCAAAACTTTAATCCTTTCTGACTCAATGCCCTCTCTAACATAGAGCGCAACCCCTCCACCAATTTGATCAGCTCTATCATTACAATATAGTTTGTACCCAGGTATCACAATGTCCCACTGGTTGTCCTCCTTCCACCATGTCTCTGATATTCCAATCATATCTAACCTCTCATTTAGTGCTATATTCTAACTCTCCCATCTTATTTTTTAGACTTCTAGCATTTGCATACAAGCATTTTAGAGAATGTATTTTATTTTTATTTAGCTGTATTTATATCCCGCTTTTCACCGGGTCAAAGCGGCGTATTTTATTCATATTAATTTGGCTATTGGTAGACATGGGTAATTTGGAATCTTTAACCCTTTCAAGGCCTCCTTTAAATTTTTAATCCACATTCTGCAGCCGGGTTAATTCTTGCATAGTTCAGGAAAATTGTACCCGTCTTATTCAATATGTTCTAATAGTGAGCTTCCTTCTGCTATGGTCATGTATTATATACCTTTTGATAGGAATATCTAGTCAGAATTTTGGATCCCAAGAGTTTTGGGCTCGGCCTGGAAAGGGTTAAGCTCTATCTGTTCCATACTCGAGGGCATTTGGGCTACTTTACTCTTTTTTGGAACCTCTCTGCTTTTGGTAGTATCCTTCAAGGATACATTCTTCCGAACCATCTGCTCTTGGGCGACTGTCGGCTTTCCCCTATTATCTAGTTTAAAAGCTGCTCTGTCTCCTTTTTAAAGGTTAATGCCAGCAGCCTGGTTCCATCCCGGTTAAGGTGAAGCCCATCCCTTCGGAAGAGCCCCTCCTTTCACCAGAATGTTCCCCAGTTCTTAACAAATCCAAACCCCTCATCTCTGCACCATTGTCTCATCCACGCATTGAGACTCCAGAGCTCTGCCTGCCTTTTGGGCCCTGCACATGGAACGGGAAGCATTTCGGAGAACGCTACCCTGGAAGTTCAGGATTTCAACTTCCTACCTAAAAGCCTAAATTTAGCCTCCAGAACCTCCCTACCACATTTTCCTATGTCATTGGTACCGACATTTACCAAGACAGCAAACTCCTCCCCAGCACTATCTAAGACCCTATCTAGGTGGCGCGTGAGGTCCGCTACCTTCGCACCAGGCAGGCATGTTACCAGGCGATCCTCACGTCCACCAGCCACCCAGCTATCTACATGCCTAATGATCGAATCACCAGCTATAATGGCTGTCCTAACCCTTCCCTCATGGGCACATGGCCCTGGAGAAACTTCCTCGGTGTGAGAGGGTTTTACATCACCTGGAGGACAGGTCCTAGTTACAGGATCACTTCCTGCCACACCAGGGTGATGCTCTCCTGTCACGTGACCTCTCTCCTCCATGGCAACAGGGATGCTGCCAGACTGGATGTGGGACTTCAGAACTATATCCCTGTAGGTCTCGTCTATGTACCTCTGTCTTTCTTATGTTTTCCAAGTCTGCTACTCTAGCCTCTAGAGAACGGACTCGTTCCCTGAGAGCAAAGAGCTCCTTGCACCTAGTGCACACGTAAGACCTCTCACCAACTGGGAGAAAATCATACATGTGACACTCAATGCAAAAGACTGGAAAGCCCCCATCTCGCTGCTGGACTGCTGTCTACATCTTAGTTTTTAGTTTTTGTTTAGATCTTTAAGTTCTTTACTTACTAAGGGTTGGTATGGATATTTATACCAATAAAACTGTACCTAATACATTTAATATACTTTGTTCACCTGAAGCTTAACTGATCTCAGGTCCTTAGTGTATGACTGATTTGGGTAATGAGCTTCACCTGAGAGCACCTCCTGTCTTTTAAGATGTGTAAGTACCTATAAAGCTACGATTATCCCAGGGGTGGTTGGGTGTGGGGAGGGAGGGAGGGAAATAACACTTATTAAAAGAGGGCTGCTACACAGTACCCTGTCCTGTGCTGCTGAGGTAAGCTATATTCTTATTTGATTTAAAATTATAGCTCTTTGCTGCTGCTAGGCTTTAACTTATTATGAAATTTAAACTACAAGCTCTCTGCTGGGCTCCAAAATTTAACCAGAAAGCTCTCTCCTGTGTTTTAAATTTAAACTTAAACTGCTGCTACTAGGCCCTGACTGATTTAACAAAAAATAGTGGGTTCACAGATTGTTGTTGTTAAGTGCCGTCGAGTCAGAGTCGACTCATGGCGACCCTCTGGATAGCTATCCTAAATTGTGTTCGGTCTTCAGTCAGGCGGCTTATTGACGACAGACTGGTACCCGTAGCTGCTGTTATTGTATCGATCCATCTCATTGCTGGCCTTCCTCTTTTGCATTGACCTTCTATCTTGCCAAGCATGATGTCTTTCTCTAATGATCTCTCTCTCCGCATGATGTGTCCAAAGTATGAAAGTCGAAGTCTTGTCATCTGAGCTTCTAAAGAAAGCTTAGGTTTGATCTCCTCTAGTACAGACTGGTTTGTTCTTCGGGCAGTCCATGGTATACACAGTATTCGCCGCCAGCACCATAATTCAAAGGCATCAATTTTCTTCCTGTCTATCTTTTTCACTGTCCAGCTTTCACATCCATATGATGTTATTGAAAATACCATGGCTTGAACAAGTCGAATCTTTGTATGGAGAGAGACATCTCTGCTCTTGAGAATCTTATCTAGGTCTTTCATAGCCATTCTGCCAAGAGCAATGCGTCGTCTGATTTCTTGACTGCTTGTTGCTTCTTTATTGATAGTTGATCCAAGTAGGTTAAAGTTATTCACGATTTCAATTTCTTCTCCTTCGACGATGAACCTGTTGATTATGCCAGTTGTCATGATCTTTGATTAAATAGCTTTAATAGAAAAGAATTCCTTTCAGAAAATTCCCAGAAATATATACTCACAATTGCAGATCTCTCTCCAGAAGTAACAGTTCTCTATTCTAGTCTTTCAAGACTCAAACTGCTGCTACTAGGCCCAGTCGTTGCTGCCTTATATGTCAAAAGCAATACTAATGCTGCTGGAATGCAGGGGACGAGGGGGAAAGAAGAAGCGCTGTGGATTGTGTTGGAAAGGGGAGATGGCGCTGTCATCCATGCTGGTGTAGTCTACAGGCCTCCAACTCAAACCGAAGAAATGGATAGCGAATTGTTTATTGATATTGCAAAGATTTCCATGAAGGGAGAAGTGATCATACAGGGTGACTTTAATCTACCCAATGTGGATTGGAGTATTCCTTCTGAAAATCTGGAAAGTACTAAAAAAAAACAAACAAAAAAAAAACTGTGAATGCCTTCCAAGATGCATTACTTAGACAAATGGTGATGGAACCGACCAGGGAAAAGCTTGATGCTGGATTTAGTACTCACCAACGGAGATAGTGTGTTGAATATCCAGGTGGGCGCCCATTTGAGCAGCAGCAGCAATCATCACACAGTGTGGGTTTGAGATAAAAGCCAAGGCAGAGTCCAATCACAGCAAGCTCAAAGTCCTAAACTTCAAAAATGCTAACTTCAGTAAAATGGCCAATTACCTGAAGGAGGAGTTGGCAGGGTGGGAGGGGATAAGGGAAGTGGAATTGCAGTGGGCTAAACTAAATGAAGCAATAAAAGGGGCAACAGATACATATGTAAGGAAAGTAAATAAAATAAAAAAAATAAAAAAAAAAAAAAAAGAGGAAAAGGAAACCGATTTGGGTCTCCAAAGAAGTGGCTGCACAAATAAAGTAAAAAAACACAACTTTCACAAAATTCAGACATTTACAAACAGAGGAATACAGAAAAGAACACAGGATAAAGCTAAAAGAGAGAAAAAGAGAAATAAGGATAGCAAAATCAAAGGCAGAAGAAAAGATGGCTGAAGATGTGAAGTGTCGTGACAAAACCTTTTTTAGATATATTTGGAAGAGGAGGAAGATAAGAGGTGGAAATGCAGGATTCAAAAGTGCCGGGAATGGATTTGTGGAAAGTAACATTGAAAAAGTGAAAATGCTAAACAAATACTTCTGTTTTTACTAAAGAAAATCCTGGAGAAGGGCCACCTGTGATTGACAATTATATAAATGGAATTGGAGTAGATACTACACCATTCACAGAAGATGATGCGTTTTAACATTTTGCAAAACTGAAAGTGGACAAGGCCATGGGACCAGATGGGATACATCCCAGGGTACTGAAAGAGCTCAGAGAGGTTTCTTGCAGGGCCATTAAAGGATGTTTTTAATAGATCCTTGGAGACAGGAGAAGTGCCACATTACTGGAGAAGGGCTGACGTGGCAGCTTTTCACAAAAGTTGCAATAGGGAAGAAGTGACAAACTACAGGCCAGTAAGCCTTACCTCGGTGGCGGGAAAGTGATGGAGGACCTCCTGAAAAACAGATAGTACGCTTTCTCAAAACCAATAGGTTGCATGATCCAAGGCAATATAATTTTACCAAAGGATGATCTTGTCAAACAATTCTGATTGAGTTCTTTGACTGGGTGACCAGAGAACTAGATCAAGGGCATGCGATAGATGTGATCTTCTTAGATTTCAGCAAAGCCTTTGCTACTGTTCCTCATAGGAGGCTTGTTAATAGTCTAAACAGCTTAGGGATGGATCCCAAGGTGGTGAACTGGATCAGAAATTGGTTGACTGACTGACAACAGAAGGTGATGGTAAATGGAACTCACTCAGATGAAAGGAAAGTGATTAGCGGTGTGCCCCAGGGTTCAGTCCCAGGATCGGTACTGTTCAATGTATCTGTGAGTGATATTGCTGAAAGACTGAATGGAAAAGTCTGTCTTTTTGCAGATGGCATGAAAATTTGCAACAGAGTGGACTCCCCTGAGGGAGTGGATAACATGAGGAAAGATCTACAAAAACTGGAAGAATGGTTTAATGTTGGGCAGTTAAGATTTAATGTGAAGAAGTGCAGTGTCATGCACTCGGGAAGCAGAAATCCAAGGAAACTGTACGAAATAAGGGGCGAGAACCTGGTGTGGAGGAGGAGGAGAAGGAACTCCAAGTGATTGTTTCTGAGAATCTCAAGATGGCGAAACAGTGTGATAATGGGTGGTGGCAAAAGCCAGAAGAATGCTGGGTTGCATACAGAGAGGAATTAGCAGAAAGGAGGACGTACTAATACCACTGTACAAGTCACTGGTGAAGTCTCACTTGGAATATTGTGTTCAGTTTTGGAGACCATATCTCACAAATGATATAAAAGGACTGACGATTCAGAGGAAGACAACCAAAATGATTTAGAGTGTGTCGGAAGACGTATGAGAAGAGACTTAAAGACCTAAATATGTACACTCTAGAGGAGAGGAGGGACAGGGGAGATATGATTCAGACTTTTAAATACTTATTAATGAACAAACAAACAAACAAACCTCTTCCAAAGACAGGGAAGCTGTAAGACTAGAGCGCATAACATGAAGCTGCAAGGGGGTAAACTGAAAGGCAATGTCAGGAAATATTTTTTCACTGAAAGGGTGATGGATGCTTGGAATGCCCTCCCGGTGGAAGTGGTGGGGGCAAATAAAGTGACAGAATTCAAAATGGCATGGGACAGTCACAGTGGATCCTTTTACAGCAACAGAATAAAATCAAAACAAACGTAACTCTCTCTTAAAATCTCAACCAACAGGGGTGCCCTGCACGGTGCAGTTGGTGCACCTATTCTTGCCGCCTTGCTGGGCAAACTTGATGATCACACTGGTCCTTATCTGCAATCAAATACTATGCTACTATCAGCCTGGCTGGTTGGGTTGAAAGGTGAAATTAGACTTACCTGCTAATTTGCTTTCCTTGAATGACTCCAGCCCAGTCTCGTACCAGAGGGTTGCCTCCCCCGCCAGCAGCTGGATGCGGAGCATGCTCAAACCTTTGGTGATGTCATCCTACATAAGGGTCCAGTACCACCCACCAAGGCCAGTATCCTATTGCCCAAGCTACAGTCCTAATAAGGCCAAACAAACAAAAGCCAAACAGCCTCTTTTTTTTTGCAACTTAAGAAATGTGTTCAACTGACACGCAAACTAGGTAAACACTCTGTAGCAGACTATATCTTACACCATGAACTGCGAGAACATGCCTCTTCCAACAAGAGAAAACAACTGCAATGGCAACATATGGGTTTTTTTTCTAATTTCAAGACCTATGGCTTGACCACAAGCAATACCAGTCAAACCTACAGTACCGAGTTTCCCCGGAACCGCCCTGAGGTCCCCACGAGCTAAAGACATTCTTCACTTGGACCGAAAAGAGAGACTTGTACCCCCACAGGCTTGCCATGCCAAACTGACACAAACTGGGCGGGATCCGAGACTGGACTGGAGTCATTCAAGGAAAGCAAATTAGCAGATAAATCTAATTTCACCTTCCTTCTCATTCCTCCAAGTCCAGTCCCGTACCAGCAGGATGTACCAAAGCTATCCTAACACTGGGGTGGACATACGAGCCTGGCCTGTAGTACGGAAGCTCCGAACTGCGCATCCCAAACTGCTCAAACGTCCAGATGGTAGTACTTTGCAAATGTATGCAAAAAGACTACGCCACTGCCTGGCAAATTTCAATTGGCGGCACAAGTGAACATTTCAACCAAGAAGCTGCCTGCACTCGAGTAAAATGCACCTTAAGAGCCTGCAGTGGCTGCCTCTGCTTGAGCAGGTAAGAGGACGCAATCGCTTCCTTGATCCATTGCGCCACTGACGCTTTGGAGGCCGCCTCACCAAGTCTGGGTCTCCCAAAGAGCACAAACAAGTGATCAGACTTCCGAAATGGCGCAGTGTGCTTCAAATAAAGACTTGGAGCCCTTCGAACGTCTAGCAAATTCAATCACCTCTCCACCTCCGTCTCTCCCCTCGCAAACACGGGAAGAGTAACCGATTGGTTCACATGAAAAGCTGACACCACCTTCGGAAGAAAGGACGCACTAGGCAAAGCACCACCTTTTCCCGGGAAATTGACAAGAAGAGCTCCTGATACGACAACGTTCCAAGTTCCGAAATCCTTCTCACAAAAAAATGGCCACCAGGAAGACTACCTTCTGAGTGATATCCTTTGACAACTCCTTTTGCAAGGGCTCAAAGGACGGACCTGTCAATGCAGAAAGCACCAAATTCAAATCCCAGGCCGACAAGCTGCCATTGTGGTGGCCGAATCTGCTTCACTGCCTGCAGGAAGCGTGCCAAATTTGGATGCATAGCCAGCAACTTGCCCTGCAGCTGACCCTTGTAGCACGTCAAAGCCAAACCTGCACACACAAAGAGCCTAACACCAGACCCTTAACCAACCTCGCTTGCAGGAAGGCCAGACTTGCCGATAAGCGGGCCACACCAATCCTCAAACAAATGCCACTCTCACACAAAGGCCAAGGGGGTTGGCGTGCTTTCTAGCCCACAATAATGTGACAATGACCTGTGGAGAATAACCTCTCTTCTTCAGCCGTGCCCTCTCAAGAGCTAGGCTGTAAGCCAGAATTGATCCACTTGGTATCGGACCCTACATCAAGAGAGTGCGTTTTCTAGTAACCACCAAGTATCATCCACCAGTAACCGCATGAGATTCGCATAACACGGCTGTCTTGGCCAATCCGGGGCGATGAGAATTACTAGCCCCTTGTGTCCCTTGATGCACTTTAACAACTGCCCGATCAGTGCCCACAATGGAAATACGTACAGCAGCAGGCAAGTCGGCCAATGCTGTGTTAACATATCGAGCCCCTCAGACATGCGCTTTCGGCAACAACTGAAGAACCTCGATGCTTTCACATTGTCAAAGGTCACCATGAGATCCATTACTAGTAGTCCCCCATTTCAGAACCAGTTGCTCGAAGACCGCCTGATCTAGGGTCCACTTGCCTGGATCCAAACGCATCGGACTCAGGTAATCTGCTTGCATGTTGTCTTTGCCGGCCAAGTGAGCCGATGACAGAGCGAGCAAATTTGCTTCTACTCACACCAGGATCTGTGCTATTTCATCCTCTGGTGCTCTGCTGCGGGTGCTGCCCTGACGATTCAGGTAGGCCACGGTCGCCGCATTGTCTTAGAATACCCAAACCGCCCTGCCGTATATCAGCAATCAGAAGAACTGTAGGGCCAGGAGCACTGCTCTTATCTCCAAAAGGTTGACTGGCCATCTCTTCTACTATTCCTTCCATCGTCCCTGAGTCACCTGATGTTGACAATGAGCTCCCCAGCTGACCAGGCTGGAGTCCATCATCAGAAGTAGCCACTTGGGTGCCTCCAATGGCATTCCCACCAGTAAGTTCTCCAGTACCAGCCACCACTGCAATGATATCTGGAGGATCATCGGGCAGGTCAGTTTCCGGGTCTCTGTGGGAATGCCTCTGTGGGGACCATCTCCCCAGTAATTCCTTTTGCAATGGCCGCACATGCACGCTCGCCTAGGGCACCAAGTCCAGCATGGCCAACACTGACCCCAAGAGCTGCATGTAGAGCCCTGCTGAGGGGGCCGCCAAATGGAGGAAATTCTGAACCTGAGCCTGTATCTTTTGTACCCGCTCCAACAGCAGTGACACACGTCCCTTGGCCATTTGAAAACAGGCCTCTAGGTGGATGAGATTTTGCGAGAGAGCCAGACAACTCCTGGCAAAGTTCTTACCCATCCTAGCTGCTGGAGCAGCCGGATAACTTACCTCACTGCCCGCTGACTTTCTTGGAATGACTTTGCCTGAATCAGCCAATCGTCTAGGTCAGGGGTGGGCAATTCCGGTCCTGGAGGGCCGCAGACCAGTCAGGTTTTCATGATGTCCCTAATGAATATTCATGAGATATATTTGCATCCACTGCCTTCCATTGTATGGAAATAGGTCCATGAATATTCATTAGGGACATCATGAAAACCTGACTAGTCTGCGGCCATCCAGGACCGGAATTGCCCACCCCTGGTCTAGGTAAGGATACACCAAAACTCCCTTTCTTCACAATGCGGCTGCTACAACCACCATCACCTTGGTGAATGTGCAAGGGGAGCTGTCGCCAGGACAAATGGCAAGGCTTGAAATTGAAAATGCCTCATCGGGACGGTGAATCTCAGAAAATGCTGGTGCTCCATGCACATGGGAATAAGCAGATGTTAGATCTAGGGCCGCCAGGAACTCACCACGCCGCAGAGCTACTATGACTGACCGCAGAATTTCCATACAAAAGTGCGGAACTTTCAGAGTCCGGCTGGCGCTCTTTAAATTGACGATTGGATGGTAATGTTCCCTCTTTTTTTGCGAGCCACAAAATAAATGGAATAACGCCGTGTTTCCACCTGTTCTACAGGAACCAGAACCACCGCCTCTAGGAGTAGAAGCCTTTGGAGCATCCCCAGCACCACACCGGTCTTCCTTCCCGACCGGAGAGCAGATGAGCGAAGTCTAGCGCACAACCTTCTCGAATCGCCTCCAGCACCTACTGGTCAGACATGAACAGGACCCGGGTGGACAGGAACCGCGGCAATCACCCTCCTATTTGCTCTGTCCAATCCTGGGGCCCCCCCTTGCTTCATAAGGTCTTTTTAGGTGCCACAGAGGCGGCAGAATAATATCCTCTGCCCACTCCTTGACCTCCCTAAAAGAAGTACCTCTGTTGGGGTAAAGTTCTCATTGCAATGCTGGAAATCTTGCTGCCCCAAAACGCCGAAAGTCTCTAGGCTGGATCCTGATCGGCATCGCACCTTTAACTTTCTTCGGTCTGTCCTCAGGGAACTTGCCCCCCTTAGAATCACCAAACTCCTTCACTAGTTTCTCGAGAGTTTCACCAAAGAGCAATTTGCTCTTGAAGGGGAGCTGGCTCAATCTTTTCTTTGACAAGATGTCTGCCACCCAGTTTCAAAGCCACAGGAACAGCCTTGCCGCTACAACCGAGGCCATACCAAGGCACAAATCAGATCATAGAAGGCGTCCACCAGGAAGGCTGCCCTGGCCTCCATGTGAGTCACCTCCACGACACTAGGTCCAGCAGAACTTTCCGCCCCCGACAGCGCCTGAACCCAGTGAAAACATGCGCTTGAAACACAGGCCCCGCATACGGCCATCTGGAGAGCAAGTGCTCTAACATCAAAGGCTTGCTTCAGCAATGCCTCCAGTTTCTTGTCCTGCGGGATCTTTCAATGCCGCTCTGCCTTCCACTGGAATTGTGATCTTCTTCGTTACCGCGGACACAACCACATTCACCTGTGGGGCCCACAGTCTTTTCTTATCCTGTTCAGGCAATGGGTAGAGGCGCAACATTGCTTGGCTGCATGCAGCCCCGCCTTTGGCGCCTCCCATTCTGTCTCTATCATCTGCTGAATGACACGATGAATTGGTAAGACTGCCTGCAACTGTCTGCATGACTGCAAGATGGGGTCCTCAAAAAGGTTCCTCCCCTGAAGAAGAATCCTGTAGTATGTCGAGAGCCACCAGTCCTTCCCGAGTGATAACTCACTCTCCTCTGGCTCTAGGCCAAACCCTTTGATGAGGGCCCTTCTCAAACATTTTATTTATTTATTTACATTTCTTATATACCGCACTATTTGCGATCAGCGCGGTTTACATAAAAACAAACAGTATCCGACAATAAACTAGAGTCAGGTCATTACAATGAACAGGAGCAATCAACTTGGATAACAGGGGAAACTATCTACATGTGCGGAACATTGAAATACATGTCAGATGTACCCTCCAAAGGGTTCTCAGACATTTCTGACACTACTGCCTCAGCATCCTCCCATGCCTGCGACTCCAGCCAAGGCCACTTGCTCACCATCTCCCCCTCAGCCAATGTGGATGCCCGCTGCATCCTGGGGAGTCCCCCCGTATTTCTGCTCTGTTGCAGGCAATATGCCTGATGTAACAATAAAACAAAATTTGGTGAAAAAGGCAAAGAATCCCTTCGGTCTTCCTCCAAATCCCCACCAGCAGGTTCCAAGAGAATGGGTGTTTGCCTGCCCACCATTTCCTCGCTGGAAGCCCTAATAGCAAAAATGGTCTCCCTTCCTGCCAAAACCGTGGGCTGAGAAGCCCTGCCCGAGCTGAACCTACACATGGATTTTGCATTCCGCTCTCCCCCAGAGCCACCGACTCACCAGAGAGATCCCCCATCTCTTTTTCCGCCGATCGGGTCTCCCTTTCGCAACTCCTGCAAATCCTGGCAGCAGAGGCTACTGCAGTGCATCACACATGCGGCACATGCAAGCTTCATGGACAGCATAGCCAGGAAACTGTGCTGATGGAACGCTGCTACCAACACGTGCCGGCCACAAGGCCACGCCCCCCTGGGATGAGAATGGAAATGACCACACTAATCTCCCTCTGCTGAAGGTGCCCCGGGTGCCGGCCCGCTGCCTGAATCTCCAACACGGGTTTTCACTTACATGCTGCTTCACAAGTGGTGCTGGATGTCACCGCATTGCAGAGAGCCCTCCCCCAGGCAGGACCGGGCCAAGAAGGACCCCAGCCCCTCAGGAGACCTCCCAGGCCCCCCCGGACTGCTCTCAGTACTGCTTAGATCTGATAATCTCTCATCAAAGGGTTTGGCCCAGACCAGTCTGCTTGAGATAGAAAGTTTTACAATTGTGACACTGTTAGCTGAGGTGTCTGGCTCTTTCAATACTGGGAAAAGAAATTCTGTCCCTTACTGTCCCGCCCGTGCAGACCTGCAGTGGGCAGACCCTACTCCAGCTGCTGGAGGCTGAAATACTGGCCTTGGTGGGTGGTACTGGGCCCTTATGAAGGGTGACATCACCAAAGGTTTGAACATGCTCAGCCTCCAGCTGCTGGCAGGGGGAGACAATCTGCTGGTACGGGACTATAAGAATGAGAAGGAATGTTTCTTTGAACTATGTTTAACATCAAATCAATATTGGAGAACAATCTACACTTAGTCCAGAATATGCAACAATAATGAACGGTCATCATTTGTCTGAAAATTAAAACATGTTCAATTAAAAGCTGTATTTGTAGAAAGGACCCATGGAAACACCATGAAAGTGCATGAAGAAACGAGGGCAGGCAGTACAGCAGATGGCTATGGGGAAGATGACAAGTGGAAACAAGATGAAGCTGAGGACAGGATGGAGGACAGTCAGAATGCTATAATGTAGGATAGACCAGGAAATGAGAAAAAAAAAAAACAATGAAAAAAAATATACCGATAGAAATATGATGGCAGAAAAAGACCACATGGCCCATCTAGTCTGCCCTTCCATATCAACTATAATAGTCCCCTTTTTACCTTTAGAGATCCTTTGTTTGTCCCATACTTTTCTGAATTCAGATACTGTCTTAGTCTCTACCATCTCACTGAGAGACTATTCCACGCATCTACCACTCTTTCCGTAAAGAAATATTTCCACATATTACTCCTGAGTCTATCCCCTTTCACCCTCATAGCAGCGCTTGCCTTCAATTGAAAGAGACTTTCCTGTGCATTTATGCCATGGAGGTATTTAAATGTCTCTATCATATCTCCTCTATCCCGCCTTTCCTCTAAAGTATACATATTAAAATCTTTAAGTCTGTCCTCGTATGCTTCATAACAAAGCACAAATGATTTTAGTAGCCACCCTGTGCCCCGACTCCAACCTGCTTATATCCTTTTGAAGATGCAGTCTCCAGAACTGCACAGAATATTCCAAATAGGGTTGTACCAGAGACTTCTAGAGACATTATCACCTGCTTTTTTCTGATGGCCATTCCTTTCCCTATACACCCAAGCATCCTTCTAGCTTTCACAGTGCCTTTTCTGTCTGCTAGCTACTTTAAGATAGTCAGATACAATTGCGCCCAGGTCCCACTATTCTTTCGTGGACAGAAGTACCTCACCCCCCTACACTGTACCGCTCCTTTGGATTTTTGCAGCCCAAGTGCATAACCATACAGCTTTTAGCATTAAATTTCAGCTGCCAAATTCTAGACCATTCTTCAAGCTTAGCTAGATCCCTCTTCATGTTATCTACTCCTTCTTGGGTTCTAACTCTACTGCAGATTTTAGTATCATTTGCAAATAAGCAAACCTTACCCGACAGCCCTTCTGCACTAGCACTAACAAAGATGTTAAAAATAATCGGACCAAGGAGAGATTTCTGTGGAACACCACTGGTAACCTCCTTTTCCTCAGAGTGAGCTCCATTTATCTGTACCCTTTGTCGCCTTGCACTCAACCAATTTCTAACCCAATCAGTAACTTTAGAGCCCATCCCTAGGAAGCTCAGTTTATTTATAAGTTACTTGTGCAGAACGGTATCAAAGGCTTTACTGAAATCCAAGTACATCACACATCTAGGGCTCTCCCTCACTTCAACTCCCTGGTCACCCAGTCAAAGAAATATATCAGGTTTGTCTGACGAGACCTGCCTCTGGTGACTCCATGCTGCCTCGGATCCTGCAATCCATTGGACTCCAGAAACCTCACTATTCTCTCCTTTAGTAGCCTTTCCAATAATCTACTAACCACAGTGGTTCGACTAACCAGCCTGTAGTTCTCAATGTCATCCTTGCAGCCGCTTTTGTGTAAAGGGACCACGTGTGCCTTTCTCCAGTCCTCTAGCATCCTCCCGACTCTAAAGAGGCATTAAAAAGGTCAGTTAGTGGAGCTGTTACAATGTCCCCCAATTCCTGCAGTATTCTTGGATGTATCCCATCTGGACCCATCACTTTGTCTACTTTTAGTTTAGCTAGTTCCTCACAAACAGTCTACTAAAAATTGTTTGAGATCCTTGTCGCTTCTGTTCCTATTTGTGGGTGTTTTTTTTGAGGTCCTGCTCCTGGTCCTTCATCTGTGAACACAGAACAGAAATATTTGTTAAGCAATTCTGCTTTATCCTCATCAGTTTCCGCATATTCCTCCCCTTCACCCTCAAGTTTGACAATACCACTTTTCTCCTTCCTCCTCCCACTAACATATCTGAAAAATGTCTTATCCCCGCATTTTATTGCATCGGCTATTTCTTCTTTTTGTACCTTTGCTTTCCTAACTACTTTGTTAGGAAAAGAAAGAATGGACATACATCAGAAAGAATAAGAAAAATAAGAAGCCACAGAAAGAATAAGAAAAGAACACCAGAGTTAGACTGGAAAAAGCGTTTACATGATTGAGACAATGACCCAATTAACAAAAACATATCCTGGTACCCAGTGCAATGCATTATGACTAGTATATCTGTCCTGTAGAGAGAGGGATTCACAGATGTCATGAGCGGTTGATTTGGCTTCTGTGACTGATTCTCAGACCATACGCATGAGGTCCCCAATATTTTGTGAAAAACGAAACCTTGCTGGGGTCTTTATGTTGATTCAAAAACGGTATCATGACTTCAACAGGTCCAGCAAGCAATTCAGATTTCACTTTTTACAGAGATGTTTGAAGCCTAACTGGGCCCAACACTATTCTTTTCACATCTGCCAAGTGCATCAAACTACTGTGATCGTACTGCAGACTCCCAGGGCAGGATGAGAGCTTATCCAACAAGGCTGTAAGCTGCAGTATGTAAATGCTAGGAAACTGCTCTCTTCATTATACAAATACTGCACACCCTATGCTAGAAGTTTCTATAAGGTGTGATCAAAAATTATCGATACTTGTTGTGTAGCTATAGCACAATATGTCACACCACTATGCTATTAAGCATGCAGTGATCTAGTTATGTGCTTTGCATGTACAGAGTGTAGCATGGCTACAGCACTGCTGTACAAGTTACAGTACATGTATGACAATGAATGCATGAGTTGTGTTCGAGTTTATGACTGGTACAAACATTTCCAAGATGGCCGCCAAAATGTTGACGGTGACAAATGTTCTAGAAGGCCAACCACGAGCAGGAATGAAGACAAAGTTGTAATAGTGTGTACTGCAATATGCTCAAGTCGTCGATTGACTATCAGGGAGCTTGCTGAGGACATGGATATCAGTTTCGGGTTGGTACAATCCATTCATACTGTTGATTTGGGGATGAGACATCTGTCTGCAAAATTCATACCAAAACTCCTGTCTCCTGACCAAAAGGAAGATAGACGTCTGCAGCCAGGGAGTTGTTGGAATGCAGTGCACATGACTCAGATTTCACCAAAGAGGTGATTACTGTTGAAGAATCATGGGTTTATGATAATGATCTGGAAACAAAGGCTCAGTCCTCACAATGGAAGACTCCAGACTTTCACAGACCCAAGACACCCTGTCAGGTGAGGAGCAATATCAAGGTCATGCTCACAGCTTTCTTTGATTATCAGGATATTGTTCCATCATGAGTATGCTCCAAAAGGCCAAACCATCAGTAAGGAGTACTACGTCCGAGTTCCGACTTGTTTGAGAGATGCAGTTTGTTGTAAGAAGCCAGAGTTGCACAGGAATGCTGAATGGCTGCTTCATCACGATAACGTCCCAGCTCATGCATCACATCTTGTCCAGCAATTCTTGGCCAAACACCAAGTTCAGCAAGAAAGTCAGCATCCATACTCACCTGACCTCGCATTCTGTGACTTTTTCTTGTTTCCAAAACTGAATCCACCATTAAAAGGAAGGAGACTCGACGACTTGGAGACCACTAAGCAAAATTTGACACAGTAGCTTCACAGCATAACGAAAGAGGCATTTCAAAATTGTTTCCAGCAGTGGCAGAGATGCTGGAAGGAGTGAGTTACCAGAAGGAGACTATTTTGAAGGAGATCAAGTGCAATGATTGCCAGTATTATACTTCTTGTGTTATTGTACAAATCTTAATCCATTTGATCGCATCTCAAATATTGAACAATATAGATGCGAGCTCCCCTCCCTTCTTCAGTGGAAACAAAAGGATAAAACTAACCCTTATCAATAGTTTGCCACTGTCTGAACCTTGTCTGATGCACTTAAATCAGTGAACTAGGAGGTCTAAATTATGTTCAGGTAGTACATGGGATGGGCAAACATTGTGAGGAAAGTGTACATATGACAAAAAAAAAAAAAAGTCTTCACACTTACATACAGATGTAGCAGCAGAGATCAATCTTGTATTTGAAACGACACCAAATTCCTGGGAAAAAAAGGTGAATGAAATAAATGAGTTCATGAGGCAAGAGACCATTGAAAATAAATAAATAAAATCAAGCTAAACTGGTTCTTTACCTTGTCATCATGTTTTTTTCTCCTCAACACATTGCAGTTACAGAATACTCAGTTAAAATACCAGTAAGTTTAGGGAAACCTCAGTATGCATCATTCAACCCTCAGCAGCTGTTAAAGCACAGTTACTTACCTGTAACAGGTGATCTTTGGGAACAGTAGGAATAAGTCTTCACATATGGGTACGTCGGTACCGACGGAGTCTGCGTGGGAACGCTCCCCAGCGTCCAATCAGAACGCTTTTGGAAGCATCCCAACACGCCTGTGTGCTGCCTTCCCGCCTTTCCCAACAGCCTCTCCTCAGTTACGTTTTAAAGCTGAGACAAAGAGAGAGAGAGAGAAAGGGAAAGATAGAGATCTAGAAATGCAACTCCTAGGGGAGGTGGGTGGGTTGTGAAGACTTATTCCGCTGTTCCCAGAGATCACCTGTTACAGGTAAGTAACTGTGCTATCTCCAGGAACAAGCAGGAATGAATCTTCACATATGGGGACTCCCAAGCTAAGATGACAGGAGGAGTCCCAGCAGGTTGCGAATCTGAGAGCCATGCTATTTTGCCGAAACCCCAGGCATCCTAGGGATGGAGGGTAGGAGTTGAACTAAAAAGATGTGCTGTGGAACAGCAGGACCAAACAGGATGCCCAGATAGGAGTCTCTGTGCAGGTGATATTTAGTGGTAATATTGAGAGCAATAAACCAACATGGACCTCACCTGGTGATATTGTAAAGGGGTATATGGAGGTTCATGTGGATTTGTGGATATGAACCAACAGAATATCCTCAGGGAGTACCTCAATGTAAGGAGAGGTAGATAACTACACAAAAAAAACAGGATGAGGTTAGAACCCTTAGGGTGAGAAGAAACAATCCCAGTGGAACTGGGGTAGTTCAATGAGATAGGACTTTGCGGAAAACACTGAAGTCCCTATTAGATAAAAACTGAAGCTCTTTTGACTTTAAGGGACAAAGTTCTTATAGGAGAAGGGAGCTTCAAAGATCCCTACATCCGATAACAAAAAAGGATAGGAGTAATGAGGCATTGTAGCCTCTCATCTTCTGAAGAGTCAGAAAGTCCCTCCTAATTGGAAAGGAAAGTATATGGAGGGCTTCAGGTGTACCTAACAGTCATGGTACAAAAAACCCCTCAACTACTAAAGGAAGTGGTTGATTATGTAGAACCCTAAGTATGCTGGGACAGCATAGAAAGGGATAGAGAGTATCTATCGAGTCCGTAGGGGAATATATATATATATATATATATATATATATATAGGCAGACAGATGGAAATAGTATATAGACATATATCTACCCACTATCATATATTGCGATGCATATATATAGATAGGTAAATACAGATATATCCGCACATAGGGTATGTGGAGAGAGAAAGATTCATCTAACCACAAGAAGGGAAGTACCTGCTTGAGAAGATAGTTAGAGAATCTGAACTTCCTGGGTATGGATAGGAAGCCCAGGGAGTTCTCTCACTGGCAAGAGAAGTCTAGAATCCTCTAGAACTCTAGTCCAGGCGTAACCAGGAATGGAGACCTACCTGGAAAATGCAGAGGATGTTGTAAATCTGCAGATAGTAAGTCTGAATCCTTCCATAACTCCAGCAGGAAGCTGGAGAAAAGATGCAATAAAAAAATACCATATGTACCCCTAATGAGGGTAAAAAGGGTATGGTGCATTCTTGTGCTCAACATGGAATACGCCATGAAGAGTTGAGGATGGAAGGAAAAAAGACAAGACAAGGATTGTCTATACTGATAGAAAAACCCATCCCTGGTGAAGGGGTCCCCTGGAGATGTGGAGCAACCCAGGGAATTGGATAATTCTTTAGGTATTCTCTTAATTAAAGGCCTGTGTCCTTTATTTAAGAAGCCTTTAATGGAAAATGGTAAGGGTAGGGAGAACCCAGCAGGCATGACTAGGTAAAGCCCTTCCTAACCATCTGACATGATGTGCTCTCTAACAAGGCCCCATAGTGTAGAGCTGCTCCGTAGAGATGCAGACAGCATGTTGCAGGTTAATTAGAAGAAAAACTGGTGTTTAAGAGCCAGTAGGTATTTATTTATTTATTTATTTACATTCTCTTATATACCGCGCTATTCTGCATCAGTGCGGTTTACATTGAACAAACTGAAATTACATTGAACAGGGCATTATAACTTGGAGATAACTATTTTACAGGGAACGTGGGCTATGGAGGGTTAAGTGGCTTGCCCAAGACCACAAGGAGCACCTGTGGGACTAGAAACCCCAGTCCTTCCGGCACAAGGTTGCTGTCCTCTACTGGGATTTGAACCCCCGACCTTCCGGCCTGAAGTACCTTGCCCCAACCACTAGGCCACTCCTCCACTCATAAACTACTCCGCCAAGCCCAAGGATTGGGGAAGCTAAGGATAGAAGATAAGGTGATGTGTCTGCAACAATAACCAGAAAAAGTTTTAAAACCTTCTGGGACTTAGAGGTAAGGCCAGAACCATTGAAATTGGAGAATAAGCCCTGGTGGCTTGGTCAGCAAGTCAGTGGTCTAACCAGAAAGAGCCCCTGCAGTTCTAACTATTGATAGGGCAGCAGCAGAAATCTTAGGTCCCAAGATTGGGAAAGGAATACAGACATAAGCAGGAGTGGTAAGACTCCACTATTGTCTGAGAGCTGCCAGAAAAACTAAGAATGCAAGGGGGAAACAACTCTGAAAGAAAACCTAGGGGCTTAAGGAGAAGCCCTCAGTGAAGTGGTATCACTCTTACAGACGAAATGTCTTGGTAAGGGTGGCAGAGTTGAAAAGAAGACTTACGGTGGAGTAAATCTTTGAAGTAATATGAGAGATGCTGATACAGGAGAAAAAGTCAAAGGTAAAGGCATGGCAACCTTATTGACAGTTGTTACTCCTCTGTGTAGTTCAGAGGACGAGGAGTAACTGTATAACCTGTAAAGCATAATCAACTTAGGAAGCTCTTGGAGCTGATAGTCAGGATGTCTCCTTAAGAGGGACATATGTAAAGTCTAGGATGGAAATGATGTAGATGCTTGTGGTGGTAGGAAGCAAACTACAGGATCCAAACCTCAAACAGGAAAAGGATTCAGGGAAGAGTCTATCAGCAACCCTGCGGCTGCTGGGTTTGCTGAACCCGTTGAGGTTGTGATTTCCTGAGCCTGGTTGATTGTTTCCCTTGCCTGGGAGCATCTGTATGATGGGTAGAAGATGGATAAAACCTTCTCCCCTTAAGGGAACAAAGCTTATTAGTAGATTTTCTACAAACTGGGATAGAGGAAGGCATAGACAAGCCTCTGAAAGCAATAGTGTCAGTGGTTAACTGAGTAGCCTGGAGTAAAGTCTCTTTATTAAAGAGATTCTCTCCAGTGCAAGGAGCATTTCCCAGTTTATCTTGTACGCATTTGTCCAAGTCTGAAGCTTGGAGCCAGGCTCTACGTCGTGCCCCTATGGCTATAGCAGAGGTTCTGCTAACAGACTTGAAAGAGTGCAGGGAAGCACGAGTAAGGAACTTAGAAATATTTTGAGCATGATTGACTAGCATAGAAAAATCTGCCCTTTTAGGCTCTTGGAGGAAAGGGGTCAAAAGTAGTAGATCTTTTGTGACCTCCTCCAGAGATAATCCCATATACAAAATATATGAAAGGATTCTTGCTGACAACATGGATGCCTGGAAAGTTTGACGTCCAAAGGCATCTAAAGTCCCAGCCTCACGACTTGGCGGATAAGAAGAGTGCTTCTTAGTACTCTTAACACGCCTCATTGCTGATTCTACAACAAGAGAATGATGAGGGAGCTGAGGCTTTTGAAAACCTGGAGAAGGGGGCACCTTGTATAGAAGATCAGTTGCCCTAGAAGATGGGGATACCGTTAGAGGAGTTTCCCACGTTCTAAATACAAGATCCTGCAAGGTTTGATGCAAAGGAAACATAATGACTTCCTGTGAATTACAGGGGATCTGTATAGGTTGTGGATCCCCTGGTGCAGGGTCTTGACCAGGTATGGAAATGGCAAGTGACTTGGCCATATCAAGCAGGAAAGCTTGAAAAGAAAATCGCCCCAGAGGGGAGTCCTCGAGGAAGAGGAGGAAGAACTAGATCTGTTGAAGAACTAGTTCTAGCATCCACCGGTTCATTCAGATTCTGTAGAATAGAAGATCTGGAGGGGTGGAGCATCGAATTATCTTTGAAAGATAGTTGTCGGTACCGCTGAAAAGCAGTACTGCAACTGGTCAGTAGCAAATCGTCCATGTTAGGGATCGATTCCAAACTCGGTATGGAAGGAAGCGAGCCGGTTGAAAGCATGGGAGGTATCGACACTGATGTTGATGTCGATACCGGTATCGGGACCGGTACCATCGGTGACACCAATATATGAAGATCAGTCTGTGACGGCACTATCGGTACCAAGGCAACCGAATGTGGCAGACCTTGATCATCGGTAGAACGTCCTCGGTACCGTCTGAAAATCGGTAACGAGACGAGTCGGTACCCAGTCATTCAGACTAGAGATCGATTCTAGACTCGGCATCGAAAGAAGCGAGTCCATCGATGCATATCTGGAGGGCACCGACGTGGATACCAGCATCGGTACTGGGGCCGATGTGGGGAGATCGGTCAGTAGCGGCTCTAGCGGCACTGAAGATACCGAGAGCGCTCGACTGCGATCATCTGTGTGGAATGTTTCATCCAGCACCATTGCCGATGCCAGGGTACCGGCACCTCTCAAAGCGGATACCACCACCGGACATGGCTCAGGTATGTTCACCGAGGTAAAGAGCCCGGGAACAACCTGAAACCCCGTTAATGCTTTGGAGACAGAAGCCTCCCGCTGGGGTTTTAAAGCCAAAACGTCCTCGGGGGCAAGCCCAAAGGCATCTCTATGATGTACATGAGATCTACCACCCGAGGACTGGCTAGTCTTTACAGACTTTTGTTTGGTTACCCGATCCTGCGAAAAAGAAGATGTAGCTGGTACCCCCAGGTCTGAGGGGAACGGCGTATCGAGTTGAGCTCGATGCTGAAAACGTCTTGCAGAAATAGTAGTGCAGGAGGGACACTCTAGCGGATGGTGTTCAGGTCCCAAACATTGAAGGCACCAATTATGGGTGTCCAAAACTAATTTGTAAGCGCCACAGTTAAAACACATTCTAGTGGCTAACATTTCCCTGAGGGAAAGTGAAGAGGCCTAGCAGGCCGAAACCGGTCAGGCACTAAAGAGAAAAAAATTTCCCACAAAAGGAAGTATTTGTAGAAGAAAAGAAAAAGAAAACACCGGCGGTACCGGTGCATCGAGGGAAGGTAGACGCGACCACAAGAAAAAACAAAAATAAAGGAAGAATTTTCTGCGGTGACAGGAGGACGTCCTGCCGGCTCCGCGGAAAAACGAAAACTGAGGAGAGGCAGTTGGGAAAGGCGGGAAGGCAGCACGCAGGCGTGCTGGGATGCTTCCAAAAGTGTTCTGATTGGACGCTGGGGAGCGTTCCCGCGCAGACTCCGTCAGTACCGACATACCCATATGTGAAGACTCATTCCTGCTTGTTCCTGGAGATGTGTAGTTACTCACCTTTAACAGGTGATCTCTGGGGACAGCAGGAATTTAGTCTTCACATATGGTTGACGTCTGTACCAACAGAGCCCACATGGGAATGCTCCCCAGCGTCCAATAGGAAAGCCTTTGGGAGCATCCCACTGCACCTGCGTAGCTACCTTCCCAACTCTCAGTTGAGTTTGTAACCGAGAGGAAAGGAGAGTAAAAAAAAAAAACCTACAACTTCTAGGGGACGAGGGTGGGTTGTGAAGACTAAATTCCTGCTGTTCCCAGAGATCACCTGCTACAGGTGAATAACTATGCTATCTCGAGGAACAAACAGGAATGCAGCCTTCACATATGGAACTCCCTAGCACCCAGATGCCAGAGAAGTGACCTCAGAACCGGTGAAGGTTTGCCTCAAGGTAGACTTCAAAAGTTCATGAATCCTTCATTGATGTCTGGTATCATTAAGATCTGTGACGGATGGTAGGAGCTACCCTTAAGTCTGAAAGAGGTGCTGGAGAACAGCTTGATCAAACATAGCATCCCAGTGGGAGTCCTTGTCTAGAGAGTAATGAGCAGCAAAGGTATGGACAGAAGATCAAGTTGCTGCCTTGCAGATTTCGTCAATGGTCACAGAGCATAGATTCAGCATCAAGGTAGCCATGGCAGAAACATTATGAGCAGTGACATGACCTTCTAGCAAGAGTCCTGCTTTATCATAAGCAAATAAGATGCAATCTGCTATCCATTTGGAGAGGGTACATTTAGATACTGGCAGACCCAAGTGATTAGAGTCAAAGGACCTGAGCAACTGCGAGGCTTTACAGTGATCTTAAGTCCTTTGGGAGATAAAAAGCCAAGATTGAGATCCTTCTGAGAACACCAGGTAGGGAATCTATGCCACTTGAAAGCATATGAACCTCAGGTAGACGGCTTCCTGGAAGCTAAGAAGATCTCCTTTACCTCCTGTGGAAGGTTAAGATCCTGTGATGCTATGCCCTCAGCAGCCAAGCAGTGAGATGGAGAAACTGAATTGGGATGGAACAGTGCCCCTTCTTCCTAGGATAGGAGATTGGGTGCGGATCCCAGTCATAGAGGCTGAGTCAGACACAGCAGGAAGGGGAACCACGGATGACGTGGCCAGTGCGGGGCTATGAGAATCATGTAACCCCTATCTGCTTGAAATGTGTTTTGGGAAGAAGTAGAATGGGAGGGAAAGCATAAAGGAGACCCTGACCCCAGAGGAGATGAAAGGCATCCACCTGCTGGTTGATGGACATGGGAATCCTGGTGCAGAAGCGGGGAAGTCTCGCATTTTGCAGCGTGGCAAACAGATCTGTGTCGGGAGTTCCCCAAGTTTGAAAGATGTAGGATGTTGGGGCTGAGGAGAATCGGAAGGGCATGACTTTGTACTGATAATGCTTTCCTTGAAAAATGAAGCACAGATATTTCCTGTGTTCTGGATGAAGGAGGATATGTGTATACGCTTCTTTTAGATCTAGAAAACAGCGCCAGTCCAGCAGAGTCCCAAGAGAGACCATCTTGAACTTCTCTTGGATCAGAAACTTGTTGAGGTTTCTGAGGTCCAAGATAGGCCTGTACCCTCCGCTCTTCTTTAGTATGAGAAAGTACGGAGAGTAGAAACCCCTTCCCTGCTGAGGTATGGGGACCTCTTCTATGACATCCTGTGATAGAAGAGACAACACCTCCTGTTGTAGAAGGGCTGCATATGATATGTCCCTGCTAGGGTGGGGGGGGGGCAGAGTTTGAAGATGATGTCTATACCCCTCCCTCACTATGGTTAATGTCCACTGCTCTGATGTGATGAGATGCCATCTGTGGGCATAATGACAGAGTCTGCCTGCTATGTGGAGGGGGGTGGGGGTCCTCCAGAGGCAGAGCAGCTATGTTCTCTAGAAAAAAAGTCAAAAACCAGGCGCAGATTGTGGCTGCGGAGCTGTCTGAGCCTTAGGTACCTGTGGCTTCTTCTGTTGCTTAGGAGGCTGCTGCCTCTTGAAGACCCTAAGCCTGGTACTGAGAAGCCGGGGGATAAGAAGAGTAGAACTTCTTATTAAAAGGTGGTCTTTTTTGTAGCCGACGTTTTCCTAGTAGGGTTGGCGGTAGCCCTAAACAGTCTATTGAGAGTGGTATTCTCCAACTCCAAATGAGAAGCCTTATCTTGCCAGTCTGCCAAAAGAGATTCTTGACTGTGCAGGCTATGTTGCCCAGTTTATCTTGAATCCACTGTTCAAGATCTGAGGCCTGTAGCCATGCAATTCCGAACACACCAATGCAGATTGCTGTGGCTCTGCTGGTGCACTCAAAATGCATCGAAAACTGCTCTATTGACGAACCCGGAGACATTGTGGGCATGTTTGACAAGAGTAAGATGGTTGCTTCTTTTATCTGGAAGAAGAGGGGACATGGCCTCAAGATCCCTAGTAACTTCCTTGAGGAACATGCCTATAGAGAGTATGTAGAAGGTTATCCTGACTGATAGCATAGAAACCTGGAAACAGCGATGCCCAAAAGCATAGAGTTCTCAATTCTCTACCCAGAGGGTTAAAAGAATGTGTTTTAGAACTCTTAATTCGATCACCGATTCCACCATTGAATGGTGTGGAAGTTGTGTCTTTTGGAAGCCGGGACATTCCGGTACCTGGTGCACAGTATTTAGGCGTTCAGTGTGGGGCGAGATCGTGAGGGGAGTCTCCCATGTCCGGAGCATGAGATCATGGAGAATGCGGTGCACCGGAATGGTGGCCGCTTCCTTAGGAGCTGTCTGGTGTTGAAGGATCCCCAATTCCTCTGCTCTGGGCTCTTTTTCAGATGTTACTGTTATGGAGAGACCCCTAGCCAGATCTCAAACTCCTAGAAAGACATGCCCTCTGAAAGGGACATACACCGTTTTGGTGGAGGAGAGGGTTCCGAAGGCAGGCCTTGCAGCCCTCGGGAATCAAGTGATTTCTCATAGGAAGCCTCAGAGGACTTGAAATATCGACGGGAACGGTGTTCCTGCAATGCCAGATGACTATACTGGTTCAAGTCGGTATCAGGCTGGAGAATCTGCTTTGGTAGGGCTTCGGTATCCGGGATGGACTTCAGGGCAGGCATGGGTGTCAGTGAAGCCAGCGGCATATATCCTGTAACAGTATGCATCGGTGCTGTTGACGGTACCAGTATCTGTGGTATCACTGGCATTGGCTGATTGGAACCGAACCTGTCAAGCTCCACTCGATGGCCAGGATATGCTGTATATGGAGCATGCCAATGCCTGGGTATCTTTAATGGGAGCTTGCGCCACTGTCCCAGAGCATGGCACCAGGAGCTCTCCTGAGATCAAGGACCGGGAGCATCCTGGAGCTCCTCCATGGCTTTGGAGGACACGTCCTTCCGCCGGGACTGTTTGACTGGCCAATCAACCTCCAGGGCAATGCCCGAGGCATATCGATACTTGCAACAAGATCTACCTCTGGAGGGGTGATCAGTCTCCAATGAAGACTTGTGCTTAGATACCTGAGATCCATGAGAGGACGATGATGCTCTCGATGACATCGATGCCTCCGAAGCAAAAGAGACCGAAAACTTTGAGGCCCAGTTCTGCAGGCCTCTCCTTGTCATCTTTTTACAAAAGGGGACATTCTAATGGCTGGTGATTGGGTCTGTGGCATTTTAGACACCAGTCATGAGTATCAACAGCCAAAATGGTACTGTCACATTTAGAACATTTCTTAAAACCACTAGTTGGTTTGTCCATAGTTACGGTAGACAGTATGGTAGGCTTAAGGCCTAAAATGGTGTCAATACGCCTGAGAGAACGTTTCTCTTTCTTTTTTTTTTGAAAGGAAAGGAAAGGAAAGAAAGCACAGTTACTTACCTGTAACAGGTGATCTCTGGGAACAGCAGGAATTAGTCATCACATATGGGTACGTCGGTACCGACGGAGCCCGCGCGGGAAAGCTCCCCAGCTTTTCAGATTAAAAGCTTTTGGGGCCTCCCACTGCACATGCGCGCTGCCTTCCCGCCTTCCTGACCAGCTCTCGTCAGTTCGAGTTTAAAGCTGAGACAATAGAGAGAGAGGACAGGAAGATAGATAGATAGAGATACAACTCCTAGGGGAGGTGGGTGGGTTGTGATGACTAATTCCTGCTGTTCCCAGAGATCACCTGTTACAGGTAAGTAACTGTGCTATCTCCAGGAACAAGCAGGAATACGTCATCACATATGGGGACTCCCTAGCTAAGATGCCTGGGAGATCCCCTCCAAGGGTAAACCATCTTCGCATGGATCTCAGGCATCCATCCAGGGAAGGTGGGCAGGAGTTGTTTAAGTATGGAACAGGTGTTTGAGGACAGCCTGACCAAACAAGGCATCCCGGCGGGAGTCCTTGTCCAAGCAGTAATGGGCTGTGAAGGTATGAACCGAGGCCCAAGTGGCTGCTCGACAGATCTGATCTATGGACACAGAGTGAAGATGAGCCATAGAAGTGGCCATGGCCCTCACATTGTGAGCTGTGACATGGCCCTCCATAGAAATGTTCTTACTCTGGTAAGCAAAAGAAATACACTGAGCGATCCAATTGGAAAGTGTACGCTTGGTGACTGGAAGTCCCAAATGAGAAGGATCAAAAGCCACGAAAAGTTGGGAAGACTTTCGATGTGGTTGAGTCCTGTTGAGGTAAAAGGCAAGAGCTCTTTTACAATCCAGAGTATGAAGGTTCCTCTCTGCACTGGATGCATGAGGAGCCGGGAAAAAGACAGGTAGATATACCTCTTGATTAAGATGAAAAGGCGAGACCACTTTGGGCATAAAGTGGGGATTCGTCCTAAGGACCACCTTATCATGATGAAACCTAGTATAAGGTGGATGAGCCACTAAAGCCTGCAGTTCACTGATGCGGCGAGCCGAAGTGACTGCAATAAGGAAAACAACCTTCCAGGAAAGAAACTTGAAGGAGGTAGAGTCCAAAGGCTCAAAAGGTGGCTTCATAAGCTGACCTAGAACTAGGTTCAAATCCCATGCTACCGGAGGAGGTCGGATGGGAGGTTTAGTTAGAGTCAGGCCTCTCATGAAACGTGCAACAAGAGGATGAGAGGAGACAGGTTGTCCATTTATAGGTTTTAAGGATGCTGCAATAGCACTCAAATGGACCCTTACTGAATTCGTCTTAAGGCCTGCATTTGAAAGATGCAGGAGATAGTCCAAGAGGGAATTCAAAGGAAGTGCTAGAGGGTCAAGACCCTGCTGAGCACACCAAATGGAAAAACGTTTCCATTTGAAAGCATAAGAACGCCTCGTGGAAGGTTTCCTAGAGGCATGAAGGATATCTGTCACAGGTTGAGAAAGATTAAAGTCTTGAAGACTTAGGCCTTCAGTAACCAAGCTCTGATATGTAGGGATTTGGGGTTTGGGTGCCACAAAGTCCCCTCCTCCTGAGACAGAAGGTCTGGCGCAGCTCCCAGGTCCAGGGAGGATCCCTGGGAGAGATGCAGAAGTAGAGGGAACCACACCTGGCGTGGCCAGCGGGGAGCTATGAGGATCATAGTCCCGTGATCCCTCTGGAGCTTGAACAGAGTCTTGGATATTAGAGGAATGGGTGGAAAGGCATAGAGGAATTCCTGACCCCAATGCAGGAGGAAGGCATCGTGGGCCTGAGCTCCCTGACACTGAGTTCTGGAACAGAACCGGGGGAAGTTTGGCATTCCACGGACTTGCAAAGAGGTCTATGTCCGGGGTCCCCCATTCCTGAAAGATTCTGCGTATCTGGTCCATATGTAGGGACCATTCGTGTGGAAGCAGAACTCGACTGAGTCTGTCTGCACGAGAGTTTTGAACTCCTGGAAGATACACTGCAAGAAGGTGAATTTGATGCTCTCTGGCGAAGGCCCATATTCTGAGAGCTTCGTTGCAAAGCGACAGAGAGCCTGTCCCTCCTTGTTTGTTTATATAGAACATGGCTACCTGATTGTCTGTCTGAACTAGGACAGTCAGGTTGACAAGGAGGGTATAGAAGACCTTGAGGGCAAGGTAAATCGCTCGCAGTTCCAGGAGGTTGATATGAAGGGTGGCCTCCTGTGGAGACCAAGTGCCCTGAGTGGAGAGGTTCTGAAGATGAGCTCCCCACCCTGTTTGGGAGGCATCTGTTGTGAGGGTTGCTTGGGGCAACAAAGGTTGGAAGGGGGCCCCCAACAACAGATTCTTGGTGGATGTCCACCATTGGAGGGACCAAAATAGACGGCTTGAGGTGAGTATTTGGTCGGAGAGCGCTCCAGATGCTTGAGTCCACTGGGTGGCCAAGGTCCATTGAGCTGCTCTCATATGCAGACGAGCGTAGGGCACCACATGTACCGTGGAGGCCATGTGGCCCAGAAGTCGCAGCATTTCCCGGGCTGTCAAATGACTGCTGGACTGAGCTTGGGAGGCCAAACTCAGCAGGCGTTGGGCCCTGACCTGAGGCAGGTAGGCCCTTGCAGTGATGGTGTCTAACTGGGCCCCTATGAACTCGAGAGACTGAGTAGGGATTAGTTGAGACTTGGGAAGGTTTACTACCAGTCCTAGATACTGCAGAAGACGCCTTGTGCGGTCCAGGGAAATTTGGGCCTGGACTGAGAGGGAGCTCGGATGAGCCAGTCGTCCAGGTATGGGAATATGAAAATTCCCAGGCCTCTTAGAAAGGCAGCTACGACTGCCATGCATTTGGTGAACACTCTTGGAGCAGAGGCTAGACCGAAGAGGAGTACTCTGTACTGGAAATGTTTTCCCTGAAACAGAAATCGAAGGTATTTTCTGTGGGATGGGTGGATGAGTATGTGTGTATACGCATCCTTTAGGTCTAGAGAACAAAGCCAATCCTGACTCTGAAGGTATGGAAGGAGAATGCCCAGAGAAAGCATTTTGAATTTCTCCTTGAAAAGAAATTTGTTCAATTCTCTCAGATCCGGAATTGGTCTGAAGCCCTCTGTCTTCTTTGGTATTAGAAAATAAGGGGAGTAGAATCCCGTCCCCTGTTGAAGAAGAGGGACCTCCTCTATTGCCCCCTGGGCAAGGAGGGAGGAGACTTCCTGACCCAAGAGGGCCAGGAGAGATGGGGAAGAATTGAACTGCCTCACCATAGTATAAGGAGGAAGGTCGGAAAAATGGAGTTTGTAACCCTCTCTGATGATAGAGAGGGTCCATTGCTCTGATGTAATTTGCTCCCATCTGGGAGCAAAGTGAGCTAACCTTCCGGGTGTGGCGAGGGGCTCTGGTTGTTCTAGAGCCAGAAAAGTTAAGTTCTCTAGGGGCAAGTCAAAACCCCTGAGGGGGTGGAGCCTGCTGAGGCGTAGCAGACGCCGCAGGCTTTGACCTTGCCTGTTTAGGTTGCTGACGTTTAGCAGCAAAACGAGGCTGAGAGGATTGTTGGCCAGTATTTGTAGAAAATCTGGACTTCTTGTAATAAGGCCTCTTAAAAGACTTCTTCTTGGCAGGAGTGGAGGTAGACTTAGAAAGTCTATCTAAGGTGGCATTTTCTGCATCCATTTGAGTGGCCTTAATTTGCCACTCCTCACCAAATAAGTTCTCACCTGTACAGGGCAGATTTCGTAAGCCATCTAGGACCCAAGGTTCTAGATCAGAAGCCTGGAGCCAAGCAAGACGTCGGGCTGCTATAGCAATGCCCGAAGCCCTACCAGCACCCTCAAAGGAATCAAAAGCTGCCCTGTTGGAGAACTTTGAAATATCCAAAAGGTGTTTCACTAAGGAAATGAACTGCTCCCTCTTATCCTCAGGGATAAAGGGGGCAAAATGCCGAACTTTTAGAGCGATTTCACTGAGAAACATGCCCATGTAAAGACTATAGGAATTAATCCTGGCTATAAGCATAGTAGCCTGGAAAATTTTCCTGCCAAAAGAGTCTAGAGTCTTACATTCTCGCCCTGGAGGAGTAGAAGAGTGCCTTTTGGTACTCTTTATCTTCTTCATTGCAGACTTCACCACAATAGAATGGTGAGGCAACTGGGTTTTTTGGAAACCAGGAGAAGGGGGGACACGGTACATGGTGTCCAACCTGCGAGAAGAAGGAGACAATGTTAGAGGAGCCTCCCATAAGTCCATCAAGTGTTCTTGAAGGATTTCATGGATAGGCAGGGTGACTGCCTCTTTAGGAGACTTAGAGTATCCTAAAATATCCAGTTTCTTTGATCTGGGTTCCTTTTCAGAGGATGAAGCAATAGAAAGACCTTTAGCCATTTCTATGATGAAGTCCTGAAAGGACAAATCCTCTGGTGGAGACATTCTCCTGTTAGGAGAAGAAGGCTCCTCAGGAAGATCAAGGGAGAACTCATCAGAATCATCAGAGGAGTTAAAATCCTCTGAAGAAGCAGAGTATCCTCTATGTGCTTCCAACGCACGATACGCATACCGTTCGGTATCGACATCGGGCGTACCGGGTATGGGATCGGTACCGGGCAAAAGCCCGGATCCGGCATGCGGAACCAATCTGCGTTTGGAAGACGATGGCCTCGGTTCCGGTATGGAAGCCATTACCGGAACCGGACCCGGTACCGCTGGCTGCGGTACCGAGGGCGTAGCAGCATTAATAAAAGCCAGAATGGCCTGCTGCATGACTTGGACAGTATTGCCCATAGACGCCACTGCTGCCTGGATGTCGGTACTGGTATGGGCTGGTATCCCAGAGCAGTACAACAGGTGATCTGTCGAGGCCGCGCCATCGATGTCAACCTGTGACCCCATGATTGCTTTGGAGGCCGGAGCCTCCCGCCGGGGGTTTTTGGCCTGGGCAGAATCCTCGAACTCAGAATTGAGAGCCTCTCGATCTTTAGAAAGAGATTTGCTTTTAGAGGATTTGCCCACTGGAGGTTTGGTTACCTGAGATCCATCCGGAGAGGAAGACCTGGATGACTGTGATGCTTCTGAAGGAAACAGCACATGGAACTTGTTGGCCCGGTTCTGCAATCCACGTTTCGACATCTGGGAGCAGGATGGGCAGTCCGGTATGGAATGGTCAGGTCCTAAACATTTAAGACACCATTCATGGGTGTCTGTAAGAGGAATGACAGCACTGCACTTGGTACACTTTTTAAAACCAGGAACTGGCTTCTCCATGAGGAGAATTTGTGTAGGCCTGAAGGCCTAACAAAGTACCAAGCTGTGCTGAAGAAAAGAAAAATATATATATATTTTTTTTTTAAAAGAAAGAAAGGCAGTACCGGTTTCAGAATGGGGAAGGCAGGTACGCGGTCTAAAGAAAACAATAAAATCAACAATTTCTTCAGCGGTGACAGGAACACGACCTGCTGGCTCCGCGGAAAAAAAGAAACTGACGAGAGCTGGTCAGGAAGGCGGGAAGGCAGCGCGCATGTGCAGTGGGAGACCCCAAAAGCTTTTAATCTGAAAAGCTGGGGAGCTTTCCCGCGCGGGCTCCGTCGGTACCGACGTACCCATATGTGATGACGTATTCCTGCTTGTTCCTGGAGATAGAAGAAATCAGGGAACCGATGAGGGATGGTTCCGGTGTTGACGGGAAGGCTGACCATAAAAAGGAATTTAAAAATTTTCTGCAGTGACAGGATTTGCTTCCTGCTGGCTCTGTGGAAAATGAAGAACTGAGGAGGGAGAGTTGGGAAGGCGGGAAGGCAGCTATGCAGGTGCAGTGGGATACTCCCAAAAGCTTTCCTATTGGATGCTGGGGAGTGTTCCCACGCGGGATCTGTCGGTACTGACGTCACCCATATGTGAAGACTACATTCCTGCTTATTTCTGGAGACAGTGATCATTCTTACATAAAAATTGTTTCCAGAGTACATATTAGTATATTATATCAGAAGGAGTGATAGTTAAGCCAGTGTTTCTCAAGCCAGTCCTGGTGTATCCCCCTAGCCAGTCTGTTTTTCAGGATACCTACAATGAATATGCATGAAATTGCTTTATATGCGCCACCTCCTTTGCATGCAAATCTGTTTCATGCATAATCATTGTGGATATCCTAAACACTAAACTAGACTGGCTCAGAGGTACACCAAGATCAGCTTGAGAAACACTGCATTACTGGCAGTTAATGCCTTGTCTGGAGAGATTAAACATCCTGACCTGGAGTACTTTATTGCCTTTATCAGTTGATGGTACATGCAAGCTGAAGAAAAAAAACAAAACCACAGCACAGATCACAACTGAATTATATCCTTTATTCCTTAATTTCTAGGATCCTTATTGAGGGTTATGGCTAGCAAATACCTTGCCTATTGGTAAGGTTTGAGACCGCTAATCAAGATTTCCTACGCTCACTAGTTAGAGTCATGGGGTGCTATCTTGTTTAAATTTGATTCCTGATTTTTAAAGCAAGTGTAAACTGGGGACAAATGAATACATAACTTGCTTATCCATATAGTTTTAAAAGTTATAGAGATATCATTGGGCTATTTAGATTGCTAAACAGCCAGATATATTCCATATAATTGTGAGCTGGAGGAGGAAGCAATGTCACAGGAGCAATATGGACAGCTGAGAGTTGAGCTCTATCAGGTGCTTTAGACAGACAATGCAATTGATCAAAAAGTGCTGCGAGAAATCAGAGGAATTGCCATGGCCAGGGCTTTTATGGCTACTTGCCAGAAAATAGAAACAGAGAAAAATGACGACAGAAAAAGACCACATGGCCTATCTAGTCTGTCCTTCCATATCAACAACTACAAGAGTCCCGTTTTTTTCATTAGAGATCCTCTGTGTTTGTCCCATGCTTTTTTGAAATCAGATACTGTCCTCATCTCTACCACCTCCATTGGGAGACTATTCCACGGATCCACCACTCTTCCCGTAAAGAAATATTTCTGCATATCACTCCTGAATCTATCCCTTTTCACCCTCATCCCATGTCCCCTTGTAGCAGAACTTGCTTTCAATTGAAAGAGGTTCTCCCCCTGTGCATTTATGCCAGCAGATTTAAAAGAATTGGCCCGTCAGGGCAATAAAGCCGAGAAGTGGCATGCTGCATCCAAGATGGCAATGCCAAAGGAAGCACATGAAAAGGCGGCCTCGGACAGCAGCAAGGAGGAAACCGAGCATTGGCAGGAGGCCTTGGCCCAAAATGTCTCGACTAAGGCGGACTTGAAGTTTCTCCTTCATGAGCTAAAGCATGATACAGTCCAAGAAGTCAAGACTGATAAAGTGCGCCAGGCAGCGAGTGCCATGGCTGAAGGGCAGAGGAGAGAGCTGAATGAGTTGGACAAAAGTCATCAGTGAACATAAGATATGCCATACTGGGTCAGACCAAGGTCCATCAAGCCCAGTATCCTGTTTCCAACAGTGGCCAATCTAAATCATAAGTACCTAGCAGTTTCCCCAAAAGACACAGGTTCTAAAATGCTTGTATTAGGGCAAGCAGTGAAATCCCGGGTCCCTTTTAATAATGTTTTATGGACCTTTCCTCCAGGAACTTGTCCAAATCTTTTTTAAACCCAGCTACACTAGCAGCTTTTACTACATCCTCCGGTAACTAATGCCAGAGTTTGATTACACGTTGGGTGAAAAAATATTTTCTCTTATTAGTCTTAAATAGTTTACCCTGTAGCTTCATTGCATGTCCAGTGCAGATGGAAGTGCTCAATAAGAATGTGGATCTTTTGAAGCAACATCTCACCACTAGTGACTGGGTGTGAAAGAAGATGCTTCTTAAAATGGAAGACCTAGAAAATAGACTATGCATGAAAAATATAGGTATTCATGGGCTCCCAGAGCAACCGGAATTTCTGGACTGCAAACAGGTTGCATGGGACATTTTCCAGGTGTTGTTGAGTAGAGTGAGCAGATGTGATGGATTATAAAATAGAGCGGTACATTGCGCTCTGGAGCCTACAAGATCTGAGAGGCCTAGAGACATAGTACTATGATGCAAAGGAGAATGTTATGGCAAAAAGGAGGAAAACATTGGAGTTCAAGTGGAATGAGTACAAGATTGAGTTTTCTGAGGACCTGGCCCCAGGTACGCTGCAGGAGGAAAGCACTAAGACTGGTAGCTGAGGTGTTATTTATTTAATGTCTTTTCTATACCGCGCTTTTTGGGATCAGTGCGGTTTACATTCAACAATAATTGCACAGTGCAGGCGGGCCCACACCGAACTTACAATGAACAGGGAGTGATAACTTGGACCAACGAGGGTAACTATGTGCAGGTTATATACATTGGGTATCTATTACAGGTATCATCTTTACAGTATTACATCAATATTTACAGTACAGTACAGGTGTTGCAATGCAAAAGGGTAAGGTACAAGTGGCTCTACCCTTCTGGCATCGCCTTTACCAAGAATGGTGTAACTAAAATGGTGGTATCTTTCAAAGGAGCAGCACAAGGTCTCAAGGAGTTTGGCTTGGGGATCCTAGGTCTACCAGGCAATGAACCTAAGAAGCAGAGAGTCTATGGTCGGGAATGGCAGAAAATGAGCAAGTGGGACAAATGTCACACTGCCAAGAACTGAGTAACAAAGTTTGGGATTTCTTGAGCGTAGAAACTGGAGCACTTGTTTTGTAATAAGGGACTCAAATTGAGTGAATATCACTTGGTTGCTAGAGGTCAGCCAGGAGGACTTCATGAGTGTGGGAAGGAATGCCTTGGAGCGTTGAATGGAGATGACTGGGCAGCATTAATTCGGTTGCAAAGAAGAGTATTGTCCAGTGCCATCAGGTGAAGTCTGGATGGAGTTGTCACCTATTCAAGTCTGTACTTCTAAATGATTGGAAAGCTATCACCTGATCTAGAGGTTGGCGGGAGTGGGAGGCTGAGTAAGCGAACTGTGGACTATATGTGAGGAATGTTGGCCTTGGTGTAGGGACGCTGCGGGGTAGGGACAACTTGGGTAGTGAGTGTGGTTTTGTGATGTGTTGATAGATAAAAGGAGTATGAGCGGAGGGAGGGGGTGTATGGGATATGAGCGGAGGAAGGGGGTGTATGTGTTTAGGAGTGTGATACAGGATGAATGGGAGGTAGGAGAGAAAGAATTAACCGGAAGAAAAGCATTAGTTGCATGTGTTGTGGCGAGCTATCTTTGTGACCCATCTGATTGGGTGAGTCGTTACTTCAGAATGGGATAAGGAGTTGGAGTGATTGTAGGGATAGGAGATGTTAGGGGGTGTGTGGTAAAGTCAGTTTGGTGGTGATGGGGGGGGGAAGAGGGTCAGATATGTCATGTAGATAACTAGGTGGCTGGTGGACGTGAGGATCACCTAGTAACATGCCAGCCTGGTGCAAAGGTAACGTACCTCATGCGCCACATAGATAAGATTTTAGATAGCACTGGGGAGGAGTCTACTGACTTGGTACGTTGGTACCAATGACATAGGAAAGCATGGTAGGGAGGTTCTGGAGGCCAAATTTAGGCTTTTAGGTAGGAAACTGAAATCCAGAACTTCCAGGGTAGATTTCCCAGAAATGCTTTCCGTTCTATGTGCAGGACCCAAAGGGCAGGCAGAGTTCTGGAGTCACAACGCATGGATGAGATGATGCAAGGAAGAGGATTTTGGATTTGGTAGGAAATGGTTAACATTCTGGGGAAAGGAGGGCTTTTCCAAAGGGATGGGATCTACCTTAACCGGGATGGAACCAGGCTGCTGGCATCAACCTTTTAAAAGGAGTTAAGGGAAAGCAGACAGTTGCCCAAAAGTTTGGAACTATATATATCCTTGAAAGACACTAGCAAAGACTGAAGTTAGGGCATATTGACAGAGAGGTTCCAATAAAGACAAAAGTAACCCAAATGCCCTTATGTACAGAGCAAACAGAACATAAAGATTACAAATTACCCCTGTCTACAGTTAACCAGATTAACATGAATAAATTGTTCCCTGTAAACCGCCCTTGATCTCTGGAAGGGGCGGTATAGAAGAAAAGCATAAATAAGAACATAAGATATGCCATACTGGGTCAGACCAAGGTCCATCAAGCCCAGTATTCTGTTTCCAACAGTGGCCAATCTAGGTCATATGTACCTAGCAGTTTCCCCAAGGGACACAGGTTCCACAATGCTTGTATTGGTTCAAGCATTGATATCCTGGGTCCCTTCTTAATAATGGTTTATGGACGTTTCCTCCAGGAACTTGTCCAAACCTTTTTGAAACCCAGCTACACTAACAGCCTTTACTACATCCTCCGGTAACAAATTCCAGAGTTTGATTACACGTTGAGTGAAAAAATATTTTCTTTTATTAGTCTTAAATAGTTTACCCTGTAGCTTCATTGCATGTCCCCTAGTCTTTCTATATTCTGATAAGGTAAACAATCGATCTACGTTTACCCGTTCCACTCCGTTCATTAATTTATAGACTTCTATCATATCTCCCCTCAGCCGTCTCTTTTCCAGGTTAAAGAGCCCTAACCTTTTTAGCCTTTCTTCATAGGAGTATCCTTCCATCCCCTTTACCATTTTGGTGGCTCTTCTCTGAACCTTTTCTAAAATCGCGAGATCCTTTTTAAGATACGGCGACCAGAATTGCACACAATATTCAAGGTGCGGTCTCACCATGGAACGATATAGAGGCATTATAATATCTTTTGTTTTATTTTCCATTCCTTTCCTTATCATACCTAGCATTCTATTTGCTCTCTTGGCCGCTGCTGCACACTGGGCCGAGGGTTTTAACATGGTATCCACAATGACGCCTAAATCTTTTTCCTGGGTGGTAGTTCCTAATGTGGAACCTTGCATCGTGTAACCATAGTTTGGGTTGTTCTTCCCTAGGTGCATAACCTTGCACTTGTCCACATTAAATTTCATCTGCCATTTTGATGCCCAGTCTTCCAATTTATCAAGATCCTCTTGCAATTTTCCACAATCCTCTTAGGTTTTAACAACTTTAAATAGTTTTGTGTCATCTGAAAATTTGATAACCTCACCCATTATTCCACTTTCCAGGTCATTTATGAATATGTCAAAAAGCAGCGGACCCAGCACAGATCCCTAGGGTACACCACTATTCACCTTTCTCCATTGGGAAAATTGGCCATTTAGCTCTACCCTCTGCTTTCTATCTTTTAACCAGTTCCTGATCCACAATAGCACACTGCCTCCTATCCCATGACTCTTTAGTTTTGCCAAAAGTCTCTCATGAGGGACCTTGTCAAAGGCTTTCTGAAAGTCCAGATACACAATATCAACCGACTCACCTTTGTCCACCTGATTATTCACTCCTTCAAAAAAAACATAACAGATTAGTAAGACAAGATCTTCCTTGTCTAAAGCCATGTTGGCTGTCTCCCATTAGGTCATGACTATCTACATGCTGAGTAATTTTATTCTTTATGATGGTTTCTACCATTTTTCCCGGTACTGATGTCAGGCTCACCGGTCTGAAGTTTCCCGGATCACCCCTGGAACCCTTTTTAAAAATTGGTGTTACACTGGCTATCCTCCAATCTTCAGGTATTAGAGATGATTTTAATGATAGTTCACAGATTACTAATAGCAGGTCTGCAATCTCGTATTTCAGTCCTTTCAACACCCTTGGATGTATACCATCCGGCCCAGGTGATTTGCTACTCTTCAGTTTATCTAATAGTTGTAAGACATCTTCCCGATGTATCGATATTTCCTTCAATTCTTCCGCACCTTTAAATACCACTTCAGTCATGGGTAACATCCCTACATCTTCCTCAATAAAGACTGAAGCAAAGAATTCATTCAGTCTCTCCGCTATCGCCTTGTCGCCTCTTAGTGCTCCTTTAACCCCTTTATCATCTAATGGACAAACTGACTCTCTCACAGGTTTTTTGCTACAAATGTACTTGAAAAGGTCTTTACTTCGCGTTTTTGCTTCCACAGCAAGCTTCTTCTCAAATTCTCCCTTTGCCTGTCTTATCAATGCCTTGCATTTGACTTGCCAGTGCTTGTGCTGTTTCCAGGTTTCGTCGTGTGGCTCTTTTTTCCATAAATAATAAATAAATAAATAAAATAAATAAAGTACAACCTCTAAAATGCTTGTATGCAAATACTAGACGTCTAAAAAATAAGATGGGCGAGTTAGGTATAATTGGTATCGCAGAGACCTGGTGGAAGGAGGTCAACCAGTGGAACTTTGAGATACCTGGGTACAAATTATATCGCAATAATAGATTAGATCAAATTGGTGGAGGGGTTGCACTCTATGTTAGAGAGGGCATTGAGTCACACAGGATTAAAATTTTGCAGAAAACAAAATACACTGTAGAATCTCTATGGATCGAAATTCCATGTACAAAGGGGAAGGCGATGGCAGTGGGGGTGTACTACCAACCATCTGGCCAGGAATGAACAAAATGGATGATGAAATGCTCAAAGAAATCAGAAAATCTAACCAAAGTTATAACAGTAATAATAATGGGTGATTTCAATTACCCTAGTATCGACTGTTATATTTTTTTTGAAGTTCAGAAAGCCTTTAACAAGGCCCCTCATGAGAGACTCTTGGCAAAATTAAATAATGGTATAGGAGGCAGTGTACTATTATGAATCAGGAACTGGTTAAAAGATAGAAAGCAGAGGTTAGGATTAAATGGCCAATTTTCCCATTGGATCTGTGCCGAGTCCACTGCTTTTTAACATATTCGTAAATGACCTGGAAAAGGGAACAATCATGGGGATAATCAAATTTGTAGATGAAACAAAATTATTCAAATTTGTTAAAAAACAGAGGATTGTGAAAAATTGCAAGACAACCTTAATAAATTGAAAGACTGAATGTTTAAATGGCAAATGAAAATTTAATATGGACAAGTGCAAAATGATACACATAGGAAAGAACCCCCCAAACTATGGTTACACGATACAAGGTTAGAAACCAATACCAAGGAAAAATATTTAGGCATCATTGTGGATAACATGTTGAAACCCTCTGCCCAATGTGCAGCGGTGGCCAAGACCGCAAATAGAATGCTAAGAATCATAAGGAAAGGAATGGAGAATAAAACAAGGGATATTATAAAGCCTCTGTATCGTTCCATGTTGCAACCGCACCTTGAATATTGTGTGCAATTCTGGTCGTCGTATCTTTAAAAAAAAAAAAAGAGAGAAGTTAGACTTACCTGCTAATTGATGTTCCTTGAGGAACTCCAGTTCAGTCCTTCCCCACTGGGTAGTGCACCTCCTCCTGCAGCATGGAGACTGGGCATGTCAGATTTGTGACATCATTGGATGTACCCTGCTGGTCTCTCCCATCAGCCCCAGTGAACTATTGACAAAGTAGACTCAAAGGAGCAACAAATAAGTAGCTATAACATCCATTTCAACTTATACCAACTAAACTTAGCTTAACTTAACTTAGCTTAACGTCCCCTAACACAAGAGGGACAACTGCATCTTTGACTTTCTCTTCCCTCCAGGACTTTCTTAAAATAACGACTGCAGGGACCCCGAACCTTCGAAAATAAAATTTTCCGCCGATATTGATAACAAATCCCCCCCCCCCCCCAAGACAACACTGCTTACTAAGACAACTCTTCTCAGGTGGAAATCAGGACTGAACTGGAGTTCCTCAAGGGACATCAATTAGCAGGTAAGTCTAATTTCTCTTTCCTTATCGTTTCTTCCAGTTCAGTCCTTCACCACTGGGATGTATCAGAGCAGTAATTATTGGGAGGGACCTGTCCACCCAGATCGCAAAACCGCTGATCCGAAACAGGCATCGTTCGTCACCTGCACATCCAGGCAATAGTGTTTACTGAAGGTATGGAGAGAGAGGACCTGGTGGCCGCTCTGCAAATCTCCACTGGCGGAACCAAACTATGTTCCGCCCAAGAAGTCGCTTGCGCTCTAGTAGAGTGAGCCCGTAGCACCACGGGCACCTGACGCCCTTGTAAAATATAAGGCTTCTCGGACCCATCTGGCTATTGAGGCTCTGGCCGCCACTTCCCCTTTTTGCGGACCTCCAAAGAGAACCAACAAACGGTCCGACTTCCGGAATGTTTCTGAAACTTTTAAGTATTGACGCAGTGTCCTTTTAATGTCCAACTGACTCAGGCTACGATCTGAAGCGTTCTCCTCCATCGATCCTAATACTGGCAACGAAACCGATTGATTCATGTGAAAAGGTGAAACTACTTTGGGCAAAAAGGACGGCACTGGTCGCAACACCACTTTTTCTCTAGAAAAAGACAAGAACGGCTCACGACATGATAAAGCCTGCAACTCTGAAATTGGGCGAGCCGAACAAATAGCCACCAAAAACACCGTTTTCAAAGTTAAATCTTTGACTGAAGCCTGCTGCAAAGGCTCGAAAAGTTCCCTAGTCAATGCTCCAAGGACTAAGTTGAGGTCCCATGGAGGAACCACCATTCGGCGAGAAGGTCCCAACAGAGATACCACTTTTAATAACCATATGACATCGACATGAGAGCCCAAGGTCGTCCCTTGGACTTTACCTCGATAAGAAAGGGCTGACAGCTGAACCCTCAGGGAACTGGCTGCCAGGTCTTTATCGAATTCGTCCTGCAAGAAACTCAAGATCATTGGGACGGAAACTGTGGACGTGCGGATCTGCCGCTGAGGGCACCAGTCCTCGAATATATGCCAAATTCGCACGTACGCTAAGGATGTGGATCTCTTCCTGGCTCGAAGGTTGCAATCACCGCTGTCGAATAACCCTTCTTTCTTAACCTCGCCCTTTCAATGGCCAAGCCGTGAGAATCGAGCCACCTGAGGCATGCGAAGAGGACCCCGAGTCAAAAGATTTGACGTTGCGGGTAATCGCCAGGGATCCCCATCGAGGAGCCGCACTAGATCGGCATACCATGGACACCTCAGCCAATCTGGCGCTACTAAAAGCACTCTCCCCCAATGCGTTGAACCACTCTCCCTGTGAGCGCCCATGGGGGAAACACATACAGAAGGCCGGACGTCGGCCATTGTTGCATCAGGGAATCAATGCCTTCTGACATCCTTTCTCGTCTTCTGCAGTAAAAGTGATTCGCCTTGGCCGAACGAAAGGTCGCCATGAGATTCATAATCGGAGGACCCCACCTGATGACTATCTGCGCAAACATGTCTGGATGAAGTTCCCATTCTCCGGCATCCACTCAGACCCTGTAGAGAAAATCCACCATCACATTCTCCGTTCCTGCTCTATGCGCTGCCGAGATCGCCTGCAGCCATGGCTCCACCTAAGCAAACAGAGTCTTCGCTTCCTCCTCCATGGCAGTGCTTCCTGTGCCATCCTGCTGATTGAGGTAAGCTACCGTTGCGGAATTGTCGGACAGTACTCGCACTGCTCGACCCATCACCGTGGATTTGAACGCCTGAAGTGCCCATTCTACCACCCAGAGTTCCAGACGTTTGATCGACCACTGGGCCTCCTGCTCGTTCCAAGTTCCTTGTGCGAAAAGATCCCCGCAGTGACCTCCCCAACCTGCGAGACTTGCATCTGTCAATAGCGAGAGCCATTGCAGTTGCTCCAGTGGCATTCCCACCGTCAAATTCTCTGGCAAGAGCCACCACTGAAGGGATTGCCTGATCCTCAAGGGGCAGGGAAGATGTTTGTTTAATGAATCATTCTGGTGAGAACAGCATTGAAGCAACGACCTCTGTAAGGGACGCATGTGCGCCCTGGCCCATGGTACCACCTCCAAGGTCTCCGCCATTGTCCCTAACACCCGAAGATAGTCCCAAGCCGATGGAGCCGGAGTCGACAGAAACTTTCGTACTAGAAGCCGAAGGATATGAGCTCGCCGATCTGGCAGAAACACTGCTCCCAATTGGATGTCGAACCGTACCCCCAAGTATTCTAGAACCTGAGACGGCACTAACCGGCTTTTGGATGCATTGACTACCACCCGAGATTCTGAAGGAACTTCACTACTTTGTTTGTAACCTGAATGCTCTCAGCTCTGGACTTTGCCTGAATCAGCCAATCGTCTAGGTAAGGGTGAACTAAGATTCCTTCTTTCCGCAGGGCCACTGCTACCACCACCATAACCTTGGTGAAGGTATGCGGAGCCGCTGCTAAACCAAAGGGCAAAGCCTGAAACTGAAAATAGCACCATGGAAGCGCAAACCTTAGGAACTTCTGATGAGCTCATCTGATTGGGATGTGCAAGTACGCTTCGGTAAGATTGAGAGATGTCAAGAACGCCTCCTGCCGAACCGCCACTATTACCGAACGCAACGTTTTCATTCGAAAGTGAGACACTCGCAGACAACGATTCACTCCCCTGAGATCCAGAATAGGACAGAGGGACCTGTCCTTCTTTGGAACTACGAAACAGAGTAACGACAGACGCCGTACAACTCCTGCGGTACTGGCACCACTGCGCCTAACTGTAAGAGATGATCTAGTTTGCCGGATTGCGGACGTTCTCTGCTGCCCTTTGCACAGGGACAGAACAAACAAATCTAGAATTGGACGAGCAAATTTGAGAGCATAACCATCGCGTATTACCTCTAACACCCACTGGTCAGACGTTATCTGGACACAGGCAGGTAGAAACCTCCGAAGCCACCCTGCAATCAGCTGAATTCCTACCTGGGCCCACCTCGCTTCATAGTGGTTTTCAGGAAGTCGCAGAGGAAGTAGCTGAGAATAAATAAAAAATAAATAAATAAAATAAACCCCCTCCCCGCTCCTCGAAAAACCCGAAATCCTTGTGCTCGTGAAAGAGTAGTTACTCACCTGTAACAGGTGTTCTCCAGGAGCAGCAGGAATCAGTCCTCACATATGGGTGTCATCAACACCGATGAAGCCCCAGCGGAGCATTTCCCCAGCTTTCTATGAAAGCCTTTGGGAATGCAGGCACGCATGCGCGGTTCCCTTCCCGCCTAAAGGTGCCATCTTACCTCAGTCAAATGACATAGCTAAGAACAGCACACAAAAATGAAAAATAAACTATGTACAACTGCAACTCCCAGGGGAGGAGGGAGGGTTGTGAGGACTGATTCCTGCTGCTCCTGGAGAACACCTGTTACAGGTGAGTAACTACTTTTTCTCCAGGACCAAGCAGGAAGTCAGTCCTCACATATGGGTGACTCCCAAGCTCTGGGCTACCGAGGAACCCAGGCTGAACAAGAGAACTCCCTCTAGTCCCAGCAGCAAAGAAAGGCTTTACAAGGACACAACCTCCACCGGTAGCCCAACAGAGGGCAGGAGTTGCCTAAACCTCAAAGAGATTCCGGAGTACTGCTTGGCCAAAAGCACTGTCCCTACGGGACTCCCTCTCCAGGCAGTAATGGGCCGCAAAAGTCGGGCTTGAAGACCAAGTTGCAGCCCTGCAGATGTCTACCAAGGGCACAGAGCGGAGATGAGCCACTGAGGCAGCCATTGCCCTGACACGGTGGGCCGTAACCCGACCCTGCAAAGGAAGGTCAGCCGCCTTATAAGCCCAAGTGATACAGTCAGCCACCCAGATGGACAAGGTACGCTTGGACACAGCCAACCCCATCTTATTGGGGTCAAAAGAGACAAAGAGCTGGGTAGCCCTTCTATGCCCCTGCGTACGGTCAAGGTAGAAGGATAAGGCCCTCCTACAGTCCAGGGTATGCAGAACTGCTTCCGCCTGGCTTGCATGAGGCCTAGGGAAGAATGTTGGAAGAACCACCTCCTGGTTGAGGTGGAAAGAGGAGACAACCTTAGGGAGGACCTTTGAATGACTCCTAAGGACTACCCTGTTCCTATAAATCCTGGTGTAAGGCCTACCACAGACCAGGGCCTGAAGCTCACTCACTCGCCTAGCCGAGGTAAGGGCTATCAAGAAGAGTGTCTTCCAGGAGAGGAAGCGTAGTGGACAAGTAGCCATTGGCTCAAAAGGTGGGTGAGTCAGTTGCTGCAAGACCACATTCAGCTCCCACTCAGGGGCAGGACGACGGATGGGAGGCTTGAGCAAAAGCAAGCCCCTAAGAAAGCGGGACACCAAGGGGTGACCAGACAGAGAATGTCCCTCCACCAGAGTGGTGAGCTGCTAGAGCTGAGAGGTGGACTCGAACAGAATTGGATTTAAGACCTTGATTGGACAAGTGCAGTAAGTACTGAAGGACTACTGGCACAGTAGAGGAGAAAGGATCTTCTGTACGTAGCTGACATCACACAGAAAACCTTTTCCATTTGAGAGCATAGGTTTTCCTAGTGGACTGTTTCCTAGAGGCTAGGACAACCTCCTCAACATCCTGAGGCAGGCCCCAGGGAGCCAAAACTACCCTTGCAGCCTCCAGGCCATCAAATTGAGAGATTTGAGATTGGGGTGCAGAAGGGAACCCTGCTCCTGTGAGAGACGGTCTGGTTGCAACCCCAGAGGTAGTGGAGGATCCACTGCCAGTTGAAGCAGAAGAGGAAACCAAGGCTGTCTCGGCCACCTGGGAGCCACCAGTAGGACCGAGGCCTTGTCCTGAAGAATCTTGAAGAGAGTTCGGGCCACCAAGGGTGTGGGAGGAAACGCATAGAGGAGGTCCTGAGACCAGGATATCAGAAAAGCATCCGCTGCTATCCGCAGAGGATGTGGTTGCCTGGAGCAGAACTTTGGCAGTTGCTTGTTCATTGGGCTGGCAAAGAGATCTATCAAAGGGAGACCCCATTTCAGGAAGATCTTCTGAACTACTGAAGGATGCAGCTGCCACTCGTGGGGCTGCATTATTCTGCTTAATCTGTCTGCCAGGTAGTTGTCCTGGCCTGGAAGGTACACAGCCTTGAGGAGCATGTTGTGCTTGAGGGCAAAAGAACAAAGGTCCTGAGCCTCCCGACAAAGGATCCTGGACCCAGTCCCACCCTGTTTGTTCACATAAAACATGGCAACTTGGATGTCTGTCTGAATCAGGACAGACTGGTGAGCCAGGGTAGGAGTGAAAGCTTTGAGTGCTAATCGAATAGCTCTGAGCTCGAGAAGATTGATCTGCTGTGCAGCTTCCCAGGGAGACCACAGGTCCTGGGTGCACTTGCCTAGACAATGAGCTCCCCAGCCATGCAGGGAGGCGTCTGTCGTCATCACTACTGTGTACCCTGGAATCTGAAAAGGCACCCCCTTCAGTAGATTGGGTGGGTGCAGCCACCAGTTGAGGGAGTGCAGAAATGGTCTGGACACCCTTATCCTGTCTCTGAGGCGGCCTGTGGCCTGTGACCACTGAGCCCGAAGGCACCACTGCGCAGGACTCATATGGAGCCTGGCATTGGGGGGTCACATGTACTGTCGAAGCCATGTGGCCTAGAAGCCTCAAGCAGAGTCTGGCGGAGACCAGTGACCTGCTGATAAACTGATTTGCCAAGGCTATCAACCTTTGGGCCCTGTCTTCTGGCAAGAAAGCCTTTGCCAGCAGAGAGTCCACTCTTGCTCCTATGAACTCCAAGTCCTGGGAGGGGAGCAAAGTGGACTTTGCGAAGTTTATGACAAACCCCAGCCTTTGGAGAAGAGCAATAGTGCTGAGGGTGGCTTGTTTGGCCTCCTGGCATGTCTGACCCCTGATGAGTCAGTCGTCCAGATAGGGGAAGACAAAGATGCCCTGGTTTCTCAGGTAGGCCGCCACCACTGCTAGGCACTTTGTGAAGACTCTGGGGGCAGAGGTGAGACCGAAAGACAGCACTCTGTACTGATAATGGTTTCCTCCCACAATGAATCTGAGGTACTTTCTGTGGTCTGGATGAATGAGGATATGAGTGTACGCATCCTTTAGATCTAAAGAGCATAGCCAATCTCCCTGCTGGAGGTAGGGCAGAAGTGTCCCAAGAGTAAGCATCTTGAACTTCTCCTTCACTAGGAACTTGTTGAGGTTCCTGAGGTCCAGAATGGGTCGAAGGCCACCGGTTCTTTTGGGCACCAGGAAATACCTGGAGTAGAAACCGTGACCTTGTAAGTGGGGAGGCACAGGCTCCACCACCCTGTCCACCAACAGACCATGAAGCTCTTGCAGAAGAAGGTCTGTGTGCAGGGGAGGCCTTGGAGGCTCCCCTGGAAAATAAGGTGGAAGCAATTGGTGAAAATGGAGGGCACAGCCCTTGTGGACTATCTCCAGCACCCAACTGTCCCCGGTGATAAGGGGCCACTGGTGGGCAAAGAGGGTGAGGTGACCTCCTGTGCAGGGTTGGGAGAGCAGTGGAGGAGAGGCTACACTCAAGGAGTCAAAAACCCCCACCCTGCTGAGTGGTAGCAGGGGCCTGAGGCTTGGGGGTCCTCTGCCTACGGGGACCATTACCCTGGCCCTTGGCTTGCTGACCTTGGGCAGCCTGATATTGCGGGTACTGTTTGTAGGCAGTGCCCTTCCTCGAGTAAAAGGGCTTTTTACCCGAGCCCTTCTTTTTATGAGAAGGGGCAGAGGTCTTCCTCGACAGACTTGTCCGTGTGAGGTGCTCGGTCTCGAGCTGTGCGGCCTTCTCGGTCATGGGCTTGCCAAAAAGGTTCTCACCTCGGCAAGGGACATCGACCAACTTGTCCTGAACCCATGGCTCGAGGTCCGATGACTGCAGCCATGCCTGGCGTCGAGCCGCGATGCCGGCTGCCGCAACTCAGGCCGAAGCCTCGAAGCCATCGTAGGCGGCGCGGGACATGAACTTCGAGCAGTCCCGAATCCCCGAGGACAAGGACTTAAATCTCTGCAAGGGTTCCCCGGAGAGACCAGCAGAGAACCCGGCCAACTCCTTGGCCAGATCCCGCAAGTACATGCCCATGGACAGATGGTAGGACTGGACACGGCAAGCAAGCATCGAGCCCTGGAAGCACTTTCTACTGAAGCCATCGAGGTTCGGGGCCTCCCTGCCAGGGGGCACCGCGGAGTGCATCTTCTGGCTCTTCAGACGATGCATGGCCGATTCCACAACCATAGAATGATGTGGTAGCTGTGCCTTCTGAAAACCAGGGCTCTTTCGGAGTCGATAGATCGAATCGACTTGTTTGCTGAGAACCGGCGCCGAGGCCGGTGCCCTCCCACATACGGAAGAGGAGCCATTCCAGCATCGGAGGAATCGGAACAGTAAAGGCCTCCTTCGGAGGAGAGTCATACTGTAGGGCCTCCTCGGGGTCGGCCGGAATAGCCAAGGCAGCGGCCATATCCCGGACGAACTCCGAGAACCGAGTATCCTCCGGGGGGGGACCTACTCCGGGGCTCAGACTGCGGTAAGTCCGTCGGGACGCACCGAGTCTTGAAGGTATCAGGAGACTCCTCGTCCTCCGTCTCCCAAGCTGACTCGTCCGAGGAGGAGTCAGGGTCCGACCCCGCGGAGCCCTGGAGCATCCGCCCCGACGCCGGAGGCAACGGCATCGACACCCTCGGTCCCGAACAGGAGGTCGAGGGAGACCACGACAGAGGTCGACTCCGAGCCACAATGGACTCAAGTATCGGCTCGGTCTCCGGGGTCGACTTCAAAGTCGATGTCCCGGTGGTCGGGGCAGATGCGCCAGACAGGCTGGCCATCAGTGCCCGCTGCTGCTCCATGAAGGCAGACAATCTGCTCTCCAAGGCTGTCATCCTGAGACTCAGCTCGGGAGACGCAGCAGCCACCGACTCGGGCCCCAGCGGCGCCGGGCCCGACGTCGGCTCCCTGGGAGGAGAGTCCTTGAGGACTACGGGGCTTACGTGTCCAGCAGACTCCAGCTCCACGCAAGGAACTTTTGCAGGCTTCTCGTGTTCCACGGTCCCGGGGCGACGGTCGGGGGTCTTAGACCTGGCCCTTGAGGAGCCAGGGACCTCCGACGACGCCGCCCTCGCGAGCTGCTTCTTCCTCTTGCGTTCCCGGTCGGGGGACCCCCTGTCCGAGGAGCTTCGACGGCACTCGGGATCGGAATCCCGAGATGTTGAGGCCTCAGACGAGGTCCGAGCCCGGCCGGAGGCTGAGTCCGAGAAAAGCCTCTCTTTTTGCTGCTGTCGACTTCTGAGTGCCTTGGAAGACATCTTTCCACATGGCCCGCACGACTTAGGGTCGTGGTCGGGCCGAGGCATCGAAGGCAGCAGTCATGTGTGTCGGTGAGAGACATCAATTTCTTACACCGATCACACTTTTTAAAACCACTGGAAGTCATCGGGGAAAAAAAAAAGAGTCCCCGCGAGGTCAAAGGACCGGCCTTCCAGGGAAAAATAGAAAAAGGGGCGCAAACGGTAGTCACAAAGGGCAAAAACCGAAAAAGAAGGATCGGGCTCGATACCGGTGTACCGAACCCGGCAGGAGGGGAACCAGCGTCGAACCGGAGAAAAAAATAGCGAAAATCACCGAAAAAAATCTAATTTTAACCGGGAACACAGGACACACGTCCGGTGGGCTTCACGTAAAAAGAGACTGAGGTAAGATGACACCTTTAGGCGAGAAGGGAACTAGGCATGCGTGCCTGCATTCCCAAAGGCTTTCATAGAAAGCTGGGGAAATGCTCCGCTGGGGCTTCATCGGCGCCGATGACACCCATATGTGAGGACCGACTTCCTGCTTGGTCCTGGAGAAGCAAATCTTCCTCGTTGGAAACCTCCCAGCCGAGAGGTATGAAAACATCTGAAGTCCCGAAACTGACCTCGCGCAGCATCAGGGTCCTTCCCTGCTTGGGCTTATCTTCCGGTAGTCTACCGCCTTTGGACTCTCCCAACTCCTTAACTAGTTTGTCCAGATCCTCACCAAACATCTTCCCCTTAAACGGAAGCTTACTAAGCTGCAACTTAAAAGAAACATCCGCCACCCAATTTCTTAACCACAGGTAGCGGCGCGCGGCTACCAAAGAAGCCATACTATTCGACAATGACCTAATCAAATCATAGTGGACATCCGCTAGATATGCTGCACCCGATTCAAGCAGTGTCACATCCAATAATCGCTCCTGCTGAGATGGCTGCCGCAACCTCGGCGACCACCTAAGGCAAGCTCTCGCCACAAAGGGCTCCGCAAATGGATGCTTGCAATGAAAGAGCATTAACCTCAAAGGCTTGTCTCAATAAGCCGTCTACCTTCCGGTCTTGCGTATCCTTCAAGGCCGCACTGCCTTCCACCGGAATAGTCGTATTTTTCGTGACCGCTGACACAGCTGCATCTATATGCGGAGAACGGAACCTCTCCTTCTCCTTGTCTTCAAGGGATAGAGTCTGTTCAAAGTTCTTAAGCCTCAAAATCCCATCTCCAGTACATCCCATTCATCTTGAATCATCCGGTCAATCGCCCGGTGAACTGGGAATACTGCCTGACTTTGCCGCACTGCCTGAATGAGAAGGTTCTCTAAAGCCTCCTCTTCTGACGGCTGTACTGAAGCAAGATTAAGGGCCCGAAGGGACTCAGTAATGAGCACAGTAAGCTTGTCCTTGCGAAAAACTTATTATCCTCACTTGATCTTCCGGTTCAGGGATCTCACCTTCCTCGAGTTCGTCAATTCCTGATTCGGGTTCCACCATCTACATCTTCCGTATCCTGCCAATCCGAATCCAAGAGCTGATCTTCAAGAGATCGAGCCCTCTTAAGAGGCCTTAACAAGCTGCCTCCATCCTTTTCGAAGTCAGATTGTTGCCCCTGAGCACCCAGCATCAAAGGCTCTGTGACCGTCTCCTGCTGTCGCAAGCAATACACTTGATGCATAACAAGGACAAAATTTGGAGAAAAATTTCCAAGGGCCGCCCCAGTTCCTAATGGCGCCCCCGAAATGGCTGGCGCTCCTTGACTCTCTAAAGGGGACACGGATGGCCCCTCCAATAGGGATTCACCATCATCCCTTGCCGATGGAACCTGAGTTCCCTCACAAACTTTATCATGGATCTCTTGCTCCATTGTGTTGGAAGTGCATGCGTAGCCCCTACAGACCCCTTCGTCCGAGAATGCGCCCCTGCGGGTGCCGCAGACCAAACACTGCAGCTTTGACAGCATTCGCTATAAAAAAGAAATTGAAGATTCTTCAGAAATGAAAGAGAAATAAAAATACCCCCTTTTTTTTGTGATAAAGGTCCCCGAATCAAAAACCCCACAAAGGCCTCCAAATCAAATCAAAAGAGTTAACGAAATTAACTTAGAATAAGTTAAAATAACTGAAAACCAATGTTAATTTATATTAATTTCCCTTGAAATGAGCTGCTTTAAGCGTTCAGGAAAAAACTAGTCAGCCACGCTGCTCACCCGTGGGCCGAAAAAAGCGCGGGAACTCTAGCCCGCTCAAGACAGCAGGGCCTGATTGCGTGCGCTGCACCAAGAGTAGGGCCCAGAAGCCTCCCGCTTGACCACGTGTCGGCGGGTCCTCCTCCTCTCCGCCGGTCCTAAAAACATTGCCAGGTCCGTTACCTGCTTCTACCGCATGCCCTGCTATCCACAACGCTGATCACATCGAACTGTGATCTGACATGCCCAGTCTCCATGCTGCAGGAGGAGGTGCACTACCCAGTGGTGAAGGACTGAACTGGAGGAATGATAAGGAAAATAAGATATAGTGGAATTAGAAAAGGTACAGAGAAGAGCCACCAGAATGGTAAAGGAGATGGAAGGATACTCCTTTGAGGATAGGCTTAAAAGATTAGGGCTCTTCAACATGGAAAAGAGAAGGCTGAGGGGAGATATGATAGAGGTCTATAAATTAATGAACAGATTGGAACGGGTAAATGTAGATCGATTTTTTATGCCATCAAAAGACTAGGAGACATGCAACGAAGCCACAGTGTAATCCATTTAAGACTAATAACATTTTTTTTTATTCAATGCATAATCAAACTTTGGAATTTGTTACTGGAGGATGTAGTAAAAGCTGTTAGTGTAGCTGGGTTTAAAAAAGCTTGGACACGTTCCTGGAGGAAAGGTCTATAAACCATTGCCCACGTTCCCTGTAAGTATTAGTGTATGTGTCTCATATCCCCTCGTGTTAAATGTATCCCCCAATTGTGTTGTGACCACTTTGATTGAAGGATAAGGTGGTATACAAAACTGTCCAAACAAATAAATTATTAAAGAGGACCCAGGAAATCCATGCTTGCCACAATACTAGCATTGTGGAACCTGTGGGGCTTTTTTGGAAACAGCTAGTTACTTGTGACTTGGATTGGCCACGGCTGGAAACAGGATACTGGGCTTGATGGATGTTGGTCTGTCTCAGTATAGCATATCTTATGCTCTTTATCTAGAAAGAGTAAATGAATGGTGGTCTCTATCAACATAAAAGGCTTTAATTCTTAGCAGAAGAGAAGCATATTGCAAGAAGAAGGGGCATGGCTACAAGCCAATATGGAGGGCTCAGGAAAAAGCACTGCCGAGTAGGAAATATGACAGTTTTTCTGGCTGCTAACACCTTCCCAAGAAGAGAGGGATGTCACCCATATGTGAGGACTAACGTCCTGCTTGTTCCTGGAGAATGGGAGGTATCTGATACTTAATTTGCAGGTGGAAGGCACCCAAATGGAACTTTTCCCATTGCAATGGGAAAAGGCAATGGCAAAAGCCAGAGGGATGCTTGGGTGTATAGGGACAGGAATGGCCAGTAGGAAAAAAGGAGGTGATAGTGTGTTTGTATAAGTCTCTAGTGAGATCTGATTTGGAGTAGAAACATAGAAATATGATGACAGAAAAAGACCACATGGCCTATCTAGTCTGTCCTTCCATATCAACAACTACAACAGTCCCCTTTTTTCCTTTAGAGATTGTCTGTGTTTATCTCAAGGTGGTTATCAGTAGGGAGAGTGTAGGTATGGTAATTCTTGATGAGGGTAGGGAGGACTTTTAAATTACACGCAACCCTCAGTTGGATAACTCCAGGGAGGGCTGGTAATAAGGAGAATAGCAGAGCATTACTGGGTATGATGGAAAGATTAGGATTGTTAGATAGTTGGAGGGTGCAGCATGGGACACAAAAAAAAATACTTATTTCTCCCCACCTCAAAAGTATAGCAGACTGGATATCATTTGGGTGGATTGTAGTTTGATGTCTAAAACACTGAACACGGATATTTCTCAGATCACATGGTCTGATCATGCACCGGTAGAATGTTATCTGAACCTGGGCAGAGAGGATTGCAGGTGGGCAGGCCTCTATTTTCGGAGACTAAATGACTTGTTATTAGAGAACAATGTATGCATTGAGTGGATTGAGGGAACATTGGGACTTTAATTTGGAAAGACTCAAAGGCATTTTTAATTTGGGAACAAACCAAGCAGATTGATAGCTTATGCTTTCATCTGATGTACTAAGTAACAAATGGTGTTTAAAATTAAGACGAATGAAGAGAGGATGGAGATGGGATTTGACCAAATTCAGGTGGTGTTTAGGCAGTACTCAGAAGTTATATACAATGGGGGGGGGATTGCAGTCTCTAGATTACTCTATTGCTATCTCCCTGAGCTCTCCAATGAGGAGGCATTTTCAGAAATGGAGGTGTTGGAGGCCATTGAAGCTTTGAAAATAGGTAAAGTGCCGGGCTTGGATGGCCTAATTTTTTATAAAAAAAAAAAGTTTAAATAGTTGCTGGTGGGGCCTTGGGGCTCATGTCCTGCTGGACTCAGAGAGGCAGGAGTGACAGTGATTCCAAAGGGAGGTAAAGATGCTACACAGGGCACTAAGAGCTGCACAATCTCCTTAAATTAACTTAGATGCAAAGATCTTGGCAAAAATGTTGGCTGTTTGGCTGGGCAGAGCGATACCAAGGTTGGTAAAGGAAGACCAATCTGGTTTTATCCCTGGCAGACAGGCGAGTGACATCAGGAGGATGTTGCAGCAGATATGGGTTATGAAGAAAAGAGCAGAACCAATGGTGGTGATCAAAGTGGATGCCGAAAAGGCATTTGACAAAGGGCTTTTATGTTCCAGGTTCTGAAGACAGTGGATATAGGGTTGAGATTTATAAAATGGGGTATAAGCACTATAGTCTAATCAGAGGGTGAGAATTAGAATTAAAAGGAGGGGGGTTACAATGATTTTTTTTTAATGGGGGGTAACAAGGTAGAGTTGCTGTCTCTCTCTTTTGCATAGAACCCTGGGCAGAAAGGGCAAGATCAAATGTTGACACAGATAGGGCCACACAGTATACTCTGACCTAGTGCCTACACCATACGGACTTTAGCATATACATCACCTGTACATAATTTATGTGTTAAAACTCCCAGTTCCCCCTCCCTTTGCATGCTATAAAGTTCTCCAGTTATGTTTAAATTGTTATCTGTAACTATTGCCAGCTCTCTGTAAAATTAAAATTATAATGTAAACCGCCTTGATTACAAGATAAGGCGGTATAAAAAAAACCCTGTTAAATAAATAAATAAGATCGCATTATTTGTGGACAGCATGATATTTCCTTGGTGAGGCTGCTTATGTCCCTTATCCGTACTCCTTAAAAAGATTAATTAGTATAGTAGGTAGTGGGGTTAAAGATTAACTTGAGCAACATGGAAATATTGGGGGGGTTCATAATGGGGCATGATCTAGTGCAGAGGTTACAAGAAAAGCTCCCCTTCAGGTGGGCCAACGTAGTCAAGTACTACTACTACTGATCATTTGTATAGCGCTACAAGGCATATGCAGCGCTGTACAAACACAAATAAAAGACCGTTTCTGCTCATCAGAGCTTACAATCTAGTCGACAGACAACACAACAGCTGAGGACAAGGATATATGTGTGGGAATGGTAAGGAAACACATAGAAGACTAAGCAGATCAGGATCCAAAAGCAGCCTTGAAGAGGTGAGTTTTCAGCCTGGATTTGAAAAGGGCCAGATATGAAGCCTGACGTACAGACTCAGGTAGTTTGTTCGAGTCATAAGGAGCAGCAAGGTGAAAGGATCAAAAGGAGTTGGCAGTAGAAGAGAAGGGGCAATGATAGAAGCCATCTGCCAGAATTGGGGAGGGAGCCAGTGAAGCAGCTTGAGATGACGGGTTATATGAGCATGTAGAGGCTGGTGGAAGATTAGCCACACAGCTGAGTTTTGAACAGATTGAAGGGGGGAGAGATGATTCAGAGGGAGACTAGAAAGGAGCAGGTTGCAATAGTCCAGACGGCAGGTGACTAAAGAGCAGATAAGTGTCTTAGTAGTGTATTCAGAAAGGAAGGGGCGAGTTTTGCTGAAGTTATAGAGAAACAAGAGTTTTAGCTATCAGTTGGATGTGTGTGGAAAAGTAGAGGACGGCGTCAAAGTCATCTCCAAGGTTGTGAGCCGAGGAAACAGGGAGTAGTAGAGTGTTATCCACAGAGATCGAGATAGAGGGGAAGGGGGAGGTGGGTTTAGAGAAAAAAAAAAAGAAGCTTGGTTTTGGCCATGTTCAATTTCAAACAGCAGTGAGACATCCAGGCAGCAATGTCAGATGGGCAGGCAGAGATCCGGGTCTGGATTGCCGGAGAGATTTCAGGTGTAGAGAGGTAGATCCGAGAGTCAACAGTGTAAAGATGGTACTGAAAACCATGGGAGGAGATAAGTGCAAGGGAATAGGTATAGAAAGTGGGCCCAAGACAGACCCTTGGGGTACACCAACTGAAAGTGGAAATAGCAGTGGATGAAGATCCACCAGCACAAATGCGGAAAGTGCGATAGGAGAGATAAGAAGAGAAGAGATCTACCTCTCTACGCCTGAACTCTCTCCAGGAATCCAGACCTGGATCTCTGCCTGCCTTTCTGACATTGCTGCCTGGATGTCTCACCGCCGCTTGAAATTGAACATGGCCAAGACTGAACTTCTTATCTTTTCCCCTAAAACCTCCCCTCCTCCTTTCTCAGTCTCTGTGGATAGCTCTGTACTCCTTCCTGTTTCCTTGGCCCGCAATCTGGGGGTTGTTTTTGACTCCTCTCTCTCTTTCTCCACACATATTCATCTCGTAGCTAAGACCTGCCATTTCTTTCTCTATAACATTAGCAAAATCCGCCCTTTCCTTTCTGAACACACTACTAAAACACTTATCCACTCCTTAATCACCTCCCGTCTTGACTACTGTAACCTACTCCTTGCTGGTGGTCTCCCTTTGAATCATCTCTCTCCCCTTCAATCTGTTCAGCACTCTGCTGCACGGCTAATCTTCCGCCAGCCTCATCATGCCCATATTACTCTTCTTCTCAAGTCACTTCACTGGCTCCCTATCTGTTTCTGCATCCAGTTCAAACTTCTCCTGCTGACCTATAAATACATTCACTCTGCGGCTCCTCAGTACCTTTCTTTCTTCTTTCCTTACAACCCCCCTCGGGAACTCCGCTCTTCTAGCCAACTGCTTCTATCTGTGCCTTTCTCTTCTACTGCTAACTCCAGACTTCGCTCCTTTCACCTTGCTGCACCTTACGCCTGGAACAAACTACCTGTGTCTGTATGCCAGGCACCTTCTCTAACCCTCTTCAAAACCAGGTTGAAAGCTCACCTCTTCGCTGCTGCTTTTGGATCCTGACTCACCTGATCTCCTTTTTCTTTCCCCTTGTTTTACCCCTGCTTACACCTTCTGTGTTTTGTCTTAACTAGATTGTAAGCTCTGATGAGCAGGGATTGTCTCTTACATGTCTGTGCAGCGCTGCGTACGACCGGTAGCGCTATACAAATGCTTAGTAGTAGTAGTAACCAGGATAGCACAGAGCCTTTAAAACCAAGCAAGGACAAGGTGTCAAGGGGAAAGGGGTGGTCAACAATGTCAAAAGCAACAAAAAGGTTAAGGAGGATGAGGCCCTTAAATTTTGCCAGGAACAGGTTGCTGGTGACTTTGGCAAGTCGTTTCAGTAGAATATAAAGGACAAAAGTCAGATTGCAATGAATCCAAAAGGGCTTGAGAGGACAGAAAGTCAAGGCAACAGCGGTGAACTGCACGTTCAAGTAGTTTAGAAACAAAGGGGGGGAGGAAGATGGGTCAATAATTAGAAGGACAGGTAAGGTCTAGTGAGGATTTCTTGAGGAGAGGTGTGACCACAACATGCTTGAAGGCTGCAGGAACAGTTTCCGTGAAGAGCAATATGTTTACACCTGCTGGGGATGCTTTGCCATCAAAGGTAGCTTCCAACTCTCAGCATGCATTCATGAGACTGCACGTGGGGGAAACAAAAAGGCTGACCCCTGGGCGGCCTGTCATCGAGGGCTTGTTTAATATCAACTGGTTTGCAAGGCGCGTAGCCGTTAGCATACAGTTGTGGTATAACCTAAGGGGTATGGACACAAGGGGCATTATAGGCCCCACTTGGGAGCAAAGGAGTACTGTTTTGGTGCCCTGATCCGAGTGCTGTTATCAATAGGAAAGCATAAGGTGGTGGTGATGTCCACAGGTGTTGTTACTGGACCGATGGATAACCACTTGAAGCCCAAGAAGGAAGGTAATCCCTCTGCAGGTAGTGTATTTGCTTCTCTGCATGTTTCAGGGGAATCTCCGAGTTCTCCGGATTGCACTCCACACTCCCATTGTGACCCAATGGGCAGTAGTTAGTCTTTACAGCAGAGTACATCTTTTATTGCATCTGGATCTTTTAAAGCTGTATCCTGGATGCTTCCTCCAGTTGACGCCAGGGAGGTACCTGACAGAGCAGACTTTAGTCAATACACTTTCCCAGCTTAGTGCGTTCTCACAGGAGACAGTAACAAGACTGTGTAAAGTTAAGGAGCAGGTGGACCTTTTAGCTAACAAAGTTCTTAAGTGTGAAAGTCAATGTTTCTCTCTGCAGACTTTTAGTGCCTGTACTGTTAAGATATTTTCAAACCTTTCTAATGTATGATGTGTAATTAGACTATCCTTAAGAGCAAAAAATATTTGTTTCTTGAATTTTCCCTTTTATTTATTTACATTCTCTTATATACCGCGCTATTCTGCATCAGTGCGGTTTACATTGAACAAACTAAAATTACATTGAACAGGGTATTATAACTTGGAGATAACCCTCCATAGCCCATGTTCCCTGTAAAATAGTTAAGTGGCTTGTCCAAGACCACAAGGAGCACCTGTGGGACTAGAAACCCTAGTCCTTCCAGCCCAAGGTTGCTGTCCTCTAGTGGGATTTGAACCCCCGACCTTCCGGCCTGAAGTACCTTGCCCCAACCACTAGGCTACTCCTCCACTCATTTTGCCATTTGTTATCCCCAGAGGTCTTAATTTGAAAGTACCTCAAGGAGGGTTTGTTTTTATCCAATGCTGACTCAATGGTATTCTCAAAACCCATATAAATTAAATTGATCCATAAAAATAAAGCCAAGGAAAGAAACAAGTATTCAAAAACAATAGATGAACACACTAAAACAAATCAATAATAAAATGAATATAATAAATTCAATAAATAGACATCAAACAAATATTTAAAAAAACGACAGGAAAGGGGGGTCAGGGAGAGGGGGAAAGGGGTGGAGAAAGGGGGGAGGGGAAGAAAGGGAGGAGAGGAGGGAGAGGAAAGAAAAGGGGGGGGGGGATAAGAGGGATGGTGGGGGGGGTTTAGATTATAATTCATGATGTTTTCCTTTCCCTTCAGTTTTATTAGATACAACAGGAGGATATTTATTTGAGGGAGAACTTCTTTATGGTTGGTGTAATGTTTTTCCAATCAGTTTTGCTGCACGTCGCATCCTTTTTCAAGTATGTATTCACTGTCACATTGCATTTTTATGGATTATGGTTTTATTTTATTTATGTAGTTATATTTTTCAGCTTTTACATGTTTTATGTTGGTTCTAGATGGCCTTCCTTTTATATATACCTCTTGGAATGTTGCAGATCTAAACTCATAATAAGGGGTCTTGGTATGAAGGCGGCACCTGATCTTTATTTTGATGATGATAATTTTGTTAAATGTTGGAACGCTAAAATGGTTCGGGCTCTTCAACCTGGAAGAGAGACAGCTGAGGGGAGATATGATAGAGGTTTATAAATTATAAAGGATGGATAACTTGCTGTTTTATTATGGTGGCGAGATTGCTAAAGTTTGGAGACATGTGGAGGCTCCCACTATTTTAAGTTGCTAGCTTGAATGCAGTGGGTATACTCCTAGTAGGTTAACACCAAGAAGAAACCAGTTGGGAAATTTTGGGAGGACGTGGGGTCCATATATGGAATGGAATAAAGGGAAGAGCATACGAGGGTGGGGAGGGTATTTCTAGAGGGTGGTTGGGTGGAGTCGTGGTTGGGGGGGGAGAGGTATTTTGGTATATCTAATTATGTTTCAGAGTGAAGCAATGTATGGTACTGGGGATGGATCGGAGGGGAGGGATGGGTGAAAATGTAAAATGAACACAGTAGTATAGAAATTGTTTCTTTTTGCTGTGATTAGGGTGTAATAATTTTGCATTTGTGAGCAAACGTACCTATGGGGCTTGGCATGGGAGACGCTGTGATTCTGTTTTTGGAGTTGTATTCTTTGGTGTTTAGTTAATAAAGTATAAATTAAAAAATAAACCCACACATTAAGAGCAAAACCTTGGCACGATTTAGTAAAAGGGCCCCTTAAACTCTAATGAAGTTCTAGCAGCCAAAAAAAACGGATTCCTTGCAGTTTGCTAAGCCTTTTACTGGACCAACATAAATATGATCCACAGATCTACACAACTTTCATAGCCACTTTGGCTCTTTCTGCAGATGACACTTCTGTTTGTAAGAACCATAAGCAGACATTAAAAGGTAGTTGTTGTTTCTACATACCTGGGCAGAAAGTGATACCAAATGGGTTCCAATGCAACCCTTCCCCAACTACACTGCAATTGAGACTATTAAAACAATGAAGACCCATTGAGTTTATTTCAGAGGCAGGCCAGATTCAATGGACTTAGCACTGACCTGCTAAGAATATATTGTGGCCAATGGTGATGAACTTCTGCAGTGGCCCATAATTAAATAAAACAATACCAAAATATTTTAAAACGACCTATTCCAGACGTACTTCAGAAAAGCCACCTTAAAAGTTTGGATGCACTGAAATACTAACTGCAGAGATTATATCAGAGTGCACAAGAATGGGAGGAAAAAATCTTTTTAAAGAAATTTTCAAAATGTTTGGGATTTATATACTTTAGGAAAGACCACCTTGTACCCCCATGATTCAGCAGCCTCTTGCTGTCCTTCTCAGGTGGCCTTCTAATTTTCAGACAGCACTCTGGTCAGGGGTCAGAGGGAATAAGATTCAGCATCAGAGGAAAATCTGTTATCCAGAAGTTTACAATAATGCTCTCCGCTTATGGGCAAGATTCATCTTGGCTTTGTTCACATCAACTGGACAAAATGCAAATTTATGAACTGAAAATATTTAACACTTTAATGCATTACAGAATTAGAAGGAAACTCATTCATACCTCTACTTTGGATGCCAAAAACACACATGTTGGTGCCATTAATACTGGATCTATACTTTTAAGAGAATATCTGAAAAGATTAAACATGTATGTATTAGTGCAAAGTTAATAAAAACTACATTTGCAGACAGCTGCACCGCACAAGATCTTCAGAAGCAGGATGGGAAACAGGTTTTTAACAAAAATTAGGCGCCAATTAAAAATTCTGAGGAGCCAAAGGAAAAAGTGTTTTGCTTTTTTTTTATTTCACTTTTTTTATAATTCTTTGTTTTTCTTTTAACATTTTTGCTCTCCCCTTCCCCTCCCACACCCTGGTGGTGGTCGTTCTGTCTGGTCCAGGCCTGACCCTGGCAAAAACTTTCACCTGTTCTATTGGCAGGCACCAAATTTAGGTACCCATGCAACTTGGTGCCTACGTTTTTCCCAGGGGTACGCTGGAGGATCAACTTGCAAGTTTTGTGGCTCTGTTATAACAGCTCTCAAACATGTCATATTTGCACAAGAGGTCAAATAACCAGGTTGGTGCATGCCAATGAATCCCATGCAGTCATAACTGGTCCGAAAGCAGACTAGTTAGTCTGAGAAATACTGCTCTAGCATTTCCTCCTTTGGCCTTATTCAGTCTTGTTGGACCTCACTTCTTACCTTTTTACACTTTGGCGATTTTTGGCTTAACTCCTCCACACACACATACACATACCCCCCCCTCCTCCCCTGCCTCAGATATCAAGATCTCATCCCCAAAGTCTATTCCTAAGCTGTTCAGGTTATAATCATGCTTTCCATATGTCATGACAATGGCTGGTAAAGAGTTCTTATAAGAATCAGCACAGCAGTAATCTCTCAATCCTCTCAGATGCCTAATGGAGAGAGTAATGAAGGTGGAACGTGCAGAAATCTTAACCACTGGTGTCTCCTCAGGAAAAAAAAATAAAAGCAACCCCCCCACCCCCAAATTCAGCTATTCGTTTTTCTTTTTCTTTTTTGGGGGGAGGGGGGAGAGGAGAAGAAAGAATGGCATGGAGATTTACACCTATGCTTAATAATTTTACATTATGGGCTCACATTTTCAAAATAATACTCAGGGTGGCTTATGACATTAGAACTCAGGCACAAGAACTCTCTGCCCAAAAGGTACATATTATCTAAGCGGGGACCTAGGCATGTCACTATCTTCCAGTGTGCCTCAAGGCAAGAAGTAGCATCAGTGGTAGAAGTCAGATTTGAACTATGGATTCTATGGCTCTCAGTCCACTGCTCTTATCAACAGGCCACACTTCCTTCCATTAACATGCTTGGTCAAAAAAATTCAGTTAGACAGTTAATATCCACGGGCATAAGATACATAACATGCATAAATACTGAAAGAAACTGTGTACCTTGCATAGAACCTCTTGAAGTAGACTGTGGCTGTAGCAATAACCTGTTGTCTTAGTTTAAGATGCTCTCCTAAAGCTTGGATAACTGAAATACAGTTTAAAAAACAACGTTTTTCGGGAGAATAGTTGTAACCTAAGTAACAATGCAGAATAGAGACTGTGGCAACCAAATTCATTGCTTAGATCCTAGAAAGTATAAAGTTATTTTTGAATCTTACTGCATAACAAATTACAATACATACACTCCATGTGGCCTGACGACCCTTACCGCCAAATTAGCGCCTTTGAAAAAGCAAGTTAATCGATGTGCATATTTGTCCTACTCTCTGTAAATAATGAATATGTGCTCAATGTAAAATAGTTAATATTTTCTCTGTAAAATAGTTATTATATGCTCAAAAATGTTCTATGTAATTGATGTTTACCATGTTCTCTGTAAACCGCCCCTGATCTCTGGAAGGGGCGGTAAAGAAAAGCACACAAATAAATAAGTACATTTTGCATTAACAGTGACCACTCGCTCCACACTTTCATTTCTCCTTGCCATTTTGCAGCTGGACACAGTGATAACATTGATACTACAGAGTACCACAGATTAGTGTTCTTTGTTTTAGTTTGCTGAACTGCCTTAGCAGCACATTTTAAAAAATTCACTAGAGATTAGAGGCGGTACATAAAAAAAGGAAACAAATTTCTCACCGAGATGAATAGTGGATTCTCTTCGGTTAAACTAGAAATAGGAAGGTTAAGAAAACAAACTCACTGATTCAGAGAACAGTTTTCTTTCCAAGGATAGAAATTCGAAAAAATTTAGCAGATTTGCAAACTTACCAATTTTTCCATTTCTAGTCTTGCTTGGGGGGGGGGGGGGGAAATCACACAGATAAGATCCTCCCTCCCCCCCAAAAATCATATTTTTCCCCCACAGCTTTCATTAGCTTGCATTCTCCATATACTCGCACTTCTGTAGCTTAAAATATTCTGTAGGCAGCAGAAAGTTCAACGAATGTTATGCACCACACATCTGTTCAATAACCACAAGAAAGAACCGTGTATATGGAGGATAAAGTCAAGATTTCAGCTAATAACAGTCCAAATAAATGTTAGAAACTGGACACAAGGACTGCATGTTACAGCAAATAATTTGTAATGGCTGATAATGTAAATCTAAATAAAAGGCTGTGTTTAATGTAAGTTTATGAAAAAAAGATATTACCATTAGTAAAAAATATCTGTAGTTTCCAATACTCCTCTTCTGTCAGAAATTTCAGGTCTTTTTGGCGTTCCTTCAACAAATCTTGTTTATCCAAAATCCACTGTAAACTAGAAAATGAACAAAACTGAGGACCAGCAACACAAGAGCCTCACTGACACAGATAAGGTATGTACTCATTTAAGAGAGGTGGCGCTCAAACTGTGGTTCCTGGACTTCTGGAGGTCTCAAGTGGATTAACAGAGGATCTCCGACCCGTGAAATGTCAGTGCCATCCCTGAAAAGCTCCAGTATGGAACAGCAGCCACGAAATGCCACAGACCACAGCCAGATGAACAGGTTTTGTGGCACGGATCAGAGGAGCAGCAGTCTCATAGGGTTAGATACAGTTGTGGTCAACATTATTGGCACCCTTGCATTTTAGATATGTTATGTAGAATATCTTGAGAAATAATTGGAAATATTCCAACTGTATGTCATCATAATATATTAATAGTATCTTCAAAGGTATACAACAACAAAAAAATAGATGTCTACACAAGTGGAGTGGAGGAGTAGCCTAATGATTAGAGCACTGGCTTGGGCAAGTCACTTAACTTGGATTTTTCTAATACAATGGAGGGTTATCAATGTCCCTGTTTAATGTGCATTACCAAGTTTAAGTTACAATGTAAACCACATTGACTGAAATAAAGTGGTATAAAAAACCCTGTTAAATAAAATAAAACTTAGACGTAGTAATTTCTGTGAAAAAAACAAAAACAAAATGTGACCTGGACTAATATTTGGTTGTACAACCTTTGGCATTGATGACAGCCTCCAAACGTTTCTTACATCTGTCTGCTGGTAGTTTCAAACTTTCAATTGTGATTTGTTCCAGCTCATGAATGTTTCCAGGATTCATTTTTACCAGTGGCAGATTTCAGCTCTTTCCAAAGGTTCTCACAATTAGATTGAGATCAGGACTCATTGCTGGCCAGTTTAAAAAAGTCAATTTGTTTCCTTTTTTGTGCGCTTATGGATGTATGTTTTGGGTCACTGACCTGCTGGAGGACCCAGGACCTTCGACCCAGACCTAGCTTTCTGACCATAGGAGCACATTTTGCTCCAAAATACCTCCATAGTCCTCTGACTTCATGGATTCCTTTAATATGTTCCAGGCCTCCATTTTCTGAAGCAGCAAAACAGCCCCACAGCATTATGGAACCTCCACCATATAACTGTAGGAAGGGCGTTTGTGTTTTGCTTATAAACTTCATTTCTTCACCTGTAAATGTATCACTGGTCTGCATTGCCAAAGAGCTCAAGTTTAGTTTCATCTGTCCACAGAACGTTTTCTCAGAAGGATTGTGGCTTCTACGAGTTGGTTTGGGCAAAGATCAGGTGTGTATTTTTATGTCTATCTTTGAGCAGTAAGATCCCTTCTTGGCCCTCGCCCATGAAGTCCTTCTTTGTTTAGTGCGTAGCGTATGGTGCGGGTTGAAATCACCGCTCCAGATTACTCCAGGTCAGCTTTAAACTCTTTGGATGTTGTATGTAGTATTTTTCTAACAGTTTGCATTAACTTCAAAGACTTCTTGGATTAATTTACCTCTTCCCACCACATCATGGGAGGGAGGTTCTTGGCAATTCCATGAGCAGAATACATCTTAACATTGCAAACTGTAGACACAGGAATTCCAAGATCTTTGGAGATGGCCTTGTACCCCTTTGAAGTTTGATGTTTGGTGATAATGGCTTTTCTGATGGTCTTAGGCAGCTCTCTTGTCTTCACACATTGTAAAAATGGAACAGGGAGTGAATGTGGCTATTTTAGAGCCATCATTCATTGGTTGATTCAAATCATGCAAGTACTGACAATTGATCACATGTGAGTAACTTTACTGCAATTCAAATGTTTGTAAGGGTGTCAATCATGTCTTGGCAATGTCCCAGTTTTTATACTATTTCCTTTTTTAAATTGGTCTTGTTTTATTTAATTCTTTTGTGTGTCAAATAGATGTGCATATATAGTCCAAAGCCATTTTATTGACCATTTTTTTAAAGGAGATATTGGGCATTAAGGGGTTGAACTACAAGGGTGCCAATAAATGTTGGCCACAATCGTATGAAGGAAACTAGGGAAAGAAGAAGGAATGGAGGAAAGACCCGTGGGGGGGGGGGGGGCACTTTTCTAGCTGCATCGTGTCTCAGACTGCTGTGCACACATCATCTGCAGAGAAACTGGTGCCACTCACACATATAAGGAAAGAGAATTGGATTTAGCTGATGCCTTTTCTCAGAAGTTCAAGGCGAGTTAAACTCAGATACCAGACGATTAGTAAACTGCTCCCCTCTTCCCTTCCTGCTGCTACGCGCATTATGAACAAAACCCAAAAATTAACAGGTGTTAATCCAAAAGTTAGCAGTGTGTCACTAATGGGCTGTGAAAAAACAGAATGAATTTATATTCTAAACCGGTGCTAAGTTTCAAAGGACAAACTTTTGATTTGTATCATGTGTAACATTTATTATTAAGAGCGGCAAAGAAAGCGGGTACAAAAGACTGGCGGATATCAAGTTCATGTTTATGAAACACCTTTTATTGACCCCTATGCGTTTCGGCCCACAGGCCTTCTCCAGGTGTTTTTTTTTTTTTTTAGAAAACAAACCTTCAAGGCGGAAAACACAGAATACTACGGGATACGTGGCAATTGTCTTTTTTAAATTGACAAGACTTTAGAAGGTCTTTGTACCCGCTTCCTTTGTCCCTATTTGCAGCTTGCAGGTACTTTGTTGCTCTGCTTAGTTTATATCACAGGTACACTAAAAAAAATTTTTTTTAAACTGCCTCTAATGTTTCGATTGATTTTTACGTTTTTTGGTGCGCTGAATCCAAATCTGGTAACCAATTTGCTCCATCACGTACAGATTTTTTGCTACATTGGGTTAGCAGTTTGAGGTGAACGTTTCAGATTGAGTGCGATCGAGATAAAAGTTTCTTGGATGAATTCTTTATACTAATTGTTTAGTAGTTATTCAAATAAGAATAAAGAAAATTGTAACAAGGCAGCACATAAGAATAGAGTAATGTCAACAAAACACACTGTGATGGTAGCAAAATTGTCTGCACTTACATGTGCACAAACATTGAGCATATAAGAGCGAGGTTAGACACAAAGCAAAGCAAAGAAATGTGCAAAAAATGTTGTACAGGTATGTATGTAAGAATAGAAAACGCAAACCGCACCATTGCAATACATGAAGACAAACACCCGATGGTGTGAAAATAAAATTCTAATAAATGAGATCCGACACTGTGGTAATAACTAGCAAATTTTTATTTCAAAGTTTAGTAAAAACACGATATTTGTCAACACAGTTTAGATTTTAAAGTCATTCTTGGGTCAATCAATCTCCTGGTGGGCCCGTTTCTTCTTCCCCCGAATGCTTCCCTTGGTGCGCTGCTTGGCGTATTTTTCATCTGGGGTTTCCCGCAGCAGCAACCAGCAGAAATCAGCCATCATAGTGGTGTTCCATCTTCCTTGGTACCTTCTCTCTGCATCCTTGATGTCCTTGTTCTTCACTGTACGCCCCCAAGTTTTCGGGAAAGTAGTTCACATGGGAGTGCAAGAAATAGACTTTCAGGCTCATGTTACAGCCTTGTTCTTTGAAGGCATTGAGCATCCTGGCAACAATATCCTTATAGTTCTCATCCCGCCTGTTCCCCAAGAATTTGAGAACAACATCCTTGAAGGAATCCCAGGCTTCTTTTTCCTTCTCAGACATCGTTTCGGGGGAACTTTGAGCAAAGGTACCGAAAGCACTCACCATCTTTTGGAAGGGACTTGATGAATTGCTTAATGAGACCCAACTTAATGTGGAGAGGTGGTAATAGAATTTTATCACGAGGTACCAAGCTCTCATGAAGAACATTTTTCTCACCGGGTCTCAAATACTCCCGAATTGGCCAGTCTTTTTTCCCCCAGTGTAGGTCGCGGGCCCGGCTATCCCACAAGCAAAGGAAGCAGGGATATTTGGTGAAACCGGATTGCTGCCCTAATAGCATGGATAGAATTTTAAAGTCTCCACAAATCATCCACTTATGCTCATCATAACGAATCTTCTGAAGAATCAGGGCCAAATTCTCGTATTTTTCTTGGAGAATAACAGAGTGAGCAATAGGAACTGAAGCGAATGTGTTGCCATTATGAAGAAGAACACCTTTTATGCTGTCTTTTGACGAATCAATGAACAGCCGCCATTCAGCAGGATCATACTTGAGTTTAAACTTTTCCATCACTCCGTATACATCGTTGCAAAATACCAAATCTTCCTCTTTGCTGAAATACTTCAAAAATTGTGTCTCGCGGTTGCGGTACCAATAAAAAGTTGTTCCTGGTGACAATAGATTTTTCTGTTTAAGCCGAGAACCTAGCAGTTGGGCAGCATCTTTTGGGAGTCCTAAATCCCGGACTAAATCATTCAATTCAGCTTGAGAGAAAAGTTCAGGTTTCGGATCTGGTTCAGTTTCAAACTCGGAAGTACTGGACTCATCGGGAAAAGCCATCTGATGAGTCTCATCATGATCAGAACCGTCCACACAAATATGATCCAAAGATTTTGGTGGTTCAGGCACAGGTACTTCGTTGCTATGAGGCATAGGCCTAATTGCTGAGGGAAGGTTGGGGTAACTTATTACGTTCTTATTTTTTAAGTTGTATCCCTTCACAATGCAAGAGCAAAAATAGCAGTCACTGCTGTGGTCTCTTTGTTCACGCCACATCATAGGTATTCTGAAACAAAATGCTTGTTTTTTACCTTTCATCCATAAGCGTAGATCTTCCTCACATGTCTTGCACACTTTGTGAGGAGCCCACGGTTTGTCTTGATCGCCTAACTTCAAACCGAAATAGGCGAAATATACTTTAATAAATGCAGAAATGTTCCTCTGCCGATTTTTCACGGTATATTCCCCACAAATAAAACAAAAAATGTCCGGAGAGTTGACGCAACCTCTGGCTCTGTGAGCCATCACAAATACACAGCACTGCAAACTACAACTGTAGTGAACCACTTCGGAATAAAGCTGGATTACGACTGAGCAAACAAAAGGTAATAATGAACTTGCAAGAAACTGAAATTTGACAGGAACGTTCATGTCGCAACCACCGTGTTTGAGCGAGCGAACGAGGCGAACAGGAAAGAACATGCGCCAGCGCGAGTACTGGATTTAGCCCCCCGCCTCCCAATTGTCCTGTTAATGTATAAAATGAATACAAAACACTCTAAAATATCATGAGGGAGTGTTTCTAGTTTGTTAACCATTACAACCTCTATTTTGGGCCAAGAAAATAAACTGCAGTCGGCTAAAAAGAAATTATGTGAACATTCCTTATATGGGTAAGAAATCTAATTTTGCAAGAAAACGTGACGTGATGGAACATTTTGGCTATTTTTCCTGGATTCAGCACCCCAAAATCTATAGGAATCAGTTGCAAAACTGGAGGCAGTTTTTTGGTAGTGTACCTGTGTATTTATTATTATTAATGCATCTCCATAGCAGATTCATATGGCATGCTCCATTGCCCAAAACAGTTAAATGCAGTTTAATTCATAGAGAAAGATAAGTTTTAGTACAGTATCAATAACTAGCTTTCCAGGCATCATATCTTAGCACATTAACTGCTAGACTATGCTGACTGAAATAACTTTACTAGCAAGACAAGTTTTGTATGTATTATAAACCAAAATTAAAAAGGGGAAAAACACTTATTAAATAGTAACACTAAAAGGTGACATTTTACTTACCAAATAATGTCCTTTCCTTGAGTCCTGCTAGACCAGTCCAGAAAAGTTGGTTTGGTTCCCCTACCAGCAGATGTGCAGACAGAAAAATATTCTGGAGGTTTCTTATGACCTCAACCTGCTATATCAGCTACAAAGCTAGGGGCACAGTTCTGTAATTGTACTCAAGCACATGGTCAAGAATCCCTCAGTGAAGAAAACAGGGTTCAACAGAACAAGTGAGTATGTGCCTACTCACTTCCCAGACCCCTTGGGCCTATCCTCTGGAAGGCAATGAAATTCAGCCTCACCCAAATCCTTAACCAGCTTCACCAAGATCTCCCCAAACTGCCCTTAGAGGCAAGCCGGGACAAGCATGACTTGGAGGCTGAATCTGCTACCCAGTGGTGAAGCCAAAGCCAACATTCTTAGCCACCAAGCATACAAGATCATACATAGCATCCAACAAAGGCTGCTACCAATTCCTGAAGGCAGATGTATCACTCAGAGGGATCAACTGACTACTCAAGAAGAGCTTGAGTCGTTAGACCCGCACACAGATTGCTAACTGGACAATAACAGGAAGTTGAAAACTGACTCTTCGGGGGGGGGGGGGAGCTTTCATCTTGCAAGTCAAGTGGTCCTTTAGGGCAGCACCACCCTCCACCAAGATGGTGGTTTGCTTCGTAACCACCGTAACCTGCGCATCCACCTGAAGCATGCCGAACCAGGCGGCTCAATTCTCCTGCAGCAGGAGGTACAGCCTCTTCAAGACCCTGATTGCTTTCAGTGGAGAGTTAAGCAAGTCCCACTGAGCACACCATGCTCTCCATAACTTCTGGAAAAGGACAGGCCCCAGTAGGCCTCCAAACCCCTTTTAAGAGGGGTGCACCCATGGCGTCTGATCCTCAACTGGAAGATTGTTCAAGTGTCTTTCACTCTGCAATTAACCAATCAATGTTGCCATTTCCTCTTTCCTGAACAAGGGGATAATAGCAGAATCGTCATGGTCCTCGGAGAGGGACAACAGAGCTTCCTCAAGATTGGAGTTCTCGCCAGAGGCACTTCAACTGGACTCCGAACCGCGTGACTCCAATCTCTGCCATAATCTCTTAGGGAGCAGAGCCTAGGCCGGATCTCACCCATACTGTATTGAAGGAGCCTCTTCCATGTGCGTGGAGAGAGGGCAAGAAGCTCTAGAAGCCCCCAGGTCTAAAACTGCCTCACCAGAAAGAACAAGCTTGCTGCAGAAATCAAACAAAAAAAAATTCCAGGGAAGACAACCCAGAGACTAGGAACTCCCTGTTGCAATGAACCCCACGACCTGCGGGGTCCTTAAGGGAAGAGGAATGGTCAGCAGAGCGAAAGTCTGAATCCAAGACCTGGAGGTCATCCTCCTTCACCATTACCTCCTGCAGCGAGGACACCTAATTCATCCTGCTGTGAGAGGGGAGATAGGCCCTCCATGGGCATCTCAGAAAATTCCATGTGGGAATTGCAGAAGCTGGAGTCCAATTATGTAACTTTCCACAGACCAGGCATCGCCTCTTAGAAGACAACACCCATGTCAATAAGGTGCACTAACTGCATCACTAACAGTCTGGCATAAAGAGCACAGGATGCACCAATAGGGCATATTGTAATGATCTGAAGAGCCACCTTCTGATCTTTGGAAGAAAGCCAGAGAGAGGGGGAGGAACACTAAGGTTATGCGCGGCTGAAGAATCCTTTTCCAAACACCTTTTTCCAAATTGATGGCTGCTCAACTGGCCCTTGGCAAGGATGAGGAACTGAATCAATTTTCCCTCTTTTCTGTCACAATACCTAAAGAGCACTGGTTTTAAAGATAACTCAGTGGAGCCTACAGTGAGGAAGTCGCCCCTTAGTGTGGTTACTCACAAGCTAAATCAAATTTCTTTCAAATCTTTTTCACCATTTGCTGGAGAAAGAACTACTGAAGTATGCCCTTAGCTGTTGTAGCTAATATAGCAGGATGAGGTCATAAGAAATATCTGGAGTATTTCTCTGAATTCACCTCTGCTGGTAGGGAAAACAACCCATTTGTATGGACTGGTCTAGCAGGATGATATGGAAAATAAGAAGAAATTAGACCTTACCTTCTAATTGTCTTTTCTGGAGTTCTCTCCGGGCCAATCCAGGGAACTGTAGGGTAGTCAACCTTCTCCAGCAGCTGAGGACTGAAAATCAGTCTTGCTGACTAGCTAACCAGCTCCCCCTGGTGTCAGAGACTCAGTCTAATATTGTCAAAAGCAGCCTATGCCAGAATTACCTTTACCTAATGTGAAACACTACAACATCAACTAAACTGCTATTTGTAACTGCTTAACAAAAAAAAAATTATCCTTAATCCTTTGTCCCGTTTTAATTTTTATTTTTCTCCCTTTTAAACGGCTCTTACCGCTACACCCCCACAAGAGCAAAAAAAATTACTAGACAGCCCCATAGCCAGCACTGTTCCGAAACCTCTGAACGCAAATGACTGGGGTGGGCCCTGGACTGGTCTGGAGAGAACTCCAGGAAAGACAATTAGCAGGTAAGGTCTAATTTCTTCTTCCTCTTCGTCTCTCCGGGCCAGTCCAGGGAACTGTAGGGAAGTACCAAAGCAGTACCTATTTCCAGAAGGGTCCCGCTAGGCCTGCCAGTACGGCTGCGGTCCCCACATTTGCGTCACTCCTCACTTGCATATCCAATCTATAATGCTTCACAAAAGTATGAAGAGAGGACCACGTAGCTGCCCGACAAATATCCACAGGCGGAACCAACGCGAACTCGGCCCAAGACGCAGCCTGACCCCAAGTAGAATGTGTTCGGAGACCCTCAGGAGCCGACCTCCCAGCTGCCTGGTATGCTGCCACCACCGCCTGTCTAACCCATCGAGCAATCGAGGACTTTGAAGCCGCCTCACCTTTCCGCGCTCCTCCAAACGGAACAAACAATCTGTCTGTTTTCCTAAATGACTCTGTTCTCCTCAGGTAACGATGGAGAATTCTGCCAAGATCGAACTTACTCAGGAAACTATCCATTGCGGATGGCTCTTTCTCCCGAAATGTTGGAAGCAAAATTGGCTGGTTCAAGTGAAAACCTGACACTACCTTTGGCAAAAAAGATGGAACCGTACGCAACACCACTTTGTCTGCTGAAAACTGAATATAAGGCTCCTTACAGGAAAGCGCCTGCAGATCGGAGATTCGCCTCGCCAAACACAAGGCTACTAGAAAAGTGGTCTTCCAAGAGAACTCCCGCAGCGCTACCGCCCCTGCAGGTTCAAATGGTGGCCGGGCCAATGGCTCCAGGACTAAATTCAAGTCCCAGGCCGGCACCACTGGTCTCACCAGAGGTATTACATTCTTAACCGCTCTCAGAAATCTCAACACATCCGGATGCAAGGACAACAAAGTCCCGTGTACTTTGCCTCGAAAACTAGCCAAGGCCGCCAACTGAACCCTTAGCGTACTGAGAGCCAAACCCTTATCCAGGTCCCCCTGCAAGAAGGACAAGATATCGGGTACAGTAGCCGAGAGCGGCCGATGTCGCACAATGCTCAAAAATGCGCCAAATACAAACATAAGCTAAAGATGTAGACTTTCTCCTGGACTTCCACATCGTTGCCACCACTGCCGCGGAATAACCTTTACGCTTCAGGTGTTCTTTCAAGAGCCAAGCCGTAAGAGAGAAGCGATCCACTCGAGGCATCAGAACCGGACCTTGGTACAACAGATTGATCCGACTGGGCAACCTCCACGGACGGTCCACGAAAAGCCGCACTAGATCCGCATACTACGGTCTCCTTGGCCAATCTGGGGCAATGAGAATCATTGTTCCATTGTAACGCTCTATCCTCCGGATGACTCTCCCAATCATCGGCCAAGGAGGGAATACATAGAGCAGCTCGTCTGCCAACCCATCGAGCCCTTCTGACATGTGTTCCCTGCACCTGCTGAAAAATCAAGGTGCTCTGGCATTGCTGAGAGTGGCCATCAGGTCCATGATCGGCCGTCCCCACCGCACTGTGACCTCGTGAAAGACTGTCACATTCAACTCCCACTCTCCTGGATCTAAGACATTCCGACTGAGGTAGTCTGCCTGCACATTGTCCCGTCCTGCTACATGAGCCGCCGAAAGAGCTAACTGGCGAGTCTCTGCCCACAGCATCAGCATTTGACTCTCTTCCAAGCAAGCTGTGCTGCCCGTGCCTCCTTGGAGATTGATATATGACACTGTTACTGCATTGTCCGAGAAGATGCGCACTGCCTTCCCCTTCACTAGCGCGATGAACTCTTGGAGCACTAACCGAACTGCTCTCATCTCCAACTGATTGATCGACCAATCGCTCACTTCCACCGGCCAGCATCCCTGCACTATTTGAGCCATGCAATGTGCCCCCCCCAGCCGGAAAGACTGGCATCTGGGGTCACCAGAATCCAATCCGGTTGCTCCAGAGGCATCCCTGCCTGAAGATGTGTGACATCCAGCCACCATTGTAGACTGGCGCTGACTGCTTCCGCACACACTAATTTCCGACTTAGAGGATGAAGCTGTGGCGACCATCTGGATAGTAACGCATGCTTAAGGGGGCGCATATGCACCCTGGCCCACGGAACTGGGTCCAACGCCACCACCATGGACCCGAGAAGCTGTAAATATCGCCACGCCGTTGGAGCCTTTATGCGTAAAAACGCTGTTACTTGCCTCACAATCTTTTGTACTCTTTCCTCTGGTAGAAACACCGCCCCCACGGCTGTGTCGAACAACGCTCAGAGATATACAAGACGCTGCACTGGGACCAACTGACTCTTGGCCTGGTTGACCACCCAAACTCAGGTGTTCCAGGAAGTCCATTACCCATGCCATTGCCGCTACCGATTCTTGAGTGGACCTTGCGTGAATCAGCCAGTCGTCCAGGTAGGGGTGTACAAGGATCCCTTCCGTTCACAAAGCCGCTGCCACGACCACCATTACCTTTGTGAACGTGCGTGGTGCCATTGCCAGCCCGAAGGGTAGCGCTCGGAACTGCAAATGCCCCATGGGCACCGCAAAACATAAAAACTGTTGGTGCTCCGGCCGGATGGGAATGTGCAGATAGGCTTCCGTTAAATCTATGGATGAAAGTACCTCGTCCGGTTTCACCGACCGAATAATGGATCATAGAGTCTCCATTCGGAAATGTGGCACTCTCAGACAGCGGTTCACGTGCTTGAGATCTAGAATAGGCCGAAAAGACCCTTCCTTCTTGGGAACCACGAAGTAAATTGAGTATCGACCTAATCCGCACTGGTCTTCCGGCACCAGAACCACCGCTTAGAGTCGAAGCAGATGTTTAAGCGTCGAGAGTACTGCGTCCAACTTTGTTTGAGATCCGCATGGAGACACCACGGAGGCCTCCACCAACGGCCGAGCGAATTCCAGCGCGTAACCGTCACGGATAATCTCTAGGACCCACTGGTCCGCCGTTATGGTGGCCCAGATGGAGTGAAAACTCTGTAAATCGACCCCCTACCGGAATCTCCGCCTGGACCAACCCCACCTCATTGCGGTTTCTTTGAGCAGCTCTGCTGGGAACCAAAATAACCCCGGCCAAACCCCTGAGCTCCTCGAAAGGACTGTCCTCTGGGTACAAACCATCCCCTTTGATAAGGGGCAAAAAGAGTTCCTCTGAACCTGCGAAACTCCCTTCCTTGACCTCTCTGCTGAGTTCCAGGTTTCGAACCTTTCGGCCGGTCCTCTGGGAGCCGACCCCCTTTGGAATCCCCCAGATCCTTTACAATCTTTTCCAGGGCCTCCCCAAAGAGAAGCTTGGCCTTATATGGCAGTTTACTAAGACGAGCCTTGGAGGATGCGTCTTCCGCCCAACTTCTCAGCCAGAGAAACCTCCTAGCAGCAATTATCGATGCCATGGACTTCGCCGAAATCTGCACCAAATCATAGAAGGCATCTGCCAAGTATGCCGCTGCCGACTCCAACTTCGCTCCCTCGGCTGAAGAGCCTCCCCCCCCCCCCTTCCAGGCTAGACTCTCCTTGGAGCCACTGAATAGAGGCTATGGACACATATGCTCCACAGATAGAAGCCTGCAGCGATAGAGCACTGGAGTCAAACGCCTGTTTAAGCAGGGATTCCAACTTTCTATCTTGCAGATCCTTAAGGGCTGTTCCGCCCTCTAACGGGATCGTCCTCTTCTTTGTCACTGCTGCTACTAACGCATCCACCTTAGGCATCCGTAGTAACTCCTTTTCCTCCTGCAACACCGGGTACAGCCGAGCGATGGCCCGACCACCCCGCAGCGTGGCTTCCGGATATTCCCATTCTTTTTTATAACCCTATGGACCGGAAAGCACTGCTGCTCTGCTTTAAAGCCTTGCAGCAGCAGATCCTCCAGCGGTTCCTCCAACACCGCTGGAAGAGCCAGATTCAGGGCCGCTAGCGAATGGGCAATCAGCGAGCCTAGCTCTTCCTTCCGAAACACCCAAAATACATTAGGGTCTTCGCCCAGAGCAATCTCTCCTTCCTCCAGATCTCCCACCCACTGATCTAGCCCTGCTTGGGAAAGAATCTCTCCTTCCTCAGCAACCTGCAAATCTGAGCCCTGTTGCGCTAAGCCCTCTGCGGCCATCTCCCCTAAGAAAACTCTTTTAGAGGACCCCTCACCCGGGTCCATGGAAAAAACCTCTCCTTTTGGCAATCCTGCGACCTCCGGAGAAGAGACCTTGGCCTGGGCCTGTTCCAACCTCATACAATAGGCCTTATTTAATGACAAAATAAAGTCTACTGAAAAAATAGACTCCAGACCCCCCCGTACCTCTGGTAAAGGTCTCTGGGGGCCAGCCACCGAGGTAGTAGCCTTTTTCGATTTTGCCTACTTTTTCCCGGTTTTTCCTGAACAGAGGCCGAACCAGCTGCCCTCTCTAACATGGTCGCCTTCCCGCCTTTTCCTGCACGTTGAAATAGCTGCTTAACGGATCCCCTGACTTCAGGCTATCCTCCATGCTCTCCTTCCTCCTGTCCCTGAACAATCTGGCTACACTGCTGCCCCTACGATAGCAGAACTGGCACAGCCCCGCGTCAGACAATCCCCGGTGACTGCCACACTCTGCAACAGCTGCCGATCCCGGCAGCATGCGCCTGCTCGAAAAACCGCCCGCAAACTCCTCAATGGACACGGATCCTGCCTTTAAACCTGAAGGGCACTACCCCTACAATCACCCGGTACCTCCGTACCTGAAATCCGGACGTCCACTCTGCGAACTACCCATCTCCGCTGCTAGCGGCAGGGTACGTTCTGGTCTCGGATACAGATGGGCTGGACTCTGGGGCTCCCAGTTTCCCCCTTCAATTGTATTGGAATGGCGCCGCACTGCGAGGCAGGCTCTGCCTCTGCTGCCCTTAAGAAGTCTCCGCAGCCGCTGCGATCCGTTTTTTTTTTTCAAAGAATACTATCAACTATCCTTTTCCTGGCACCTGAACCCTGCTGGGTTCCTCAGGAAAACTTCCACTGAACCTATTTAATATTTCTTCTTCGTCTCCCCGGGAGCCTGTGAGAAGTATGTGCTTTCCAGCTGCTGAGGACTGAAAGACTGAGTCTCTGACACCAGGGGGAGCTGGTTAGCTAGTCAGCAAGACTTTGATTTTCAGTCCTCAGCTGCTGGAGAAGGTTGACTACCCTACAGTTCCCTGGACTGGCCCGGAGAGACGAAGAGGAAATATTATTGGGTACAAAAAGGACAATCCCCATGTCGCAAACCTGTGTCAGACATGCATGGGTTTGTCTGAAGCAGGAGTTGGAAGCTGAATGCTGGCTCAGTTCTCTCTCAGTCAGGAACCACTGCTTTCTCTACCATTGTGTACAGATAACAGCACGACCCAGGAATGTTTTCTGCTTTAGAAGAAGGTAATACAAGGCACAAAAAGAATGGAGGGGGGCTTTTTGCCACTTGGCACAATAAGCAGCTACTCAGGCTGCCCAATAAGTCAGCCAAGCAGCCTTGCCTTTTATTCTTTGCATCAAATATGTTCCATCAAACCCTGACACCGCAAGCCCTTCATATATTACTGCATGCTATAGTACCGTCTAGATTACTGTAATGCAATATACTCTGGTTGAGATCTTCCTTTCTGAAGAAATTACAGTTGATACAAAATACAGCTATTTGTCTGTTAGCAGGCGCTTCAAAATATGATCATGCGTCTCCACATTTTTTTTTTTACCAGTTCCATCGGTTACCATCATCATCTGGTTTCCACTTCAAGATTCTGATGCTTATGTTAAGGCTCTGTATACTGGCTCACTAGCTACTTGTCCTGCTTTCTTGATTCCTTACTGCCCAGCAAGAACGCTTTGGTCTCAAAATTCAAAATTGTTTGGTTCTACCATTGTCCTCCCTTGCTTATTTTGAATCCACACATAGCTCAGCTTTCTACCTTATGGCAATGCATTTATGCAACTCTCTTTCAGATTATATTCAAACAATCATCCTTCAAGAAGTTCAAACAAATCTGAAAACATTTTTTGAAAGGCTCTCTCAGGACAGGAATAGGCATTTGGTTGGTAGTTTTTTCCTATTTTCTTCTCTATGGCTTTACTATCAACAGTTGGTGCTCTTTTCTTTTATGAAAAAAAAAGTTTAATGTAAACCAGTTTGTTATATATGCATGTCTAAAGGCAGTCTATCAAGATTTTAACAAACAGAGCTCTCCATCTAGTGTCCATTGATTCACAAACCCTAGATAGGCGCATAGGTAGTCCTCTGGTCCTATACCACAACACTGCCCTACAATAGGGTCTCACAATCTACTGGATTTTCCCTGGACAATCTCTCACTATCTGCTTTATGGAACTTTTCACCAGTGATCGGAGACTGACCAGGTGATCCCGAGATCACACAAAACTCATGGGCAAAATACATCCCAAAATAAATATGCAGGGGAAAACACGAAACTAAAAACAAACAAAATATTTTTAGATAACAAAAAATAACGAATTCAAAACAGAGGAAAAACATTCGTATCTTTAAAAAGGATAGGGGCGCAACTGACTTATCATCCATATATAAAGTCATCTGAACAATCAGTCAAGTGAGTTTAAATTAAATCACATTCAAACACAGTCCAAGATTTCTATTTTTTTCATGACTATTTTAAATTTTGAGGGCTGAACATATAGTGATCTTATCCTTCACCTTATTCCCAGCCCGTAATGCTTCAATTGTATTCAAATTTAAACATAACTTAAGATGTTTCTAAACCTGTTCTGTACAGCCTCCATAACCTGATCTATCTGTGGGATATCACTTCTTATCCAAGTTTGCTTTTGGTTTTGTTCATCATTCTCGACAATCTGAGGTAAACGAGTGTACAAGATCTTGCACTAAATTCAAAACCTTGCCCTGATGTCTTATCTGCAAAAGATATCACTATACCCAAAAATCTGACAACACATATAAAGATAATTACTTTTTTATGGTCCAATCTTCTTTATATGTGTTGTCAGATTTTTGGTTCTTTGAGTGTAGTGATATTTTTGTATCAATTCTATTCACCAAGCCTCAGGAGTGGCTCAACCTTCTGAAGTGCTCATCACTTTTAGTTTTTCCCCATCAAGAGGCGGAGAAATTGTTACAGGCATCTCACCTGCTTGATTTAGAAACTATGCTCCCGAGATCAGTGGACTGGACTGGTTTGTTGAGAATGAGAAAAAACAAACAAACACAAAACCCCAAAAAAACCCACAAAACGGATCAGGGCTGAGCTTCATGCTGAAACACTCAAGGAATACTGCAGAGATAACAAAATCCCCTGAGGTTTGTGACTTAATAAAGGGTCCACATATGTTTGAGAACAACAAACAGTTTATACATAAGTGGAATGCAATTTTAAGTGTTTCTTTGATTTTATGCTGCTCATCATTGAGACCACTGGGATCTTGCCTTGGATCTCACTAAGGAGTTATATACTACTCTATCACAAGTTCAGGACGACGGCAAGCAGCTTGGGACTCATAAGCAAGATTTTCTATCTTAAGCCAAGAGGTTTTGCAGGAATTAATGGTTCAGAAACTGAAGAAATTCAGAAGCAATACCCAAGATTATCAGCGTGGACATGTTTATCTGTGGATATTTCAAAAGGAAATGTCTCACCAGCAAAGAAAGGTAGCCTTTGACAGCTCTTCAGGTGAATCCTCCGATTATGCCAATCATGAAATTTTTTTTATCCAGAGGATCCAGGAGCTCTTGGTGTGGCAGAGGTTGGGGGCCCTGTCAATTTCAGGGGCCCCAAAGTGAACCATTAGGGCGATCGATGAAGTCCCCTTCTCCTCAGTCCTTGGATTCAACTTGTCGGATAGATCCCTAACTCCTTCTGAGACATCAGTTTTGAACAAGGGCTTATCTTTTGTTTGTCATATGGATTCGTTTCAAAGTCAGATTTTTTGCAGCAGTTTTTCAGGCATCTACATCTTGCTTTATTTTTTTTCATCTGATGCTATGGGATTGCTGCTATTACTGAGGCGGCCATGGTGGCTGATTATGTTTGACTCCTCATTGCACCTGGGTTCCCCTGGACCCTGTGGATCCTAGTATACAGGCATTCATGTGTTTGGTGTCAATGGATTTAGCTTGCTTGCCTCCTCTCCCATTACATCATAATCTACCACAAGAGGAACAAGCATTACATTCTCTAATCAATGGATTCATCAATTGTTATAAAACCTGCCGACAAGTGTGGCGGGGTTGTCATTATGAACAAATGATTATGAAGAAGTCACACTACAATTACAGAATCGGAGGTTTTATCACCCTCTAACTTCTGATCCTACTAGTGTGATACAGGCGAAGATTTTCATGGTGTTGGAATCTGCTTTGTCTCAGGGTCTAATTACTGAATGTCTTTTTTGATTTTTATGGGTCAAATTTCCAACTGTTCCATATTTTTATGTTTTGCCAAAAAATCTGTTCAGTGGGAACAGTCCTTAATTTTTCATTGGAACACCATGGTACCTAATGGTTCGGTACTGGAACCCTTATCTCAGTACTTGGACCAATTCCTTAATCCTTTGGTCCAGGCTTCAGCTTCATATATTTGAGACTCAAGAACCTTGATGGCTCTTACTATTGTGGAACCCACTTGGCTATTGATGACAATGGATATTACGGCTTTATATACCAATGTTCCCCAGGATCGAGCAATGGAAGCTTTTCATTCCTAACTCACCCTACCCAACTTCTCAGCCCACTTCTGCCACAGGGGGAGAGGAACCCTCGCACTCACAAAAACCGAGCTACAATTCCAACAGAACACTGCCAATAGTACCACACATCTGGACTACATCACCCTATCAAATAAGTACAACTCTATCAACCTACTCTACCGATCCCCGTCAGCCTCTCCAGAAGACCTATCAACGATAATTGACCTGGCCTGCAACACCAAGAACCCACACTGGCTTATCGGTGACTTCAACCTCCCAGCCCTACCTGAAGAGCACGCCAGCTCCCTCCTGAATGCCCTCAGCCAGCTGGGATACGTGCAAATGATCAACGAGCCTACCCAGACAAAAGAAAACAAGCTGGACCTGATCTTCGCCCCAAAACCAGCCGCAAGCCACCCACTTGCCATCTCACTTACGTCAGTCCCATGGTCTAACCATAAGCTAATATTGTTCCAACTACCCAACCAACAGGAGCAAACAAGACTCCAACCCGCTACTGATGCCTATCCAAAAGCAAAATTCCGACACTTCGACAAGGAAGAGGTACTCTCCATAACCCTACCGATGTTCAACCTCACAGAAACCAGTCTTGAAGAAATGCTCTCTGTATGGAATAACAGTCTCAACTCCATTGCTAACCAACCAACCAGGGATGTAGTAGCTGATAAGAATGCAATAAATAATACCTGGAGTCAGGCAAAGATTCAAGCCGGTTTAATGTGCACAGGCTCAGATTGCAGTAGCATTCAAAATGGTCTGAGCACAGAGCTCAGAAAAATGACAGTTTATATACTTTTCTTCTCCAGTCTAATAACTCCTCATTGGCCACAGTGGCCCACTTACTCTCATCCAATAGACATCTCTGACCGGGCCCAGGACTCGCTCCCCCTGCTTGGGTCTTACTAGCCACAGGTCAGCAACTAGACATAACACTAAACATAATACTTCTGTTAAAGTATACAGTATATTTCGCTATTCTTGCAAGGTCAGTTAGCCACAAAGATAGTGGAAGGCATATCAGAAGCATTCTTAACAAAAGCAAAACAAAGCGAGGCCAAACATAGCAAGGCTAAGATGTATCTCTAGCCCTGGCTCAAAACACTAAACAATCTTCATAATGCTAGACAAAATATTCTTACACTGTTCAGTTTCTCTGCTATATTTTCATCCTAATTACGAGGTCAGTGCACAATCAGCAAAGATACAGTGGCGCGGCATTCTACTGAAACAGACATCTGGCTTACCTAAACAATAAACAAGAAAGTTTTAATTCTCTTATCTCCAGGAGAGCAGAACATGTTATCAAACCAGAATAGAACAGTATGTCTTTCTAACAGCTAACAGCATTCTGTAATTTTCCAAAATCAGCAATAACATTTTAAAGCAGGAAAAAGGGCTTCAGACCTAGCTCTGCTACATACTAGGCCATCGCCTATCACATTGACGCAACACCAAGAAAAAGGAAGCCCACCCCATGGTACACTCCTGAGTTACAGGCATCTCTCCGCCGCCTAAGAAAACTTGAAATAAGATGGCGACGCTCACGTTCCACCGATGACCTGGACAATTACACCGTGGACCTGAAAAAACACCACAATAAAGTAAATGAGACAAGGAGACGCTACCACGCAACACTATTACAATGCTCCCTAAATAAACCAAAGGACCTATTCAGCCTTGTAAGGACCCTCACAAAGGAAACTTCCCCCGCACAACAAAACATGCCAGAGCCACAAGAGTATGCGGACTACCTACAGTCAAAAACAATTCAGACTGTTAAGACAGCACCTCCCACCACTGCGAACAAACCACAGCACACTTCACCACTAACCGCCTTCTCACCACCCTCAGCAAAGCACGTCAAAGACACTATCAACATGATCAACACCACCACAGCGTCAAACAATCCCTGCCCGGCATTCTGGATAAAGACACCGCGCAAGGAATTCAGCCCTTTCCTAGCCAAGCTTATAAATCTCTCCTTCAACACGGGAGCATTCCCACAAACCCTGAAACAAACATCCATTAGACCACTCCTAAAAAAAACTGCAAACTGGACCCCCAGAAAGTTGACTCATACAGGCCGATCTCAAGTATCCCACTGATGGCCAAAATAATCGAGAAGCTTGTACAACAACAAATCCAGAATCATATCGAGACCACTGCACCCCCAGACCCATGCCAACACGGATTCAGAGAAGCACATAGAGTCGAGACATACTGACCATTCTCTTCAATACTCTAACTACCAGCCTGGCCAAAACCCAGAGGAGGTTATGCCCTAATTTTCCTGGACATCGCTGCAGCTTTCGATTCAGTCGACCACGAATTGCTCATGGAGCGTATGACAGAGAAAGGGATCCAGGACACGGCCTTGAGATGGTGCGAATCCTACCTTTGACAGATGGCAGCATGTGAGGACAGGAGCGACGACTTCCAAACCATTCCAGCAAAAACAAGGTGTACCACAGGGATCCTCCCTTTCAGTGCTGTTCTTTAACATATATATGCAGCCCATCTGCTCACTTGCTCAATCCTTCGGAGTCTCATGCCTTGTATATGCCGACGACATATTACTCTACATGCCATTCATCACCGACCAGCTGGATTTCTCGCCACTAACTACCTGTTTCAACGCCATTAACAGACTGGCTCTACACCCAAAACCTTAGGATAAATTTCAAGAAAAAACGGAGGCTCTATGCATCACCAGAGATCAATCCTTCACGCCACCAGCAGCACTAAAAGTAAGAGATGCCGAACTTCAAAGTAAACCTACTATCCGCTACCTAGGAGTAACACTCGATCAACAATTGAACATGAAAGCCCATATAAACAACACCGTCAAGTCAGTATACCTCAAAATTCGCACAATCCGCCACCTACGGCCTCTACTAGAACCGGATGACTTCAGAACAATCTACCAGGCACTAATCACCCCCCATTTCGACTATGCCAATGTCATCCTACAAGGACTACCGAAAAACACGCTGATCCCACTGCAACTAGCTATGAATGCCGCAGCCAGAATTCTACACGGTGCCTCCAGGAGGGAACACAACACCAATCCTGAAGCACTTCCACTGGCTGCCAGTCCACTGTAGAATTACCTTCAAGATCCTGCTGACGACATTCAAAGCAATCAACAGAATCACCTCCACAGACCTCATTATCCCCACTCCCACAAATACAGCCAGAAGATCAGTCTCAGCAAATACCTTATGTGTCCCTAACGAGATCACTAAATGGTCACAATCTACAAAAAAAAGAGGGCTTTTGTGTACTATTCCCCCTCGTGTTGGAACGCCCTTCCACCCAACATCCGGTCCATTACAGACCTTACCCTTTTCAGGAAGGCACTGAAACACCACCTCTTCCTGCAGCATTACTGCACCACACAACAACCACTCATTCCCAGTCACCTAAACAGCCACTCCATTCTACCCACCATACACGACACCAACACAGCATGATAGCTCCACCAGAATCCTAGCAGGATCAAGTATATAGTAACCTAAGAATGTAAATTTATTTATTTTTTATTTACATTCTCTTATATACCGCGCTATTCTGCATCAGTGCGGTTTACATTGAACAAACTGAAATTACATTGAACAGGGCATTATAACTTGGAGATAACTATTTTACAGGGAAACATGGGCTATGGAGGGTTAAGTGGCTTGCCCAAGACCACAAGGAGCACCTGTGGGACTAGAAACCCCAGTCCTTCCGGCCCAATACCTAGCCTAGAGTCTGTATATAGTTTACCCAGTTAACCCAAGTTTATCTATCCTGTTCTCTGTAAGTTCAGTGCAGGCCCCTCCCGTGCCTGGACAAAACCGATGTTATTTGTAAACCGAGCTGAATTTGAAGAGCGCATTATAGAAAAGACTTTAAATAAAATAAATAAATAAAATTTTCATCTACAGACATCACTCGCCCTTGCTTGGGGTTTTTGTTGCAGCTTCTTACACGGAATAGTATTGGAACAGAATTATTTTGAATTCAAATACTAATACTAATCAGTCTTTTTTTCCATCAAGTTTATAGTGTCATAATGGGGGCCCACTGTAACCTCCTCAGTGGCTTGCCTATTTGTCAAAGCCTTCAAGGAGCGCCATGTCTACTGTTCTGAGTACTGGAAAGATGGGATTCTATGGACGTGTTTTATAGATGACATTTTTTTTTATATGACAAGGTGCTCAAACCAGATTGCTAGATTTTTTGAAGTGGCTTAATGGGGTTGATGACTGCCTTCAGTTTACTCCAGAAGTTTTATCACAGAGTGTACATTTCTTGGAAACTGCGAAGACAAGGGACACTTTCCATATTTCTATTTACCACAAAACAGACCGCAACAGCTTGCTTAATTTTGAAAGCTTTCACCCACACCATCTTTGTGATAACATTTCTATGGGCCAGAACTATGCCTGAGGCATCTGTGCTCAACTGAAGCAGAGTTTAAGATACAAGCCAAGTTGATGTTGAATGCTTTTTGTATAAGCATGATCCAGCATGCGTTGTGGATAGGGCTTATACACATGTGCGTTTTGACAACCAAAATCTATTAGCTGGACCAAACAAGGAGGACTTTCAGGAACAAATCCATGTTCTGCCTTAATCCGCAAGGGGTTTTGCAGGTTCATCCTGTATTTTGAGAAGCAGTGCATTTTGCATACCGCAGGGAGCGCAAACTGAGTGAAATGCTGGTTCACACACATCATGGCCAAGGACAGGAAAGGAATAGTAGGGGTGATCATGCATGGTCTGTAAGTACACTACTGAACTGTCAGAATTTTCATGCGTCTCTCTCCGGCGCACTTTCAGGTTGAAGAGTTTAACATCTTATGTCAGTGGGGGGGGGGGCGCTATGTGATCCTTTGTCCTTGTCATAAATTGTAAATTGGGCAGCCCTCCCAAATGTTTAAAGAGCCATATAAATCGAACATACTTTGGTGATTCAGAGGGGATTGGAAATGGCACCCTTGTTGGCCCATTGGAGACAAATCAGTGCATAGTGTGGAGGATTTACGCTATTTTGCTTTGAAACAGGTTTATCTAGTAGGGGGAGGAGATACAGCTCTCAGGTTACTTCAGTGGAAACAGTCCTTTATTTTTCATCAGAACACCATGGTACCTAATGGGTTAAATGGCCCTATTGAATGGAATTGGTTCTTTTAGCTCTTCTGTTTACAGTATAGGGGGCAGGATCTTAGCCTTGGGCAATAGCCAATAGGAATCCCTGAGGGGTATATCTGTGGCGCTTGAATCAGGTGGTTTTCTTTGATAACTTTGAATGAACTGTTTGCAAGCTGTGGCGAGTATGCATGTGTCTTTATGTAATAGAAAAGGGGAAACAGCATTTTTCTTGGTATCTGGATGATAAACAGTGGATGAACAATTGTTTTTGTGTTGTAGGCGAAGGCTGTATATTCTGAGGACGTCAAGAGAACAGGCGAAACCATGGCCATGGCTAATGGATGCGTTGCAGCAGTTGTGGGACTGCAGCGGCCTGTGACCTTTCAGGTTCTGCGACTATGGCATTGGATACTTAGTGGCTTAAAAGCTAAGTGTTCTATTTTTACAAAAGTTACATGTGATAAGCCACATTGAAACTTTGTTTCCCTTTAATTCTTCTGTGTATGGGAAGCTTTCTATACCCAGCCTTTAGCATGACACACAAGCGATGATGAAGTAATGGGAACAGCGGGTGGATACACAGATCGCCAGCAAGACAGCCCTTTGAGCTCGGTGATGTCAAGGTCAGGTTAAGTTTGAATCACTGATTTTTCTAAACATTTTTTGCTTTAAATTGAACGTGAGTTTTTTATGCTCCAATCTTCTTTATGTATGTCCTATGTGCAAGACCTGCAACTAATAATCCAAAAACAGCTACAGTTGTGGTCAACATTATTGGCAACCTTGCAATTCAACCTCTTAATATCTCCTACAAAAAAATAAATAGTGGCCAGTGAAATGATTTTGGACTATATATGCACACGTATTTGACACATAAAAGAATCAAATAAAAACAAGACCAATTAAAAGGAAATAGTAGGAAGTAGTATAAAAGCTGGGATACTGCCAGGACATGATTATTGGTACCCTTATAAACAATTCAAATCAGTTTGAACAGAAGAACCACATTCCCATTGCAGTAAAATTAGACTTACCTGTGAGCAATTGTTAGTTCTCACATGACTTGAATCAACCAATGAATGATGGCTCTAATGTTTAAAAATGACCATATTCACTTCCTGTTACATTTTTACAATGGTGAAGACAAGAGCTGCCCTCAGACCATCAGAAAACCAATACCACCAAACATCAAAGGGGTACAAGGTCATTGCCAAAGACCTTGTGCTTCTTATGTCTATACTTTGCAATTTTTTTAAAGAGGTTTCTGCTCATGGAATGGTCAAGAACCTCCTATGACGTGGTGGGAAGGAGAAAATTAATCTAATAAGTCTTGAAGGTTAGTGCGAACCGTTGGAAAAACACCACACATAATATCCAAAGAGCTTAAGACTGACCTGGAGCAATCTGGAGTGGTGGTTTCAACCCACACCATACGCCACACATTAAACAAAGAAGAACTTCATGGGCAAAGGCCAAGGAGGACCCCACTGTTCAAAGACAGACATAAAAAAGGCACACCTGATCTTTGCCCTAACCCATAATGAGAAAACACAATCCTTCTAGGAAAATGTTCTGTGGACAGATGAAACCAAATTTGAGTTTTTTGGCAATGCAGACCAGCAATACATTTACAGTCAAGAAATGAAGAAAAACACCCTTCCTACAGTTAAATACGGTGGAGGTTCCTTAATGATGTGGGTCTGTTTTGCTGCCTCTGAAAATGAAGGCCTCGAAGGTATTAAAGGAATCATGAAGTCAGAGGACTATCAAGGTATTTTGGAGCAAAATGTGCTCCTAGTGTCCAGAAAGCTAGGTCTGGGTCAAAGGTCATGGGTTCTTCAGCAGGACAATGACCCAAAACATACATCCAAAAGTACAAAAGAATGGTTAAAAAGGAAAAAAATTCACTGTTTAAACTGATCAGCAATGAGTCCTGATCCCAATTCAATCTCGAACCTTTGGAAAGAGCTGAAGTCTGCCATTGGTAAAAAGAATCCTGGAAACATTCATGAGCTGGAACAAATCGCAGTTGAAGAGTAGGAGAAACTATCAGCAGACAGATGTAAGAAACTTATAGATGGCTACAAGAAACATTTGGAGGCTGTCATCTCTGCCAAGGGTTGTGCAACCAAATATTAGTGAAAGGTGCCATTAATCCTGTCCAGCTCATATTTTGTTTTTCTCAGAAATTACTATGTCAGTGGTACAGACCTTTTTTTTGTTGTATACCTTTGAACATACTATTAAAATATTATGATGACATACAGTTGGACTATTTCCAATTATTTCTCAAGATATTGTATACAACATACCTAAAATGCAAGGGTGCCAATAATGTTGATCACAACTGTACCAAGTGAGCCTGTTATGTAAGCATCACACCTGAGCTTCCCATGGACGTATTGAACAGTATTCAGCCACCAGAAACCTACTAGTATTTACCCGATTGCTTTTTGGGAGTCAGCTGCAGAGAACATGTTCTTAGTCAAAGCCTTGTACAGTGCTGCGTACACCTTGTAACGCTATAAAAATTAATAGTAGTAATGCATTGCGACTACACTGGGAGCCAGTTCTATGTATCATGCATTTTTATTTATTAGTATTTACCTCACACCTTTCCAGTAGCGATTCAAGGCAATTTACTTTCGGGTATACTAGTTATTTCCCTGTGACCAGAGGGCTTACAATCTATTTGTACTTTAATGTAGGTTTTCACCCACCCTTAGTAATAAAGTAGTATGATAGCCATGTTAGTCTACTTCCCTTAGTAATAGGATCAACATTGTGGACAGGCACGAAAGACGGAACTTTCCTTTCTCGCATATCTGATTTCTCTCTTATTCAACATGTTCATACTCCCACTCATGTTGCTGGCCACACCACGGATCTGCTACTTACCCCTTCAACTTCTTCCTCTGCCTTTCTCTAGCCCTGCACTGTCCCTCCCCTGGACAGATCATCTAGGTATTTTGTTCAATGTTGCTAACCTTTTATTGGACCCAGTTCCCTCCTCTCTATCTTTGGGCCCTGTCTCCTTCCAACAGTCCCTGTTTAATGTATATTACCAAGTTACAATGTAAACTGCTTTGACTAAAATGATAAAGCAGTATTAAAAAAAACCTGTTAAATAAATAAAAGTCACCGACACGCTCCACTCCTTCCACCATCCAACGTCCTCTTCCCTGTGGACTTTGAGTCCCTTTCTGTTGATGATCAAGCTAACATCTGGACTTCCACTCTTCGCTCCACTTTAGATGCCTTAGGTCCACTCATTCCCAGATGTCCTCCTTGCTGTCCCTCTCATCGGCCCAGGTATCATGCTGGCCTGTCCCTCATTTGATGGCAACTCCGCAAGGCCAAGTGTGTTTAGCATAAATTCCGTACCCCTGCCACCCTTAGTACTTTCCAAGATCTTCACACCTTCTATAAAAACTCCATCACAAAAGCAAAAAAGGATTACTTCAACAAGCTTATTGCTCAGTCCGAGGAAAAAAAACCCTCACAATTTTATACCAGTGTGTCTCACTTACTCCACCCTCAGCGTTCTGCTCTCCCCCTAATGCCCCTTCTACTGAACAACTAGCTCAATTTTTCCAGGACAAGGTTCTCTCAGTTCAACAACACTTCTGGGACATCTCTTCCCCACTGCCCTCTCAGAGTGATTCTTCCATATCTTCTTCTGCTGACCCCTCATCTGTGAATATGGTATTCTCCCATTTCTGGTCTGCTTTCAATCCTATTCCTCTTCAGTCTCATAGGAAATAGATCTACACCTATGATTATTAATCTTTTGAAATAAACTCAATCTTGGGGAGAGGGGGAATTCTTTGGGTTAAATCTGATAGATCTATGTATTTTAGAATTCAGTGTTTTTGCAGAGTCAGTCAGGTCTTAGCACCACCAGAAAGCTTTGTATTTAAGTCAAAGCAGAGTATAGCTTAGCATAGAAAGTAAATTAAAAATAAACACAGACTCTGAAAATTGTTTCTAGAGAGCTTTTCATTTCAATCAAATCAGAGTATAGCTTAAAACATAGAAAGTTAAATAGAGTAAATAGTTACTGAAATAAAGTTGTTTCTAGAGAGCTTTTTATCTAAATCAAATCAGAGCATAGCTTAGCATACAGGTAGAATAGTTCTGAGTAGAAAGAAATAAACTTGTTTCTTGTGACCTTTACAAAGAGGCCTTCCAGTTAGGAGGCAAAAGATCAGTGAAATGGTCTTGAATAGGTGTTAAAGGCAAGTGACAGATCAAAGCAGCAATTTAAAAGGTCCCTTCTATCAAACCAAGTACTTCGTGAGTCACCCAGGAAATTAGTTAAGCCTTTACCTTAGAAGCAAGCCAATTTTTTAATAGGTCCTTATACCAGGGGTGGGTGGGAGAGGGGAGGGAGGGAGGGAGGGAATAACCATAGCTTTATAGGGTCTTAAAGGGAAGGAAGTGCCCATATTCACTCAGGTGCAGCTGTTTATGCTCATCAAGCATACATAAAATACCCGAGATTAATTAATCTTGAGGTGAACAAAGCCCATTAAATATATTAGATACTTATACTAATAAAACTATCCCCAGCAAATCTATGTAAATAAACAACTTAAATACACAAAAACACAACCTTAAAACTAAGATGCAGACAGCAATCCAGCAGGAAGATGGGGGCTTTCCAGTCTTTTGCGTTGAATGTCACATGTATAATTTTCTCCCAGTTGGTGAAGGGTCTTATGAGTGCACTAGGTGCAAAGAGCTCTTTGCTCTCAGGGAACGCGAACGATCTCTGGAGGCTAGAGAGTAGCAGACTTGGATGACATAAGGAAAACAGAGAGGTACATAGACGAGACCTACAGGGATGTAGTACTCAAGTGCCACCTCCAGTCTTGGCAGCATCTCTGTTGCAATGGAGGAGAGAGGTCACGTGATAGAAGAGCATCACCCTGGTGTGACAGGAAGTGATCCTGTAGCTAGGACCTGTCCTTCAGGTGATTTAAAACCCATTCACACCGAGGAGGTTTCTCCAAGGCTGTGTGCCCACGAGGGAAGGGTTATAGTTGGTCAATCAATCATTAGGCATGAAGATAGCTGGGTGGCTGGTGGACATGAGGATCACTTGGTAACATGCCTGCCTGGTGTGAAAGTAGCAGACCTCAAGCACCACCTAGACAAGGTTTTAGATGGCGCGGGGGAAACGTTTGCTGTTTTGGTACATATTGGTACGAATGACATAGGAAAGTATGGTAGGGAGGTTCTGGAGACCAAATTTAGGCTTTAAAGTAGGAAGTTGAAATCTAGAACTTCCAGGTTTGCGTTCTTAGAAATGCTTCCTGTTCCATGCACAGGACCCAAAAGACAGGCAGAGCGCTGGAGTCTCAATGCGTGAATGAGACGATTGTGAAAGGATGGGGGTTTTGGATTTGTTAGGAACTGGGCAACATTCTGGGGAAAGAAGGGGCTTTTCTGAAGGGATGGGCTCCACCTTAACGCGGATGGAACCAGGCTGCTGACATTAACCTTTAAAAAGGAGATAGGGGAAAACAGACAGTCGCCCAAGAGCTCATGGTTCAGAAGGATGTATCCTTGAAAGATACTAGAAAAAGACTGAAGTTAAGGCATATCGGCAGAGAGGCTCCAATAAAGACAAAAGTAACCCAAGTTCCGTTAAGTACAGAGCAAACAGAACTTAAAAATTCCAAATTACTACTGCCTACTGGTAGCCAGATTAATAAGAATAAAATACAGCCTCTAAAATGCTTGAATGCAAATGCTAGAAGTCTTACAAATAAGATGGGAGAGTTAGATACGATTGGTATCTCAGAGACATGGTGGAAGGAGAACAACCAGTGGGACACTGATACCTGGGTACAAATTATATCACAATGATAGAGTAAATAAAATTGGTGGAAGGGTTGCGCTCTATGTTAGAGAGGGCATTGAGTCACAAAGGATTAAAGTTTTGCAGGAAACAAAAAACTCACTGTAGAATTTCTATGGATTGAAATTCCATGTAAAAAGGGGAAGGGGAATGCGATGGCAGGGGGGGAGGGGTACTATCGACCGCCTGGTCCGAATGAACAAATGGATGATGAAATGCTCAAAGAAATCAAAGGAAGCTAACAATATTTATAGCACAGTATTAAGCGATTTCAATTACCCCGGTATCGACTGGGTCAGTGTCACAACAGGATATGCAAGGGAGATAAAGACTCTAGATGAAATAAATGACTGCTTCTTGGAGCAGCTGGTTCATGAACTGACAAGAGGGGAAGCCATCTTGGACCTAGTCCTTAGTGGAACACAAAATCCGGTGCAAGATATAAGGGTGTTGGGGTCACTTGGCAATAGTGATCATAGCATGATCGCATTTGATTTAATAAATGGAGGAAGGACGATAAGGAAATCCACAGTACTACCTTTCAACTTTCAAAAGGGAGACTATGATAAAATGAGGAAAATAGTTAAGAAAAAACTAAAAGGAGCAGTTGCACAGGTTAAAGATTTACACTAAGCATGGGTGCTTAAAAAATATTAATCTTGGAAACTCAGACCAGCTGTATTCACACTTTAAGAAAAGTGGAAGGAAGTTCAAAAAACTGCCAGCATAGTTTAAAGGTTAGGTCATGGAGGCTGCTGTAGCCAAAAAAGCATCTTTCAGGAAATGGATAAGGAGCCAAATGATAAAAACTGGCAACAACACAAGCACTTTTGAAAAAAGGTTTGTTGTGGAAGCAACAATGCATAATAAAATCTTTTCAAGTACATTCGTAAAAAAAAACCGGTGAGTCAGTTAGACCATTGGATGATAGAGGGGTAAAAGGGGCATGGCCATAGCGGAGAGACTGAATGAATTCTTTGCTTCGGTCTTTACTGAGGAAATTGTAGGGATGTTACCCATGACTGAAGCGGTATTTAAAGCTGATGCAGCAGAAGAATTGAAAGAAATATTGATAAACCAGGAAGATATGTTACAACTATTATATAAACTGAAGAGTAGCAAATCACCTGGACAGGATGGTATACATCAAAGGGTGTTGAAAGAACTAAAGTATGAGATTGCAGACGTACTATGTTAACGTTAAGTTCAATGTAAGGAGTTTTGTTCTACTGTAAACTGCCTTTGATCAATGGAAAAGGTGGTATATAAAAAGTTATAAATATATAAAATAAATACTATCATTAAAATCATCAGTAATACATTGGCCATCCTCAAATCTTCAGGTAACGCCAATTTTTTAAAAAAGGGTTCCAGGAGTGATCCAGGAAACTACAGACCGGTGAGCCTGACGTCAGTCCCAGGAAAAATGGTAAACACAATTATTAAAAACAAACTTTATGAACGTGTAGATAGTCATGGTTTAATGGGAGACAGCCAACATGACTTTAGCCAAGGAAGGTCTTGTCTTACTAATCCGTTATATTTTTTGAAGGTGTAAACAAGTAAATAAAGGTCGATGTATATATCAAGATTTTGAGAAAGCTTTTGACAAGGTACCTCATGAGAGGCTCTTGACAAAATTAAAAAGAGTCATGGGATAGGAGGCAGTGTACTACTGTGGATCAGGAAATAGCTAAAAGATAGAAAACAGAGGATAGGGTTAAATGGCCATTTTTCCCAATGGAGAATAATGAATAGAGTACCACCCCGGGATCTGTGCTGGGTCTGCTGCTTTTTAACATATTTGTAAATGACCTGGAAATGGGAATAACCAGTGAGGTAATCAAATTTGCATATGACACAAAATTATTCAAAGTCGTTAAAACCCAAGAGGACAGTGAATAATTGCAAGAGGATCTTAATAAATTGGACAAGTGCAATGTTATGCACCTAGGAAAGAGCAACCCAAACTATGGTTACATGATGCAAGGTTCCACATTAGGAACCACCACTCAGATAAAAGATTTAGGCGCCATCACGGATAACACGTTGAAACCCTCTGCCCCAGTGTGCAGTGGCGGCAAAAAAGCAAACAGAATGCTAGGAATTATAAGGAAAGGAATGGAGAATAAAACAAAGGATATTTTAATGCCTCTGTATCGTTACATGATGCGACTGCACCTCGAATATTGTGTGCAACTAACCTTTTCTTTCCCCAGACTGTGCAAACACTGGCTCTCCCTGCAGGACCCTTTTCAGCACATCTGCCCGTGAGGATTGGGATCCCTGTGGGTAGAAACCGGTTCTCCTGGCCACATGCAGCCCTTCTGCCCACAGGAGTTGGTATCCCCACAGGCAGACACTGGATCTTCTGGTCACTTCTGTCCATGTTCTCTGCCTCCCAGGCACCAGGTCTGATTTTTTCATCACCATGGCAACTTGGGGTTTGTTGAGCCCAGTCTTACCATACCCTAGTTGCCAGCTTTATGATGTTGTTCATTTTGATTAGACTAAGCTCTGATGAATGGAGGAAGCCTAGTAGTTAGGGCAGCAGCATGGAACTATAAAGACCAGGGTTCAAATCCCACTGACCCTCTGTGGCCTTGGGCAAACCAACTCTCTATTGCACTGCTTCCATTGTATGCATATCTCTCTCATGCTTGATATCCTCAAAACCTGACTGGCCTGGGGGTTGCAGAGGACTGTGTTGAGAACCACTGCTATATTGCCTCAGATACAAACTTAGATTATAAGCCCTCCAGGGACAGGCACTTAACAACCACCACCACCCAAATGTAATTCACACTGAATGTCTACTGGCAGGATTGAGCTAAACGCTAATAAAAGATAAATAAATAAATGAGCAAGGACCGTCTTTTATATCTAATCTACTGTGTATGTATAGCACTGCATATGCCTTGTGGCGCTATACAAGCAATAAGTAGTAGTAGTAACCAAAGCGACTTTGGTGACTACAACAAGTCGCCCTGGGAAGCTCTGTCCTAACAGGCAAGACAATAAAAAACACTATAATGTCAATTCAGATTTCTTTGTAAGATGCTGCTGTGGTCAGCAGTGGCTACGTTACATCAGCGGGCTGAGAATCCAGAAAGCCAGGGCTGAAATCCCACTTTAGATGTATAAACTTAGATTGCAAGTCCTATTTACTGTACCTGAATGTAATTCTGCTTGGGATTTTTAAAGTAATTAAATCCAAATATATTCATATCCACAATAATTGATTTTTTTTAAAAGGATAATGAAGATGCAGTTTCCATTTATAGTATTTATATGATAAAATATTATACACATATATATGGTGACATATATATAGTAGTGGCCAAAAAATTAAGGCAGGTATCTTTTTCTACAATTTATTGTTAAATAATGTACTGTGGAGATGTCACACGTGCTTACTTATTTGATCAGCATGGCAAATAGTCACACCATGCGTCTGGCATCCATTTTAGTTTACTTACACTCTGTAGTAGGTTTCTTGGATGAAGTTTTGAATTTTTACAACTAGGAAAAGATTGAAAGTTACATGTAAAACATACAATCAAGATGGGTAGAAAGTGCGATATTAATGACTTTGTAAAGGGACAAAGTTGTCACACTCCATGCTGAAGGATATTCGCAATGTACTATTGTAAAACATTTGCATATATTAAGGTGTGCAGTTCTGAAATCAGGTGGCCGTACACGTTGTTCGAAATGTGGGCGCAGACGGATAACTACTGGACGAGATGACCGATTCCTCAAAGGCATCATTACATCTAGTCCACATACTTCATCTCAACGTGTGGCTCATTTAGCTAATGATCGAGGAATAAAGATAAGTTGCCAGATCTGTCTAACGATGGCTTATAGATGAATTCAAACTCGTGGCCAGAAGACCTGCCAAGAAGCCTATCATGACCAGGAAACAAATTGCTGCCCGCATACAGTTTTTGTAGCAAGTTGAAAGACAAATCTGCTGAATGGTGGGAGAGGGTAATGTTCACAAGTACATGGGAGTGGTTACAACTATGTCCGTCGACCAGCAGGTGAGAGACTAAATACGAAGTACACAATAAAGACTGTTAAACACACACCATCGGTCATGGTATGGGGTGGTATCTTGGCGAATGGACAATGTGGCCTGCACATTTTTGAGAAAGGTGAAAGAGTAAATGCTGCAAAATACATATCCGTGCTGAATAGTAAAGTTAAAATACACATGAATGTTTCTGGCACAACTATATTTCAGCAGGACTCAGCATCATGCCACACTGCAAAAACAGTTAAAAAATGGTTCGTGGACAACAAGATCGAACTGCTACCAAGTTGGCCATCAAACTCTCTGGATCTCAATGTAATTGAAAACTGTTGGAATCTTATGAAGAAAAAGGTGGCAGCACACCATCCAACTTCAGAAGCAGATTTAAAGGACATACTCAAACATGTATGGAGTCAACGAAATCACTCCGGCATACTGTAAAACGCTAGTTAAGAGTATGCCTACAAGAATCCAGGCTGCACTGAAAAATCATGAAGAGTTAATTAGGCCTTACCTGCTAATTAGTGTTCCTGAAGGAACGACAGTCCAGTCCCTTTACTTCTGGGTTGCGTAACCCTTCCAGCAGCTTGGAGGCTGAGTCAAACCCTTTTGAGGCTGGATGGGTATAAATACCTCTGGCACCACCCCTAAGCCCCAGTAATCTATTGAAAAAGCAGACTTAACCAACATAATCATTAACTGTAGCAACGTGAAAACAAAAGGGCACTCCACGAAAGATATATATGTAGTAAACTTTGGGGTTTTATTTTTTTTTTTTTTAATGAAGGAACAGAGAAGGCCTGTAAGGGCCACAAGCAGGAGGAGAAGGGGGAAAAGGTCTACCTGAGGTTGCCGCATCCTTCCCCGCCCCCCGGCTCCCCGCCCCATGCAAACAAAGACCCCTTCTGCCGCTGGCACAGATTCGTAATCGTTCCGCTATATTTACCGTAGCCCGGGTGGGATCAGGGACTGGACTGTCGTTCCTTCAGGAACACTAATTAGCAGGTAAGGCCTAATTAACTCTTCCTTATCGTCACTCCAGTCCAGTCCCTTTACTTCTGGGATGTAACCGAGCAGTTCAAACTAGGGTGGGGTTCGCTAACCCGGAACGAATTACCGCGTCCCCAAAGCTAGCGTCTGCCGACCTCTGCACATCCAGTCTGTAGTGCTTGGTAAAGGTATGCAGGGAGGACCAAGTCGCCGCTCTGCAAATATCTATTGGAGGAACCAGGCTGTATTCAGCCCAGGAGGAGGCCTGCGCCCGGGTAGAGTGGGCCCGCAGACCTGCTGGGACCTGTTTCCCCTTCAGGATATAGGCAGAAGCAATCGTTTCCCTGATCCATCTGGAGATGGAAGCCTTAGCCGCGGCCTCCCCCTTGTGGGGACCCCCAAACTGGATGAACAAACGTTCAGACCTTCTAAAGGAGGCCGTGGCGGGAGAGGGTAGTGCTTCAACGCTCTCTGTACATCTAGGCGTCGAAGATTGTCATCCTTCCCTCCCCGCCCGTCGGCTGGGAACGCAGGCAGCGAAACCGGTTGATTCAGATGGAAGGGCGAAATTACTTTTGGAAGGAAGGAAGGGACTGTTCGTAAGACCACCTTTTCCTTAAAGAAGGAGAGGAAGGGTGGCTGGGAGGACAGCGCCTGAATCTCAGAGACGCGTCTTGCCGAGCAGATGGCTACTAAGAAGACCGTCTTCAATGTCAAATCTTTAAGAGAGGCATCTCTCATTGGTTCGAAAGGTTCTCTGACCAAGGCATTTAATACCAGGTTGAGGTCCCAGGGAGGGATGACTGATCTTTTCTGTGGGCGCAGATGACTAACCGCTCTCAGGAACCTGGTCACGTCCGGGTGGACCCCTAAGGACTTCCCCCGGACCTTGCCTCTGTAGCAAGAGATGGCAGCCAGTTGAACCCAAAGAGAGCTGGGAGCAAGACCCTTCTCAAAACCCGCTTGCAAGAATTCTAGGATCTCTGGGATGGAGGTTGCAAGGGGTTTCTTCCGACGTCCCGTACACCAGGCTTCGAATATGCGCCACACCCTCACATAGGAAAGACAAGTGGAACGCTTTCGCGCGCTCAACAAGGTTGCGATCACTGGACCAGAATATCCCCGCTTTCTGAGCCGTGCCCTTTCAATAGCCAGGCCGTAAGCGAGAATCGATCCACGTGAGGCATCAGTATAGGACCCTGCCTCAGAAGGTCCTTCTTGCAGGGCAGCCGCCACGGGTGGTCGACCGCCAACCTCACTAGGTCCGCATACCAAGGACGGCGAGGCCAATCTGGAGCAATGAGGATGACCAAGCCTTGGTGGGATTCCACTCTCTGAAGAACCCTTCCGATCAAAGCCCACGGTGGGAACACGTACAGAAGTCCCCCGGAGGGCCACCTCTGAGCCAGAGCATCCAGGCCTTCGGACATTCTTTCCTTTCTCCGGCTGAAGAAACGATTTGCTTTGGCCGACGAGAACCGGGCCATGAGATCCATGATTGGGGGACCCCAGAGAGAGACAATCTGGTTGAAGACTCCCTGCTCCAGCTCCCACTCTCCCTGGTCGATCTTGAACCTGCTGAGGTAAATCTGCTGTGACGTTGTCTGATCCTGCCACGTGTTGCGCTGAGATGGCCGTCCACCTTGTCTCGGCCCAATGGAACAGACTGGCCGCCTCCTTCTCTAGGGCGGAGCTGCTTGTTCCCCCCTGGCGGTTGATGTAGGCCACCGTGGTGACATTGTCCGAGAGGACGCGGATTGTGTTTCCCCTCACTAGTGGCTCGAGTGTCCTGAGTGCTAGGGCAACAGCTCGTAACTCCAGCCTGTTGATGGACCACTGTGACTCCACCCGGGACAAAAGGCCCTGAGCAAACTGGCCCTGGCAATGAGCTCCCCAGCCCGCTAGGCTGGCGTCCGTTGTTAGCAGAATCCACTGTGGGTTCTCGAGAGGCGTTCCGCATTCTAGGTTCTTCGGGCACCTCCACCAGTGGAGGGCTCTTCTGGTTCGAGGAGCGCAGGGAAGTGGGGTAGACAACGGATGATTCTGAGGAGACCAACGACGTAACAGGGAACGTTGTAGCGGTCGCATGTGGGCCCTGGCCCATGGAACCACCTCTATTGTCGCAGCCATGGTGCCCAGTAATTGGAGGTAAAGCCACGCTGAGGGATTTCTTCTTCCCAGGAACTGCGATACGAGGGTCCTTAGATCCTTTGCCCGCTTCCGAGGGAGGAACACCTTTCCTTCTCTGGTGTCGAACCTCGCCCCGAGATACTCGAGATTCTGAGTGGGTAACAATTTGCTTTTTGATCGATTGATGATCCAACCTAACTCCTCTAGGACTTCTACTACTCGGGATGTAGCCGAGTGACTTTCCTCTTCTGATTTCGCCCGGATCAGCCAATCATTGAGGTATGGGTGTACCAGAATTCCTTCCTTTCGCAGGAAGGCGGTGACCACTACCATTACTTTGGTAAAAGTCCGAGGAGCCGTAGCTAAGCCGAAGGGCAGTGCCTGAAATTGGAAATGACCTCTTGGCACTGCGAACCTCAGGAACTGTTGGTGAGAAGTTCGAACCGGAATGTGTAAGTAAGCTTCCGTCAAATCTAGGGAAGTGAGAAACTCCCTGGCCCTTACGGCCGCAATGACTGACTTCAGGGTTTCCATGCGGAAATGGGGAACCTTGAGGCAGCGATTGACCTGTTTTAGGTCCAGGATAGGACGAAAAAGGCCTTCCTTCTTTGGGACTACAAAATAAATGGAGTACCGACCGGAGCCGCATTGGTCTGGAGGAACGGGAGACACCGCCCCGAGCGCTACAAGCCTTGACAGAGTGTCTTCTATGGCCCTCCTCTTTATCGGAGAGCCGCAGGGGGATTGAATAAAGGCCGGAAGAATCTCTTTCCCAAATTCGAGGGCATAACCTTCTCTGATTACTTCCAGGACCCACTGATCGGACGTGACTCGGGTCCAGGCGGGAAGAAATAGCCTCAGACGACCCCTTAAAGGGAGACCACCCGCCCGGACCCCTTCTATCTCATTGTGATTTCCTAGATCCCGAGAAGGAGGTAGAGGCCCCAAAACCTCTCCCTGCTCCTCGAAACCCCCTAAAGTTTGACCCCCTGGTCGGAAGCGACCCCTGGAAAAGGGATTTGTCCTGGGAGGCCGAAACCTCCGGGCGTCTCTTGGTTGACTCCGAGATGGAGCTGGGAGGCGAGCCTGCTTCGGCCTGTCCTCCGGAAGCCTGCCTCCCTTGGATTCGCCCAGGTCCTTTACTAACTTCTCCAGGTCCTCGCCGAATAATAATTTCCCTTTAAACGGAAGGCGACCTAAGCGCGCCTTTGAAGAGGAGTCGGCTGCCCAATTGCGGAGCCACAGATAGCGCCTAGCTGCGACTACGGATGCCATGCTCTTAGCTAGGCTCCTGATAAGATCGTACTGACTATCCGCCAGGTAGGCTGCTCCTGACTCCAGTCTAGCTGTCATAGGTTGTACGTCTCCTGCGGTACCCTCAGAAAGTTGAAGCTGTTGGGACCACCTCAGGCAAGCCCGAGCCACCCAGGCCCCCGACACCGAAGCCTGCAAGGCAAGGGCACTAACATCAAAGGCCTGCTTTAGTAATGTGTCTAATTTCTATCCTGCGCGTCTCTCAGAGCCGCGCTACCTTCTACTGGAATAGTTGTCTTTTTAGTAACTGCAGAAACCGCCGCATCCACCTTAGGAGACTTCAGCAATTCTCTGTCCGATTCCGGTACCGGATAAAGGCGTGTCATAGACCGCACCCCCCTCAGGGAGGATTCAGGTTGGTCCCATTCTTCTTGAATCATCTGGCGGACGACCCTGTGAATAGGAAATACCTTTTGGGACCTACTGACCGCTTGGATCAGGGGATCCTCCAGCACTTCCTCCTCTGCTGGAGTGTCCGAAGTCACCCTGAGGACCTTCAGGGACTCATTGATTAAGCCCGGGAGTTCTTCCTGACGGAAGACTCGCACTATGCGGGAATGATCTTCCTCCGGAATCTCTCCTTCCTCGAGTTCCTCCTCATCCCCTATCTCCTTATCGGAGAGCTCCTCCTCCTCCTGCATGTCATGAGGAGGAGAAGAAGCGGATGGCTCTTCGTTCGCTAGCCTCGCGCGCTTAGAGGGGATGCCGGACTCCTGGGGAATGGGCTTCCCTGGGTTCAGCACCAAGGCTTCCTTCCCTGAGTTTTGGACTCCTGCCCCCAGCCCCTGCTTGCGCATGCAGTAGGCTTTGTGCAGCAGGAGGACGAATTCTGGAGAGAACAGATCACTGGGGCCCTCTTCCTCAAGGACCGAAGAGGGGGGGGGGCAGGGATGGAGCGGGGAATTCATGGGCCGCGGCCGGAGGGATGCAGGTCTCTCCCTCTTCCCGATGTTCCACTGAATCCTCATTAGATTGAGGCGTGGACAATTGGATGCCTTGTTCCACAGAGGCAGCTTCTGCAGCGCAACCCCTGCAGATCCCTGTCTCTGAGACGGTGCCCCTGCGGACACCACAAGACGGGCACCGCAGCTTAGACATTGCTGAGTTAAAAACCTTGCAAATAAAGGAACTGAACCAAATAAGGCAAACAAATTAAATAAAAAGGGGAGCAAAATTAACAGGGATCCCCCAAAGCACCCTCCTGAGTAGCAGTTCTGGCCTGCAGCAGGGCCCAAACTTATTCCCCCCACACACCCCGAAGCAAACCTAAAAGTAACTTAAATAAATTAAATTAAATTAAATGGATTTCTGCTCCAAAGCATAAATATATATCCATATAGGAGCAAAGGAGCCCCTTGTACTTGCGTTTTGTCGCGCTGACCTCCGGGGCTGCAGGAAATGCTCTCCGCGGTATTACATGTGGCTGGACCTCAGCCACGTGGAGAGCAGGCCGGGACAGCAGGCCGGGACCCGGGAGTCGGCTCGCACCGCTGACCCCGCAGAAATTGCCGGGTGAAAATTCTCCAGCCGGCTGCAACCTCCGACCACTCCCGGGCTGCTTCGCCAAGCCGGGAGGGAGGAGGGACGGCGCTTTGAGGCCTCAAGCGCTCAGCCGCCTAAGGGCTTCGGCGCGAGGCGGACGGGTCCGTTGCCGAGGTCGGAGAGCCGGGGGAGCTCAAGAAACCCGCGGTTCACCTCCTGCCGTCGGCAAACCTCTTCGGTGCGCTAGCACCTCTCCCACCGGTAAGGAGGCCTTTCAAGCAGAGTTCTACCGCCGGAGGAGGGAGTGAAGGGGGGGGGGGGGAAGGAGAAAGGAGCAGAAAATTTAAAGGAGCACTACCAAACAAGGAACTTAGAAATTAAAGAAATAAATCAGGTAAAAATCATTAAATTAAATGAATAAATAATCAAACTTAAATGAAACGGACTAAAGGGAGACTCCAGTAAGCCCTTGGCTTACGGAACCCTCCAGCTGCTTGGAGGCTGAGATTACTGGGGCTTGGGGGTGGTGCCAGAGGTATTTATACCCATCCAGCCTCAAAAGGGTTTGACTCAGCCTCCAAGCTGCTGGAAGGGTTACGCAACCCAGAAGTAAAGGGACTGGACTGGAGTGACGATAAGGAACACCCTATCAAAAATTGACACATATACACATTATATATATATGGTTCTTAAAGCTTTCGACCATGAAAGTGACAATAACATGTTCTTTTCTAATAAAATTCTGATATTTTGGACTCTGCCTTAATTTTTTGGCCACTACTGTACAGTATAGTACCCACAAGACATAGCAGATCACCTCTGTGCCAAATACTAAACAACTTCTCCTGGTCAGCATTTACCAATTAACTTACACTATAACATCTCTGCTCTGGCTACTTGTTCTGAATTTACTCTCCCATTGCTGGAAAATATTGCGACTACCATAAAAAAACTCAATACAACTACATCTGCTCTGGGTCCATGTCCTGTAACTTGGATTAAAAGCACAAGAGCACACCTCATTTCCTTCCTATAGTTCATGCATCCCTAACGCTGGGAAAAATGCCTACTTCCTTAAAGAGAAGCTCAATGTATCCTATCTTAAAAGGAAACAAGCTGGACTACACTTCATTGAAGTCCTACAGGCCAATATCAAGTATCCCTCTTACAGTGCCTGGTGAAAGAATTCATCCCTTCGGGGTCTGTCTGGGTTTGTCGCATTACAACCTGGAATTCAAATGGCATTTTGGGGGATAGCACCACATAACATGCCTATGACTGAAGGTGCATAGTATCCTTTACTTTGTCACAATCAATAATGAAAGAAAAAAAAAATAAGAAGTAGTGTGCACATGTATTTACCCCCAAAGTCAATAAGTTGTTGAGCTACATTTTGATGCAATTACAGCTGCAAGTCTGTTGTGTTAGGCTGATGAGACATACCCCATCTAGCCACTGGGATTCTCAACCATTCTTCAAGGTAAAACTGTTCCACTCCCTCAAGTTAGATGGGTTGCACTGGGGTACAGCAAGCCTCAACCCACGCCATTGATTCTCAATTGGAGTGAGGTCTGTGCTTTGACTAGGCCATTCCAAGACATTTACATGTTTCCCATTAAACCAGTTTTAGAGGTAGGTTTACGGTCACTGTCGTGCTGGAAGGTAAAACCTCCGTCCCAGTCACAGATCTCAGGCAGACAATCAGGATTTTCACAAAAATGGTCCTTTATTAGTGCCAGCTTTTGTTTCTTCAATTCTGACCCGTTTGCCTGTCCCTACCGATGAGAACCATCCCCACAGCATGATGCTGCCACCACCATATTTCACTGTCTGAATGTTGTTTGCGGGGTGATGGGAATCACCCATGTGCGACATTAACCCATGATGGTCCTAAAGGTCAATTTTTCCTTTTTTTTCACATCCGACCAGAAAACCTCCTTCCATGGGTTTGGGGGGTCCACCACATGCTGTTGTGTGAACTGTTTTTTTTTTTTCCTTTCTATTTCCTTTAAGCAATAGTTGTTTTTTTGGGCCACACTTCCATAAAGCCCCATTATCCTTGATATACAGTGCCTTGCAAAATTATTCATCCCCTCAGTTTTTGTTCTGTTTTGATTCATTCCGTCCAACCTGGACTGAAAATAGAGGATCATTTGGATGTTAGATAATGGCCCTAATGATATAGACCAAATTGGTGACGTGGAATGACAATAAAACACCTTATATATAACATTAAAAAATGTCTATACTGAAAAGTTTAGAGTGCATATGTATTCATCCCTTTTGCTATGAAACCCCCTACATAAGATCTGGGCCAACCAATTAACTGCAAAACTCACATAATTCATTGATTTGGGTCCCCCTATGTGTCATGTGTCTCATGATGCCTGTATAAATATACCTGTTCTGAAAGGCCCCTGACTCTGCAACACCACTAAACAAACAACATGAAGACCAATGAGCATTCCAAACAGGACAGAGACAAAGTTGTGGATTTGTATGGATCAGAGTTAGGTTATAAAAATGTATTCTGATCATCCCACGGAACAATATTGAATCCATGTTAGCAAACTGGAAAGAATATGGTACCACAACAAACCAGACCAGAGAAGGCCACACACCAAAGCTCACAGACCGGGCAAGGAGGGCATTAATCTGTTCATAACACCACTTTAGGCCGTACATACCGCAGAATGGGGTAACACCACTTTAGGCCGTACATACAGCAGAATAGGGTAACACCACTTTAGGCCGTACATACCGCAGAATAAAGAGATTGGTACAAAACCAACTCCAAGACTTCATAGATGACCATGCCCCCCTTAATCCATTCCAAGATGGGTTTAAATTAAAACATGGAGTCAAAACCCTCCTCACATCTCTCCTTGACTCAATATTAACCTACACACAAACCACCACCCAAGGCTGCCTACTAATTTTCCTAGACATCTCATCAGCCTTTGACTCCTTACTACACCATCAGCTCCTACAAAGACTTCACAACATTGGTTTCCGAGATACCACACTAAGATGATTCCGCGCCTATCTGGAACACAGGATCCAACAAGTAGAATCGGCTCCAGAACATCTCATCCATTCATCCAGCAACAAGGAGTACCCACCCCAGGGCTCCAGTCTATCAGCTCTTATTCAACCTCTTCCTTCAGCCCATAATGTCAGATCTTCAAAGAGCACAGGATACAGAACTAGATCTAAGTGGATGACATTATGTTCTTCACGCCATTCAACACTTCAGCAACATTTACAAATGCTTCACTAAAGTGAATCAGTAGCTCCAACAATACAACCTGTTCATTAATCAGGAAAAGACAGAGGCTACATACATACACACAAAACACTACAGCAAGAATGATTCTCAGAATCTCTAGACAAGCACACATCACCCCTGCTCTACTGTACAACACCTGTACTGGCTCCCCGTTACTTAGGACACACAAAGTTATACACAATGAGTCAGCAAACTGCCTCCACCCTCTTCTCTCAAGGCCCAAGAACGACAGACTCCGCCGACACAACTCCTACAATCTCCTTACCACCCCAGCTCATAGAATCAAGAGCAAGCAATCCATATGTAACCATGTATTCTCTCTATTTGCCCCTATTATTATTATTATTATTATTATTATTATTATTAAAGGCTTATAAAGCACCGCAACATACGAAGCGCTGTACAAACATAGAAGAGAGACAGTCCCTGCTCATCAGAGCTCACAATCTAATAAGACAGAAAACAAAATAAGTTACATAATACAAATAACAAAAATTTACAGGACAAAGTAAGCAAATGTTGACAGAGAGATCAAGAAAGGGTAAGACAGGAACGGAAAGCAATAGTGAAGAGGTCGGATTTTAGTCTGGACTTGAAAATGGCCAGGGAGGACGCCTGGCGCACAGAGATAGGAAGACTATTCCAAGCAAACGGTGCTGCCAGTTGGAAGGAGTGAAGTCTGGAATTGGCAGTACGAGTAAAGGGCACAGATAAATGAAAACTGTTAGAAGAGCGAAGCAACCGAGAGGGGGTGTAAGGAGAGATGAGAGGTACTGGGGGGCAGAAGAGTGAATACATTTATAGGTCAGGAGGAATGCACCGCTTGGAATACACTCCCAATTGATTTGGAAGAATGCTTGATCACTCCGCCTTCAGGAAGAAACTCAAAACCTTTCTATTCCACCAATACTTCACCAAGGATATAACTCAAAATCTGCATTCCAGTGTAAACTAGTACTGAATATTAACTAACCTCTACTTAAGTCAGCATCCCTCCCTCTCCCTCATAGTCCTGCCCATCAGTTCCTATAGCTCCCTTACTCCCCAGTTACTCCTCCTCTCCTGTACACACTTTGCGCTCAATGTTCAATGATCATAGCAATGTTAAGCACCAGTTATATGTTCCTTGTAAAGCAGTTGCCCAGGCATTGTTAGTTCTGTTATGTTCTATATAAACCACCTTGGATTGTAGAAAGGCGGTATTTATTTAACATTGCTTATATAAGTACGAGTTTTAAAAAGGGTAGATAAAAATCAGTCATTAAAAACATTTGGATTTGGTTTAAAGTGAGACTAACATTTTCAGAACCCTCAGCAGTCTTGGTGGGGGGTGGGAGGGGTTATGTCCCGCACAATACAACCTCTGCCCTCCCTCCCTCCCTCCCTCCCTCCCTCCCTCCCTCCATCCCTCCATAGGAGCTCACTACTAGTTGCATGAAGCAAAAGGTTTGTCAGGCCAGGATTCTGGGGCTCAGACCATTCTGCTGTCAGGGGAATCAGCTTTTCAGCGTGATTAGGAGTACTAAAGAAGAAACCCCAGGGAGGTCAGACCCAAGAGCTGTTGTAGGGAGGCAGACTCTTGCTAGCCTCACACATCATTTTACCGGTGACGGCGGCAATAGCCATAATAATCAAACGAAGGACGCCCCCGCCACCCACTCTCACCGAGCGAACACTTACTAGTGCGAGCTCTGCCAGAAATTACCCGCCATGGAGGAAGCGGCGACGTCGCGGCCGTCCGAGCCGGAAAAGGATCAGCTCGAGGCAGCCACTTCCGCCTCCCAAGTTTTCCTTCCCTTATTTCCTTCTTTCTGCTTCCTTAAAGCGGAGTCCGCTGTGGACTGTGGGATAGGTAGTCGCGCTGGTTCCCCTTCGACGCCCGCACTACAAATCCCACAATGCAACGGAAGGGTGGCGTCACAAAACCCAGCGCGGCACGTCATCGCGCGTAGCTTTGTGGGTGGTTCTCGGGGAAGTTTTTCGCTCGTCTTCCACTATTAGGCATGTGACATGACAATTTTTACGTGTTGCCAAAGTAATAATATTTCAAGTAATTAAAATATAAGGGACACAGAGGAGAGTACTGACAGTATTAACAAGGGTATTAAATAATGCTAAAACTGTGGCAGGTGCAGGCCTGTGACCCACGGTGTCTGACATAGGCAGGCCAGCATGGCTAGCTTGACCTGTAAATGAGGCCTGTGGAGAGGCATTTGCACATCCCCCAATATGCTGCTATTGTAAGAAAGAACTCAGTAGAAATATTGAATTAGCTTAGATAAGCAGAATTGCAGAATTAAGAAATGGAAAAATACAGAAAAGATGTGTTTTAAAGTTACTGATAAGAAAGAGTACATTTGCAGAGAAATATTGAGGAGTGCTGACAGATGAGTTACAGAACCTTGCTCTTCTGCACGCACAAATGGTCCCATAGCCTTGAAAGTGTGAAAGTAACAAGTTGATGAACTGACCATTGTAATTGGGACTAGAAGGGGGGCAGGCAGGTGTCATGCCTACAGAAGCCCACAGAAGGAACATAATTGGAGAAACTTATCAGTACCGGGACCAATAGAAGGGCTACGGGAGGTACGGGAGCGTACCGGGACCAATGAAATGTTTTTCTATACCTAGAATGGAACAGAAGTCTATAAAAGTTGTTGTAATGCTTGAAAACTTTGCTCAGCCATTTTGAAATTGTCTTGCTTGAGACTTGTGCACAAATAAATGATTTGGACCTTCTGAACAGACTCCTGGTATCATTGGTTTGTCTGCGCTTTGCTGCTACATATTCCTTGGTGCGTTGGCCGGGAAGTTGTGGAATCAAAGTGTATATAGGGCAATATACCACGACTTTCCGCCTCTATAGGCTTGGTCCTGCCGGGATCGCGCCCTTCCGACGAGGGCCGCTCCCTGGCGCCACCGGTCCCTTGTATCGGAGGGAGCTGGTCGGACCTCGGCGGGCGACGAGCCCGGCTGGAGTCAACGCCTCGAACCCGAGTGAGGGGAGTCCGAGGTCCAACTCATGCGCCTGCTTGGGAAGTTTGAGGACCGGATCCGGTGAGTATAGTTTTGATTTTGGGTCTAGACAGAAATAGAAAGAGCAGTACTGCCATTGGAACTTGGAAATTTGGAATTTGTAATCTCGAGATATTGGGAATTGGTAAGAGAGCCTGATCAACTCTCAAGGAAGAGCCGAGTAGCCTGGCATGGGAATTCGCTAGGTGAAACCCTCATCCTTTTTGTAATTGTACTTGGAAAAAGACTAGTCAGAACAGATAGAAACGAATGCATTCTGGGAATACGTTGCTAGCATGAGTGTGTGAACGAAGTATGAATGAGAGGTCTGGCAGCACGGACCAAGTGAAAGCTGACCCCTGATTAGCGCATTTCCTGACCGGGCGACCGCGTTCAGGTCGCGAAAAGGGGGAAGCGATTGTCGTCTTGTCTTGTTATTTGTATTCCCTGTACGTTTCCAGGGCCGTGAGGACCCCTTACCCACGGTCCGCCCACCTTTTCCCTTCTGTCTGTTGTTGCGCGCACACATCGAAATGGGAGGGGCGGAGTCTACTAGGAAACACTCCATTAGACTGTATGATCGCACATTTTAAAGAGGGATATTCAGGAGATTATGGTATTAAAATGACAGCAGCCCGTTTGCAGATTTTGTGTACTAGGGAGTGGCCCGATCTAGACCCCATCTGGCCCCGAGAGGGAACGTTCACCGTAGAGATTATCCAGTCAATACACCGTAGAGTGCGAGTAGCGCACCCCGATCAGTACCCCTATATAGATTCCTGGTTAAGTATTTGTGAAGATCCGCCCTCCTGGGCGCAGCGCTGTTATGAGGAACAGTGCAGAATAATGTTAGCTAAAACAGATTCTAGACAGAGAAAGGAACAGCCTAGAATGAAGAGCAGGATAAGAAAGCCAAGAAGAAACCCATCTTGGCAGATCCCGATTCCCCAGAAGTAGTCCTCAGGCAGCCCCGAACCCCAGGTCCAGTAAGAATAGCCCGGCGGCGTCCTGCCCCAGCACCCCAGAGACCGCCGGAGCCGAGGCCAGACCCAATCCCTGACCTCCCTCCTCCTGGAGAAGAGGAAGAGAGAGAATTAGCGGAGAGAAGAGAGGAGGATGTAAAAAGTGAGCCAGAAGCGGAGCTAGAAGAAGAGGAAAGTGAGGATCCCCCAGAAGAAGAAGAAGAGGAAAGTGTACAAATAATTGAGGAAGTTAGCGCCAGCACTAGCAAGCCAGTGAAAGAAAAACCCAAAGCAAAACCAGTTGAGAAAAAGACAGCAACTCCTGCAAAGACAACGACAATAGCCCTTAGATCCCAGACCCAAATGACGCCTAGGACAGGCCAAACTGTTGTTCCCTTAAGGCAAGTCCCGGGAGTGCCCGTAAAGAATGATAATGATGAAGTGGTAGCGGGACCCCTAACTTATGTGTATATCCCGTTCTCTACAACGGATTTATTAAATTGGAGGTCGCACTATGCCTCCTATACTAGCAAGCCCCAGGAGCTGACAGAATTAGTAACTAGTATTATGGAAACTCACCAACCCACTTGGCCAGATTGCCGTCAGCTCCTGACCACCCTATTCACTACAGAAGAACGAGCGAGAATTAGAAAAGCAGCTATTGAATGGATGGCAGAAAAACCCTGCAGCTCCAGCGCAGGGGCAGAATATAATAGATCGTAGAGAAGCAGCTCAGAGAGAATTCCCGAATGAAGACCCCCAATGGGATCCAAATACAGATGAAGGATCCACCGCCTAGCCCGTTTTTCGCCAAGGCTTTTTACAAGGCCTGCGAAGAGGAGGCCAAAAAGCTATGAACCTTTCCAAAGTAGCAGGAGTTATCCAAGGAATAGATGAGAGCCCAGCAGATTATTATGAAAGATTAACTGAAGCTTATAGAATGTATACTCCCTATGATCCCGAGGCACCAGGAAGTTTATGCATGGTGAATTCTGCTTTTGTAAACCAGTCTCAACCAGACATTAGACGTAAATTACAGAAATTAGAAGGGTTTGCGGGCATGAATGCAACACAGTTATTGGAAGTCGCTCATAAAGTGTATGTGAATCGTGATACTGAAAGACAGAGAGAATGGGATAGAAAGATGAAGAAGAAAGCTGATTTTTTGGCTGCGGCCATAGTTGAACAGAAAAGGGGAGGTGTCCCTAATCGAAGGAGCAGAGGAAGAGGGCGGGGTCAAGGCGGAGGCCGGACCCAGAGACTAGGCGTGAACCAATGCGCCTATTGCAAAGAGGAAGGACATTGGAGAGATACTTGCCCGCAACTCGAAGACGCCCAGCAAGATGACGAATACGATCATCAGTGGCGAGAAGAAAGAAGAGGCCGTCCCCCGAGGCCGAGGAGGAGCCAATCGAGAAAACAATTCCAGAGAGAGAGGGGAGGAGGAGGAGCCATCCAAGCATTGGCCACACAGGCCCATGATGAGGATGACGTGGATTAGGACAGACCGGGCTCCAAGTTTGCTTTAGGTCTCCAGGAGCCTATGGTCGAAATACAAATAGGAGACCAATTTATGAACTTTATGGTTGATACTGGAGCAGAACATTCAGTAATAGACAAAAAGATAGCCCCATTCACCAAGAAAGCAGTCACCATTATAGGAGCAACTGGTGCCAAAGCCACAAAGACTATTCTACAAAACCGAATATGCAGTCTAGGAGGACAGCAAGTAACTCATCAATTTCTTTACATGCCCGAATGTCCAGTACCATTACTGGGACGAGACATGCTAGCCAAGCTTCAAGCCCAAATATCTTTCTCTGAGCAAGGAGAAATGCAAATGACAGTGAATTCTCAAGCCAAACCAGCAGGAATAATGCTGCTGACAGTACCCCGAGAAGAAGAGTGGAGATACTACATTGATGACTCGATTCAAGATACCTATTTTGAACAAACTTTAAAGAACATTCATGCACCACTTGAAGTATGGGCATAAGGCAGTCCCCCAGGCCATAGCCAAACATATAGCTCCAGTGATTGTAACCCTCAAGCCTAGCGCTACACCAGTTGCACGTTCAAACAGTACCCTCTCCCAAGAGCTGCAATCGAAGGCATTCATCGCCACCTACAGAGATTACTTGAGTATGGCCTACTGAAAGTATGTCAATCCCCATGGAACACCCCACTTTTGCCAGTAAAGAAGCCTGAGACAGATGATTATCGCCCAGTGCAAGATTTGAGAAGAGTAAATGATGCAGTTGAAACTATACACCCAGTTGTACCCAATCCTTACACTCTACTAGGATTGATACCCGCTGAAGCTACCCATTTCACTGTACTAGATTTGAAAGATGCATTCTTTTGCATAAGATTAGCCCCTGTAAGCCAAATATTGTTTGGCATTATTCGAATGGCAAGACCCCATCTCTGGAAGAGGGGGCCAACTCACCTGGACAAGATTACCCCAAGGATTCAAGAATTCACCTACCATCTTTAGTGCTGCACTAAACCAAGATCTTTCAAGCTATCCAGTAGCCCCGGGAGGAGAGAGTACTTCTCCAGTACGTGGATGATCTGTTGATAGCTGCCATATCAGAAAAAGAATGTATACGAGCCACCCAAGATCTCTTGCAGTTTACTAAATGAAGCTGGATATAAAGTTTCCAGAGCCAAAGCACAACTATGCCAAACAGAAGTGAAATACTTGGGTTTTCGTATTACCCAAGGAAGCAGAAGATTAGGCAGAGAAAGAAAAGAAGCAAGTATGTAGAATTCCAACTCCAACAACCAGAAAGCAAGTTAGAGCCTTTCTGGGAGCGGCAGGATATTGCCGAATCTGGATACCCAACTTTGCCCAAATTGCCAAACCACTGTATGAAGCCACAAAAGGAGAAGAGAAGTCACCACTGGAGTGGGGACTTGAGCAGGATACAGCCTTCCAGAAGTTAAAAGAAGAACTGATGTCATCACCTTCACTTTGACTACCAGATGTCCACAATCCTTTCCACTTTTTTGTACATGAAGCACAGGGTAATGCCTTAGGCATGTTGTCTCTGAAATTTGGTAATTGGGAGCGTCCTGTAGCCTACCCTATCGAAAAACAATTGGACCCTGTGGCCAAAGGATGGCCACCCTGCTTGAGAGCAGTTGCAGCTACAGCACTACTAGTGAGTGAAGCAGACAAACTCCCATTAGGACAGACATACGAGTCACTGTGCCACATGCAGTCCTTGCCCTTAGGAACAGAAAGCAAATTATTGGCTCACCAATTCCCGAATGCTAAAAGTACCAGAGCATGTTATGCGAGAACCCACAGATACAACTCGAAGTGAGCCATGCCCTGAATCCAGCCACCTTGATACCCATCAGTGAAGAACTCCCAGAACATGACTGCATCGAAGTCATGGAAACTGGGTGTTCTCTAGTCGATCCTGACCTAACAGATTGTGCCCATAGACAATCCTGACCAGATATATTATGTAGATGGGAGCAGTCTCATCCTTGACGGACGACGCTGTGCCGGATATGCAGTCGTCACTCAACATGAAGTAGTTGAATCCTCAGCCCTAGCCTCAGGCACATCAGCCCAGAAAGCCGAATTGATAGCACTCACCAGAGCATTGTGATTAGGAGGAAAAACTTGTGCTTAAATGTATATACAGATTCCAAATATGCTTTCACTACCTTGCATGCCCATGGAGCTCTCTACAAAGAAAGAGGACTCATCACATCCGGAGGAAAATCAGTCAAATATGGTCCCGAGATATGGATGTTACTTGATGCAGTCTGGGCCCCAACACGTGTAGCTTGTCATGCATTGTAGAGGACATCAAGCAGGAAAAGGAGAAGTTGCTCGAGGGAATAGATGCAGATGCCTCAGCACGACAAGCAGCTATGACAGGACAGATTGCCCCACAAGCTATGCCAATGCAAGCAGCATTGTTTCCAGTACCTTTGAATCTATGGACCCCACGATATACCACCAAAGAATTGGATTACTATTGTGACAAAGAGATGGAGTATTGAAAGACGGATGGATTGAGCTGCCCACCAGAAGAAGGCAGTCAACCTCCGGGAAGAATAGTAATTCCGTGAACTGTGTAGGACCAGCCTTTGTCAAAGCTTTTCATGAAGCCACCCACTATGGAAAGAGTGCTATGGAGAAAGCACTCAGACCACATTTCTACATCCCTCTGATGACAAACCATATCAGCCTCAGTAGCCCGACAATGTCAAATCTGTGCCAAGAATAATGCCAAGCCAGGCCTTATTACAGCACCCCGAGTTCAGTCAAGAGGTGTGACCCCATGCACAACCTCCAAGTTGTATTTCACCGAAATGCCAAAAACCATGGATACCATTACCTACTAGTATTAGTTTGTACTTTTTCTGGGTGGGTAGAAAGCATTCCCAACCAGAACTGAGAAAGCCCGAGAAGTTACCAAAGCCTTAATGAGAGAGATTGTCCCCAGATTGGAATCCAGCAGTAATAGGGTCAGACAATGGACCCTCATTTGTCTCTCAAGTTACTCAGCAGTTAGCAAAAGCTTTGCAGATACAGTGGAAGCTCCACACTGCATACAGACCCCAGAGTTCAGGGAAAGTTATGAGCGAATGAATCGTACATTGAAAGCCCAAATGTCTAAGCTTTGTCAGGAGACACACTTGAAATGGCCCCAATTCGCCCCATAGCTTTACTCAGAATACGCTCAGCCCCTGTAAAGTCAACAGGATTTTCCCCTTTTGAAGTTTTGTATGGTAAACCCCCACCAATAGTGGCAGGAGTCAAAGGAAATTTAGCCCAGATTGGTTCAGAAGTAACCAGACAAAGAACTCCTAGCTCTTAGTTTGGTTCTGCAGACTCTCCATACGTGGATCCAAGACCAGTTGCCTATCAACTTGACGGAACCCTTGCATCCCTACCAGCCAGGAACTTCGGTGTGGATCAAAGATTGGAAGAAGATACCGTTGGAACCCCATTGGAAGGGACCGTACACCGTCATCCTGTCTACCCCAACTGCAGTAAAGGTAGCCGAGATCGACGCCTGGATCCACCACAGCCGAGGTCAGCCCGCCGCCGATCCTGAACCAGAGCGGTGGACAGCAGAGCAGCACCCTGATGTACCCTTGCGAGTTACTCTGAGACGGCAACCAGCAGCATAGACACTTCATCACAGTGCTTTGCAGTAGCAACGTCTTTCGAAGAGGGATTGCTGTTTTCCATGCAGCAACAGCTTTGTTTCAACGAACCCAATTTGTGTGTGTGATTTGACACACTACTTTGAGACTACATTGACTAAGCCAGACTTCACAAGCCAACTGAATTGCTAAGTTGGTTAATGTGTGCTGGACACCTTGAGGATCTTCAATCAACACTCAGCAACCGTTAAATTGCTTCATTAGCAAACGGGACGAAGAATAATAGACCGTCGTGATCAAGATCAGCAAGCTGAGGATTCAGAAGAACTCCAATCAACATCAACATGTATCTTTGCTTCTGCTTTGCCTTGGTTGCCTTCCTTGGAGGTTTTGAACAGACTTATGCTCTACCTCCATGCACTGCTTGCATTACCCTCTACTAGAACTGTAACTGAAAGTAACTCAGACTTTGCTTTACCATTCTTATTATACCTGCAAGGGAACAAAAACTCGGACAATCTATAACACCACTGAACTAAATCTATGCACTCAAGGCAAAATCAAAGCTAGCTATAAACCGCATCAGAATCCATCCTATACACGTTGGAAATAAGATGGAAGGATGCAGATGGACCTATATTAGCTGCTACACCACCACTTAAGGACATACTAAACCTGCTGTTTTGAATTTTGATGCATGGAATGCTATTAATAGAGATAGTCAGTCCACCTGTGGTACATGGGAGAAAGCGTATAGAAATGACCATAAGTATATGTGTCCAGAAGGTGCCACAAATTGGTGGAAGTGTACAGGTAAAAACAGGATCAGGGATAGTACTGCTACAGCGGCAGATTACTATTGCCCATATTGGGAATGTGTTTTCTATGCTACCTGGAACACTGGTATAACTAATGAGAAGATAGATAAACGGATGGCTACTCTAACCAAGCCAACCACGAATGATAAATGTCAGAAAGATGCTTGCAACCCCTTACATTTGCGTGTACATAACCCCCATGCATGGAAACAAGGATCATAAGTTTGGTTTACGTATTGCGGGAGGAGGAACAGATCCAGGGACCATTGTGCATCCGTTAGATTGAATACTCAAGCCCACAAGTCATCTAAATATCATATTCATAGCACCTTTTATGAAGCTATGCATGTAAATAAGTTTGAGATCCCTCACCCTTCACAGAATTTGTTTCTAGAATTAGCCGGAGCAGTAGTATCTAGTCTTAAGATCACAGATTGTTATTTCTGTGGCGGAACCCAAATGGGAAGACCAATGGCCCTGGGAAGCCCAAGAACTTGAATTATTCCATGATTTACAATCAGGGACTGAATTACACAAGACAACCAGTGAATGGGTGTTAGCGCACTCAATCGTTGGACGTCTTTGCTTTGCCAGAACTGGACCCCAGTTCACTCAAAAGGTAGGACAGCTGGTCTGTCTTAGTCAGAAATACTATAATGCCACGACCAAGAAGGTAGCATGGTGGTCAGGAATCAGACATCCTGAACCTCCTAACCCATTAGCCAGATTTCCTGAACTTGCAGGTCTATGGACTAATCTTGCCAAAGTCCAAGCCTGGAAAGCCCCACCTGGCCTATATTGGTTCTGTGGAAACCGAGCATATGAGCAACTCCCACCACAATGGGTAGGAGCATGTGTCTTAGGAACCATCAGACCATCTTTCATACTTAAAAACACGGAACATGTATAACAAATAGGATACCCTCAATATACTAACAACAAACAAAAAGGAGCAACTAGGCAGAAAAGAGAGGCCGTTACAGATAGGCAAGTGGGAGAAATGGCAAGGTGATGATTGGCCACCAGAAAGAATTATTGAGTATTATGGACCTGCCACTTGGAATGATGATGGTATGTGGGGTATCGTTACCCCAATTTATATGATCAATCGTATTATTCGCTTACAAGCAGTAGTTGAAATAATAACCAATGAAACTAGTCATGCTCTCACTCCTCTTAGCTAGACAAAGTACTCAGATGCGCACTGCCATATACCAGAATCGCTTAGCCCTTGATTATTTGCTAGCAGCTGAAGGAGGAGTATGTGGTAACTGAATCTAACCAATTGCTGTTTGAAAATAGATGATAAAAGGTCAAGTAGTTGAAGAAATTGCTAAAGATATGCAGAGGACATGCTTATGTGGCCAGTACAGACTTGGCACGCCTTGAAATTTCCTAATTGGTTTGCTAACCTTTTCTCTTGGCTGGGAGGATTTAAGACTTTTGTTATCTTAGTACTAATCCTTGTTGCTGTTGTCCTCTGCTTACCATGTTTAATCCCATGTTGCATGCGTTCCCTTCATAGTGCTATTGATAGTACCGTAGAGCGGAAGACCGCAACTAGAATAATGGCTTTATACAAAGTCAGCCCTAGTGGAACTAGTAAGAATCCTTTAATCAGGATTTGAATCCTTTGGACAAGTGATTTAATTCTCACACCTTATTAAGTAATAGGGTGAGATTAATCAAAGGGGGGAATGTGGCAGGTGCAGGCCTGTGACCCACAGGTGTCCTGACATAGGCAGGCCAGCATGGCTAGCTTGACCTGTAAATGAGGCCTGTGGAGAGGCATTTTGCACATCCCCCAATATGCTGCTATGTAAGAAAGACTCAGTAGAAATATTGAATTAGCTTAGATAAGCAGAATTGCAGAATTAAGAAATGGAAAAATACAGAAAAGATGTGTTTTAAAGTTACTGATAAGAAAGAGTACATTTGCAGAGAAATATTGAGGAGTGCTGACAGATGAGTTACAGAACCTTGCTCTTCTGCACGCACAAATGGTCCGATAGCCTTGTAAGTGTGAATGTAACAAGTTGATGAACTGACCTTTGTAATTGGGACTAGTAGGGGGGCAGGCTGGTGTCATGCCTACAGATGCCCACAGAAGGAACATACTTGGAGAAACTTATCTGTACCGGGACCAATAGAAGGGCTACGGGAGGTACGGGAGCGTACCGGGACCAATGAAATGTTTTTCTATACCTAGAATGGAACAGAAGTCTATAAAAGTTGTTGTAATGCTTGAAAACTTTGCTCAGCCATTTTTGAAATTGTCTTGCTTGAGACTTGTGCACAAATAAATGATTTGGACCTTCTGAACAGACTCCTGGTATCATTGGTTTGTCTGCGCTTTGCTGCTACAGTAATCCTTGCAGCCTTGTCACTGAACCCTCCATTGCCTCAGAAGAATCCAAGTTATCAATGTTGCCTGTTTATATGCACATTACCAAGTTTTAATGACAATATACAACCCCACACTGTTTGACTAAAGTGGTATACAACTAATTGTAAAGTTTGTTGGTAAATTTTAGCAATGGACTATGCACCTCTTTCACTGGTCAACATGAACATCGGTACTGACTGTAAAAGGCTATATTCTGTAGTATCTTGCTGAGCTGAACACGAATAGAACAGTAAAAAAAAATTATTGGCTCTCGTTGTGAAGATATTGCATGTAGTTCATTTTTGACGTGTCCACAGTGTAAATTTATCCAGTAGGACATCAACATCCCAAATAAGCCTTGAATGATGTAATATTGATTCACAAGGCATAATACCAGCATGAATTACATCATCCAGAATTGATTAGTCTCATTTTTCTGATTGCAATGCAATACTACTGCCAGCCGGCTGCTGCAAGCCATCTTGTGGCAGGTGTAGGCCTAGGATCCACAGTGTCTGACATAAGCAGGAAGGCCTAACTAGCTTGACATGTACATGAAGCGGTGAAGAGGCTCATAGGAATTACACAATCACCCAACATGATGGCTATTGTGGGATAGAAACTCTGCAAGAATACCAAACTAACTTAGATAAGCAAGAAAACTGGGAAGATGGAAAAAATACATTTTTTTTTTGACAAAGATTAGTTTTAAAAGTTACTGATAAGAAAGTACATCTGCAAGGAAGTAATTTAATGGGGATTGCTGACAGAATGAGTTGGCAGAGCCATGCTCCCCGGCATGCACAAAAATTGGATATATGGCACTTGAGAGTATGAAAGTAACAAGTTGATTGAACTGGCCCATTGTAATTGGGACTAGAAGGGGAGGGGGGAAGCAGGTGCTGAGCCACTGGAGGAAACATAAATTGGAGACTCTTATCAGTACCGGGGACCAAAGGAAGGGGTACGGGAGCGTACGGGAGGTTACCGGGGACCAATGAAATGTTTGTCTATACATAGAATGGAACAGAAGTCTATAAAAGTTGTTGTAATGCCTAGAAAACTTTGCTCAAGCCATTTTGAAATTGACTTTGCTTGAGACTTGTGCACAAATAAATGATTTGGGACCTTCTGAAACAGACTCCTGGTATCATTGGTTTGTCTGCGCTTTGCTGCTACAGATTCTTGGTGCGTTGGCCGGGAAGTTGTGGAATCAAAGTTTATATAGGGCAATATACCACGACTTTCCGCCTCTATAGGCTTGGTCCTGCCGGGATCGCGCCTTACGACGAGGGCTGCTACCCTGGCGCCGCCGGTACCTTGTATCGGAGGGAGCTGGTCGGACCCTCGGCGGGTGCGGGCCCGGCTGGAGCAACGCCTTCGAACCCGAGTGAGGGGAGGTCCGAGGTCCAACTCATGCGCCTGCTTGGGAAGTTTGAGGACCGGATCCGGTGAGTATAGTTTTGATTTGGTGGTCTAGACAGATATAGAAAGAGCAGTACTGCCATTGGAACTTGGAACTTGGAATTTGTAATCTCGAGAAATTGGAAATTGGTTAAGAGAGCCTGATCACCTCGCAAACAAGGGGCGAGTAAACCCGCATGAGTATTCGAAGGGCGAAACCCCCATCTTATTGTAATGGGAAATTGGTAAGACTAGTCAGAATAGATAGAAACGAATGCATTCTGGGATACGTTGCTAGCATGATTGTGTGAATGAAGTGTGAATGAGAGGTCTGGCAGCACGGACCAAGTGAAGGCGGACCCCTGAGTAGCGCATTCCTGACGCGGGCGACCGCGTTCGGGTCGCGAGAAAAGGGGGAAGCGATTGTCGTCTTGTCTTGTTATTTGTACTCCTTATACGTTTCCAGGGCCGTGAGGACCCCTTACCCACGGTCCGCCCTCCTTTTCCCTTTTGTATGTTGTTGCGCGCCACACATCGAAATGGGAGGGGCGGGGTCTACTAGGAACACTCCATTAGAATGTATGATCGCACATTTTAAAGAGGGATATTCTGGAGATTATGGTATTAAAATGGACAGCAGCCCGTTTACAGATATTGTGTACTAGGGAGTGGCCAGATATAGACCCTACCTGGCCCCGAGAGGGAACGTTTAATGTAGAAATTATTCAGTAGTACCACCGTAGAGTGCGGATAGCGCACCCCGATCAGTACCCCTATTCCTGGTTAAGTATTTGCGAAGATCCGCCCTCTGGGCCGCAGCGCTGTTATGAGGAACAGTGCAGAATAATGTTAGCTAAAACAGATTCTAGACAGAAAACAGAACAGCCTAGAATGAAAGAGCAGGATAAGAAGTCCAGGAAGAAGCCCATCCTGGTAGATCCTGACTCCCCAGAAATAATTCCCAGACAGCACGAACCCCAGGTCCAGTAAGAGTAGCCCGGCGTACTGCCCCAGAGCCCCAGAGACAGCCGGAGCGGGACCCAACTCCTGACCCACCTCCCGGAGGGCGGGGAGGGAGAGGATTTCCCCTTAGCTGAAAGAGGTGATATTACAGGAATAGAAAAAGGCGAGTCAGATATAGAAGTAGAGGAGGAAGAAATTGAAAAATGCCCTAAGCGAGGATGACAGCGTACAAGTGGTTGCCAGCACTAGCTTGCCAGCAAAAAGTACATCCAAAGCGAAAACTGTCGAGAACAAGAAAGTGACCTCTGGAAAGACAGTTACGAAAACAACCCTTAGATCCCACAAGACATCTACTGCCAAAATGATGCCTTTACGGCAAGTCCCGGGGGTGCCTATAAAGAACGAAAATGATGAGGTGGTAGCGGGACCCCTAAGTTACGTGTACATCCCTTTCTCTACAACGGATTTGTTAAATTGGAGGTTGCATTATGCCTCCTATATAGTAAGCCCCAGGAACTTACAGAATTAGTAACTACTATTATGGAAACCCACCAACCCACTTGGCCAGATTGCCGCCAGCTCCTGACCACCCTATTCAAGACTGAGGAGAGAGCACGATTTAGAAATGCATCTATTGAGTTGATGGCTGATTACCCTGTTGCTCCGGGTCTGGGGCAGAACAGAATAGACTATCGGGAAGCGGCCCAGAGAGAATTCCCGAATGAAGACCCCCATTGGGATCCAAATACAGAAGTAGGATCCACAGCCCTAGCCCGTTTTCGCCAAGGCTTTTTACAAGGTCTGAAAAGGGGGGGCCAGAAAGCTATGAACCTTTCCAAAGTTGCAGGAGTTATCCAAGGTGTAGATGAGAGCCCAGCAGACTTCATGAAAGATTAATTGAAGCATACAGAATGTATACTCCCTAGGATCCGAAGCACCAGGAAGTTTATGTATGGTGAATTCTGCTTTTGTAAACCAGTCTCAACCAGACATTAGACGTAAATTACAGAAATTAGAAGGGTTTGCGGGCATGAATGCAACACAGTTACTGGAAGTCGCTCATAAAGTGTATGTGAATCGTGATAATGAAAGGCAGAGAGAATGTGATAGAAAGATGAAGAAGAAAGCTGATTTTTTGGCTGCGGCCATAGTTGAACAGAAAAGGGGAGGTATCCCTAGTCGACGGAGCCAAGGAAGAGGGCGGGGCCGAGGTGGAGGCCGGTCCCAGCAGCTAGGCGTGAACCAATGCGCCTATTGCAGAGAAGAAGGACATTGGAGAGATGCTTGCCCGCAACTCGAAGACGCCCAGCAAGATGACGACAACAATCATCAATGGCGAGAAGAAAGACGAGGCCGTCCCCAAAACCGCGGAGGAGCCAATCGAGAACAATTCCAGCGAGAAAGAGGAGGAGCCATTCAAGCATTGGCCACAACGATCCATGATGAAAATGACGTGGATTAGGACAGACCGGGCTCCAAGTTTGCTTTAGGTCTCCAGGAGCCTATGGTCGGAATACAAATAGGAGACCAAGTTATGGACTTTATGGTTGATACTGGAGCACAACATTCAGTAATAGACAAGAAGATAGCCCCATTTTCTACAAAAGCAGTCACCATTATAGGAGCAACTGGTGCCAAAGCTACAAAGTCTTTTCTTCAGAATCGTATATGCAGTCTAGGAGGACAGCAAATAACTCATCAATTCCTTTACATGCCCGAATGTCCAGTGCCACTACTGGGACGAGATATGTTAGCCAAACTCCAAGCACAAATATCTTTCTCTGAAAAAGGAGAAAATGCAAATGACAGTAAATCCCAAAGCCAAACCAGCAGGAATAATGCTGCTGACAGTTCCCCGAGAAGAAGAATGGAGGTATTACATTGATGACTCTATCCAAGACACTTATTTCGAACAAACTTTAAAGAACATTCATGCACCACCTGGAGTATGGGCAGAAGGCAGTCCCCCAGGCCTAGCCAAGCATATAGCTCCAGTGATTGTAACCCTCAAGCCTAGTGCTACACCAGTACACGTCAAACAATACCCTCTCCCAAGAGCTGCAATTGAAGGCATTCATCGCCACTTGCAAAGATTGCTCGAGTATGGCCTACTAAAAGTATGTCAATCCCATGGAACACTCCACTTTTACCAGTAAAGAATCCTGGGACGGATGATTACCGCCCAGTACAAGACTTGAGAGTAAATGATGCAGTTGAAACTATACATCCAGTTGTACCCAATCCTTACACTCTTCTAGGACTGATACCTGCTGAAGCTACCCATTTCACTGTACTAGATCTAAAAGATGCATTCTTTTGCATAAGATTAGCCTCTGTAAGTCAAATATTGTTTGCATTCGAATGGCAGGACCCCATCTCTGGAAGAGGGGGCCAACTCACCTGGACACGATTACCCCAAGGATTCAAGAATTCGCCTACCATTTTTAGTGCTGCACTGAATCAAGACCTTTCAAGTTATCCAGTGGCCCCGGGGAAGAGAGTGCTTCTCCAATACGTGGACGACCTGCTGATAGCAGCAGTATCAGAAAGTGAATGTATACTAGCCACCAAAGATCTCTTGCAGTTACTAGATGAAGCTGGAAACAAAGTTTCCAGAGCAAAAGCACAGCTATGCCAAAAAGAAGTGAAATACTTGGGTTTTCGTATAACCCAAGGAAGCCGAAGACTAGGTAGAGAGAGAAAAGAAGCAGTATGTAGAATTCCAACTCCAACAACCAGAAAGCAAGTCAGAGCCTTTCTGGGAGCGGCAGGATATTGCCGAATCTGGATACCCAACTTTGCCCAAATTGCCAAGCCACTGTATGAAGCCACAAAAGGAGAAGAGAAGTCGCCACTGGAGTGGGGACTTGAGCAGGATACAGCCTTCAAGAAGTTAAAGGAAGAATTGATGTCATCACCAGCACTTGGACTGCCAGATGTCCACAAGCCTTTCCACTTGTTTGTACATGAAGCACAGGGAAATGCCTTAGGCATGTTGACTCAGAAATTGGGAAATTGGGAGCGACCTGTAGCATACCTATCGAAACAATTGGACCCTGTGGCCAAAGGATGGCCACCATGCCTGAGAGCAGTTGCAGCTACAGCACTATTAGTGAGTGAAGCAGACAAGCTCACACTAGGACAGAACATACGAGTCACTGTGCCACATGCAGTCCTTGCCCTCATGGAACAGAAAGCAAATTATTGGCTCACCAATTCCCGAATGTTGAAATACCAGAGCATGTTATGTGAAAACCCACAGATACAACTAGAAGTGAGTCATGCCTTGAATCCAGCCACCTTGATACCCATTAGCGAAGAACTCCCAGAACATGACTGTATCGAAGTTATGGAAACTGTGTTCTCCAGTCGACCTGACTTGACAGATGTGCCCATAGACAATCCTGACCAGATCTATTATGTTGATGGGAGCAGTCTCATCCTTGATGGACGACGCTGTGCTGGATATGCAGTCGTCACTCAACACGAAGTAGTTGAATCATCAGCTCTAGCCTCAGGCACATCAGCCCAGAAAGCCGAATTGATAGCACTCACCAGAGCATTATTATTAGGAGCAAAACTTGTGCTAAATGTATATACAGATTCCAAATATGCCTTCACTACCCTACATGCCCATGGAGCTCTCTATAAAGAACGAGGACTCATCACATCCGGAGGAAAATCAGTCAAGTATGGTCCCGAGATACTGATGTTACTTGATGCAGTTTGGGCTCCAACACGTGTAGCTGTCATGCATTGCAGAGGACATCAAGCAAGAAAAGGAGAAGTTGCCGAGGAAATAGGTTTGCAGATGCCTCAGCACGACAAGCAGCTATGACGGGACAGATTACACCACAAGCTATGCCAATGCAAGCAGCATTGTTTCCAGTACCTTTGAATTTATGGACACCGCGATATACCACCAAAGAATTGGATTACTACTGTAACAAGGAAGATGGAGTACTGAAAGATGGATGGATTGAGCTGCCACCAGAAGAGGGCAGTCAACCCCCTGGACGAATAGTAATTCCTGAACTGTTAGGACCATCTTTTGTCAAAGCCTTTCACGAAGCCACCCACTATGGGAAGAGTGCAATGGAAAAAGCACTCAGACCACATTTTACATCCCTCTATTGACAACCATATCAGCTTCAGTAGCACATCAATGTCTAACCTGTGCCAAAAATAATGCCAAGCAAGGCCTTATAACAGCACCCGAGTTCAGTCAGGAGGTGTAACCCCCATGCACAACCTCCAAATTGATTTTACCGAAATGCCAAGAGCCAATGGATACCATTACCTATTAGTATTTATTAGTTTGTACTTTCTCTGGGTGGGTAGAAGCCTTCCCAACCAGAACTGAGAAAGCCCGAGAAGTTACCAAAGTTTTAATGAGAGAGATTGTCCCTAGGTTTGGAATTCCAGCAGTAATAGGGTCAGACAATGGACCCTCATTTGTCTCCCAGGTTACTCAACAGTTAGCAAAAGCTTTGCAGATACAATGGAAACTCCACACTGCATACAGACCCCAGAGTTCAGGGAAAGTTGAGCGAATGAATCGTACTCTAAAAGCCCAGATGTCCAAGCTTTGTCAGGAGACACACTTGAAGTGGCCCCAAGTGCTCCCGATAGCTTTACTCAGAATACGCTCAGCTCCTGTAAAGTCAACAGGTTTTTCCCCTTTTGAAGTTCTGTATGGTAAACCCCCACCAATAGTGCAGGGAATCAAAGGAAGTTTAGCCCAAATTGGTTCAGAAGTAACCAGACAAGAACTCCTAGCTCTTAGTTTTGTTCTGCAGACTCTCCATGCGTGGATCCAAGACCAGTTGCCTATCAACTTGACGGAACCTTTGCATCCCTATCAGCCTGGTACCTCGGTGTGGATCAAAGATTGGAAGAAGACACCGTTGGAACCCCATTGGAAGGGACCGTACACCGTCATCCTGTCTACCCCAACTGCAGTAAAGGTAGCTGAGATCGACGCCTGGATTCACCACAGCAGAGTCAAGCCCGCCGCTGATCCTGAACCTGAGCAGTGGACAGCAGAGCAGCATCTTGATGCACCTTTACGAGTTACTCTGAGACGGCAACCAGCAGCATAGACACTTCGTCACAGTGCCTTGCAGTAGCCAAGTCTTTCGAAGAGGATTGCTGTTTTCTATGCAGCAACAGCTTTGTTTCAACAAACTTAATCTGTGCGTGATTCTGCACATTACTTTGACACTACATTGATTAGCCAGACTTCACAAGCCAACTGAAATTGCTAACAAGTTGGTTAATGTGTACTGGACAACCTGAGGATCTTCAATCAACACTCAGCACCCATTAAATTGCTTCATTAGCAAACGGGACGAAGGAAAAAAGAGAACGTCGTGATCAACATCAGTAAGCTGAGGATTCAGAAGAACTCCAATCAACATCAATATGCATCTTTACTTTTGCTTTGCCCTGGTTGCCTTCTTTGGAGGTTTTGAACTGACTTATGCTTTACCTCCATGCACTGCTTGCATTACTTCTACTCGAACTGGATTGAAAGTAACTCAGACTTTGATTTATCATTCTTACTATACCTGCAAGGGAAAAGTGACTCGGTATATTTATAACACCACTGAACTAAATGTTTGCACTTATGGCAAAATTAGAGCATGCTATAATCCGCATCAGAATCCATCCTATTACACGTTGGAAATACGATGGAAGGATGCAGATGGACCTATAATAGCTGCTACGCCGCCACTTAAGGACATTACTAAACCTGCTGTTTTGAATTTTGATGCATGTAATGTCATAAACAGAGATAGTTATTCCACCTGTGGTACTTGGGAGAAAGCGTATCGAAATGACCATAAGTACATGTGTCCAGAGGGTGCCACAGGATGGAGGAAGTGTACAGGTAAAAAGGAACCAGGCTATAGTACTGCCCCAGCAGCAGATTACTATTGCCCGGATTGGGAATGTGTATTTTATGCTACATGGAATAATGTTATAGTTGACGAGAAGATAGATAAATGAATGGCCACTTTAACCAAGTCAACAACAAATGATAAATGTCAGAAAGATGCTTGTAACCCTTTACACTTACGCATACACAATCCCTATGCATGGAAACAAGGATACAAGTTTGGTTTACGTATTGCTGGAGGGGCAATAGATCCAGGAACCATTGTGTATATCAGATTGAATACCCAAGCCCACAAGTCATCTAAATATCATATCCATAATACCTTCTATGAGGCCATGCATGTAAATAAGTTTGAAATTCCTCATCCTTCTCAGAATTTATTTTTAGAATTAGCCGGAGCAGTAGTATCTAGTCTTAAGATCTCAGATTGCTATTTCTGTGGCGGCACCCAAATGGGAGACCAGTGGCCATGGGAAGCCCAAGAATTGAATTATTCTTTGATTTACAATCAGACTGAATTACACAAGACTACTAGTGAATGGGTGTTAGCGCACTCAATCGTTGGACGTCTTTGCTATGCCAGAACTGGACCCCAGTTCACCCAACAGGTAGGACAGCTGGTCTGTCTTAGCCAGAAGTACTATAATGCCACGACCAAGAAGACGGCATGGTGGTCAGGAATCAAACACCCTGAACCTCCTAACCCATTAGCCAGATTTCCTGAACTTGCTGATTTGTGGACTAATCTTGCCAAAGCCCATGCCTGGCAAGCCCCACCTGGCCTATATTGGATCTGTGGAAACCGAGCGTATGCACAACTCCCGCCACAATGGGGAGGAGCATGTGTCTTAGGAACCATCAGACCTTCTTTCTTTCTTTTAAATACTGAACATGGCGAACAATTAGGATACCCAGTATACACTACCCACCGACACAAGAGAGCATTGAGACAGAAGAGATCACCCCTCCAGGTAGGCAAGTGGGAAAAGTGGCAAGGTGATGATTGGCCACCAGAAAGAATCATTGAGTATTATGGGCCTGCCACTTGGAATGATGATGGTATGTATGGTTATCGAACTCCAATTTATATGATTAATCGTATTATCCGCTTACAGGCAGTAGTTGAAATAATAACCAATGAAACTAGTCATGCTCTTACACTTTTAGCTAGACAAAGTACTCAGATGCGCACTGCTATATATCAGAACCGCTTAGCACTTGATTATTTGTTAGCAGCTGAAGGAGGAGTATGTGGTAAACTGAATTTAACTAATTGCTGTTTGAAAATAGATGATAAGGGTCAAGTAGTTGAAGAAATTGCTAAAGATATGCAAAGACATGCTTATGTGCCAGTGCAAACTTGGCACTCATTGAAATTCCCTAACTGGTTTGCTAACCTCTTTTCATGGGTGGGAGGATTTAAAACTTTCATTATATTGGTACTAATTCTTGTTGTTGTTATTTTCTTATTACCATGTTTAATCCCATGTTGTATGCGTTCTATTCATAATGCTATTGACAGCACAGTAGAGCGGAAGACCGCAACTAAAATAATGGCCCTATATAGAGCCAGCCCTAGTCGAAATCCTTCGATCATGATGTGATTCTTCTAAAGGTGATTTAATTCTCACACCTTATTAAGTAATAGGGTGAGATTAATCAAAGGGGGGAATGTGGCAGGTGTAGGCCTGTGATCCACAGTGTCTGACATAAGCAGGCAGGCCTAACTAGCTTGACCTGTAAATGAAGCCTGTGAAGAGGCTCATAGGAATTACACATCCCCCAACATGCTGCTATTGTAGGATAGAACTCTGCAAGAATACCAAACTAACTTAGATAAGCAGAACTGGAAGATGGAAAAATACAGAAAAATATGTTTAAAAGTTACTGATAAGAAAGTACATCTGCAAGGAATTTAATTGGGATTGCTGACAGATGAGTTGCAGAGCCATGCTCCCCTGCATGCACAAATTGGCTCTATGGCCTTGAGAGTATGAAAGTAACAAGTTGATGAACTGGCCATTGTAATTGGGACTAGAAGGGGGGTAAGCAGGTGCTGAGCCCACTGGAGGAACATAATTGGATAATCTTATCAGTACCGGGACCAATGGAAGGGGTACGGGAGGTACGGGAGGTTACCGGGACCAATGAAATGTTTTTCTATACCTAGAACGGAACAGAAGTCTATAAAAGTTGTTTGTAATGCTAGAAAACTTTGCTCAGCCATTTTGAAATTGACTTTGCTTGAGACTTGTGCACAAATAAATGATTTGGACCTTCTGAACAGACTCCTGGTATCATTGGTTTGTCTGCGCTTTGCTGCTACAATCTGACGTCAGCAGTGTACTATACGCAGTCGGAAAGGAAAGTAATCTGGTAGTCTGTTCCGATATTGAAAGCCTAATGAATGCCTTAAAAATCACTCATGACCCACAAGACTGGAGACTATTTATAGACTCTTCGAAACTGAGTCTGAAGGTTGTGTTTTTGAACAATGGAAACCGTCTTCCATCTATTCCAGTAGCGCATGCCATCCACATGAAAGAGACATACGATAACTTAAAGCATCTACTGACTTCCATTAACTACAACAAGTACAGCTGGCACCTCTGTGGTGACTTGAAGGTAGTTGCCCTTTTAATGGGACTGCAGCAGGGATATATAAAATACATGTGTTTCTTATGTGAGTGGGATAGCCGAGCAAGGGATTGGCACTACTTGCAGAAGGAATGGAATCATAGACAAAATGTAACAGTTGGAGAGAAGAATATCCAGCACCCAGCTCTGGTTGAGGCTCACAAAATCCTGCTACCACCCCTTCACATCAAACTAGGTTTGATGAAAAACTTTGTGAAAGCCATGGATCGCACTTCGCCAGCTTTCCGATACCTGCATGAAAAATTCCCTCGACTCAGCGAAGCAAAGATTAAAGAGGGAGTTTTTGTGGGTCCTCAGATTTGAGAGCTCTTCAAAGATGACCGGTTCAACAACTTGCTGCAGGGTGATGCGAAACAAGCATGGAATGCTTTTCGCCTAGTGTCAACAAACTTTCTCGGGAATGTTAGGGCAGAAAACTACAAGGAACTAGTAGAAGACATGCTGATGCAGTATCAGAAACTTGGCTGCAATGTCTCTAAAGATCCATTTCCTTGATTCCCATCTCGATTTCTTTCCTGACAACTGTGGTATGGTTAGTGATGAACAGGGAGAACGTTTTCACCAGGATATCGCAATGATGGAGCAAAGATACCAGGGAAAATGGTCCACTACAATGCTGGCTGACTACTGCTGGACACTCCCCAGAGAAGCTCCCGAACAGCTGTACAAGAGACAGGAGAAAAATCTAAGAAGTAGTCTATGACTTGTTTTTTCTACAGGTATTAACTGAAGGCCTATTATATTTACTATTGACATGCATTTCGTGATGTAAACATTAATTCTTGTAGATTACAAAAAACCTACAGTCAACTTTGCAATTTCACTGTCATATTCGTGTTCAGCATATAAAAATTGATAAGAAATGACTATTTTTATTTCAGTAACATGACTTTTGTAAAAATCTGTTGACCAGTGTTTCAAAGTGAAAGGATGGATGTACTTTCCTTATGGAATATGTTGAAGGAAAAAGTCGCCACTGACACTTGCATCTTTCTTTTCTGCATGGACATTTCCCAAACAAAACAGCACACATACTTTTGAAAATGCAAAAATGCACTCACTGTTTCAATCCAGACCCTAACCATGCCCCCAGGAATGTCTCCACTTAGTGTGAATAAAAGTATGCATACGTTATTCACACATAAAGGCACATTTTAGAAAAGATGTGGAGAATGGAATCCAGACATCAGAGTCATGATGTTTAGAGTCCCAGTGAGATTTTAGAAAAGACTCTCTAAATGTGAAGCCCTTTCTAAAATATGAAAAAAAGAGATTGTAACAGTACATATGCATGTGCCGCTACATGGAGTCAGAGGATCTATTCCATAAACCTACACGTTGGAAAAATCAATTCAAGCAACTTCCAGATGTAGGTACTGGTACTTACCCAAGGAAGATGGTATTTCATAACTTACACATTTGACTGCCAACACTTACACATGTATGATGGTCATTTTGGGACCTACATGTATAAATGCCACCAATCAACAACAGATGCTGCTATATTTACCTAACTTTAATTTGAAGGAAGAAATAAACAATGATAACCCTCTTAATGCCTCCTGTAAAGAGCTGGCCAAAACAAGCACTTTTTAAAAACGAACGTGCCAGGCACCATTTTGGCCATATTTAAATGGAGAATACACATGTAGATTTTTGACCCACCCAGGCCACTTCCTAACTATACCCCTAACACGTAGTGTTCCTCATCCATTCCATTCCTGTCCTGGCTCTGGCAGTCTTCAATAGCCCAGGATCATTCTGTGCTAGTCTCATGGCACCATCACTAGGTGACCCCAGAGCCATTTTGAAAACTGTTGGAGCTGGGGGAGGAGCAAAGGGGGACCGCTCCTGCCTCGACCACCCGTAGACCATCAGGGATATCCTGGTAGGACAATAGGTGATCGAGGCAGGAGCGGTCCCCCTTTGCTGCTCCCCCAGCTCCAACAGTTTTCAAAATGGCTCTGGGGTCACCTAGTGGTGGTCCCTGTCAGGGCAGGGTTTGTGGGCCCCAGCACTATTTGGCAGCCCTATGTGCTAAATTTAGGACGTGCTCCACCCCCCCCCCCCCATGTATTTACCACACAGGCTTTGCACCCACCATGTGTTTTTTCCTGCAAAACACACGTTAGATGCAAAGCCCTACTGCGCTTTAGTAAAAGACCTCCAAAATGATAAATGTATGGAAATCTAAAATCTACAGGCCAAAATGTCTTGGGGGGTTTTGTTAGTTGCTTTTAGTTTAGTTAACATTTGCTTATAATATTTGTAAAAAGTACCAGACAGATAGCAATGAAGACTCCACAAGCTAGGCCTGGCAATGGCACTAGAAACTTCCTCTCACTGCCCTACAAAGGTTCCTTAGCACTGCTCTGGAATGATTGTCTCTTTTGGTAAGAACATGCTCTGACGTGCATTTATTCACTCAGAATCACATTCAAATAACTTTATTGGCATGAGAATTTTACACCTCACCAAAGTAATACGTTTAGCAGATAAGAGTAAAAAAGTTAAGAGAAAAGGAGATAATTTACAAAGTAATAGTAACAATGGCATAATGAAAATTACAGAGAGGTCAGAAACAAAGACAATTCTGTTTCTGGTTCTGGCCTTTATCGTCCCTGGTCAGGTCAGATTTCTTGCCTGGTGGCAGGATACAATATACTTTGTTGCTATAGCTGATGTTGCTCCTCTTTCCCCAGGATTACAGAGATTTTTTTTTCTGCTCATTTATTTGTAGGAAGTTTTTGATTTTCTCTCTTAGTTTTGGAAAAATGTGTATCTCTGTTGTCTTTGTATTTTGCACAGTGCACTAGGAAATGTGTTTCTGTTTTCAATTTTCTAGGGTTGCACTGTATACAGATTCTGGCTTCTTGAGGTTTCTAGTTTAGTCTTTGCAATTTTTGACTTCTAGTCTGTGGTCACGTATTTGGTATTTTGTGAGGGTCTGTCTGTGTTTTGCATAGGTGACTAAAGTCAGCTAGTGTGTTTCTGTGCAGGGGATTTGTAGCAGTCTAGTTTGTTCTGGAGGTATATTTATGGTCCAGGGAATGCTGCGGTGTTTGCATTGCCTGTTTCTCATAGGCATGGCTACTGCAGTTTGGCTTCTGGATGTTCATGTTTAAGCAGTTAGGTATATATGTGTTGAGTGCGTTTTCCCCAAGATTGTTTTGTTACTTCAGTGTGCCTGGTAGTCGAGGGAGTTTTTTCGCTGTTATTGAGATGATATAAAAATCGGAATATTCTCTTTTCTATTGTGAGTACTAAGGGGACACGTCCTAATTCTGCTCTACATCCGTTTTTAGAGGTACTTCTGTGTATGAGGAGTATCTGTTTGCAGAACTAGAAGTGGAAGTTTTCTGCTGGGGTTTAGTCCCATTCCATGTAGTTTTGGGTTAATGTCAGATCCTGGATCTCACTCCTATATAACAGGATCAATTGGATGATGCTATTGAATAATTTTTATTGCGGCTGTACTTGGGGATTGCATTTGTCCAAAGGTTTCTTTGTTGCATATAAGAGAGCAAATAGAATGCTAAGTATCATAAGGAAAGGAATGGAAAATAAAACAAAAGATATTATAATGCCTCTATACCGTTCCATGGTGAGACCGCACCTTGAATATTGTGTGCAATTCTGGTCTCCGTATCTTAAAAAGGATATAGTGTTATTAGAAAAGGTTCAGAGAAGAGCCACTAAAATGGTAAAGGGGATGGAAGGATACTCCTATGAAGAAAGGCTAAAAAGGTTAGGGCTCTTTAACCTGGAAAAGAGATGGCTGAGGGGAGATATGATAGAAGTCTATAAATTAATGAATGGAGTGGAACGGGTAAACATAGATCGATTGTTTACCTTATCAGAATATAGAAAGACTAGGGGACATGCAATGAAGCTACAGGGTAAACTATTTAAGACTAATAAAAGAAAATATTTTTTCACTCAACGTGTAATCAAACTCTGGAATTTGTTACCGGAGGATGTAGTAAAGGCTGTTAGTGTAGCTGGGTTTAAAAAAGGTTTGGACAAGTTCCTGGAGGAAAGGTCCATAAACCATTATTAAGAAGGGACCCAGGATATCAATGCTTGACCCAGTACAAGCATTGTGGAACCTGTGTCTTTTGGGGAAACTGCTAGGTACGTATGACCTAGATTGGCCACTGTTGGAAACAGGATACTGGGCTTAATGGACCTTGGTCTGACCCAGTATGGCATATCTTATGTTCTTATGTTCTTATGTAAGGCTCTTAGAATGTTTTCTTGTAGTTTTAGTTTTAGTATCTTTATAGCCTATAGGAGTAGAGAAATAGCCTAATGGTTAGAGCACTAGCTTGGGAACCAAGAGACCAGGGTTTGATTCCCACTAGCACTCCTTGTGGCCTTGGGCAGGTCATTAACCCTCCATTGCCTCAGAAAATTCCAAGTTATCAATGTCTCTGTTTAATGTACATTACCAAGTTTAAGTTACAATGTAAACCGCTTTGATTGAAATGATAAAGTGGTATAAAAAATAGCCAGTTTAAAATTCCCAGATGCACTTAATCTCAGGCCAAGGTACATATATTCTATTTCTCATTCATTTATGAAGAATTCAAAATTGTGTTGGAGATTTTTTGGTCTTTACTGGAAAAATCATAATCTTTGGGACCCTTTTTCTAAAGTGCATTAGGTTTTTTTTACCTAATGCACAGTCATTGCAATATCTAATGTGTGTTAAGTGCAAAGCCTCCACAGTAACTGTCAGGGCATATCCATCATGCTCCCGACAGTTAATGCATGGATGAATACCCTATCATATAGCTCTATTACCACGGATGCACTTAACTCCATCTATTGAGGTGGTATTAGGTGCACACGCACTAATGGCAACATTGACAGTGTGATATTCCCCCCCACACACGCACTAATTGCAATGTGCTCACCATGCACATTCTTCACCTCTGTCCTACCCATTCAGCACCCCAACACACAAGTGGCAGATACCATACATATCAGTTTGCGATAACTGTCATTCTCCATGATAACAGTTGACACATTCCTAAGCAGGTAGTTACCACGCATGCAAATGCATGTTAACTGCTTAGCCTACTTTAGAAAATGGGCCCTTTGTCATTTCTAGGTTTACTTGTGGGACCCAGAATTTACAGTACGTCTCTAGTAGGTTTAGATTCTCATGTAGACCTTTTGAGGTAGAGGATAGAATGACCAGATCATCTGCTTCTAGCAGGCATTTGATTTGAGTCTTTTAGTTTTTGCCCTAGGGCCGAGGATCTCGCCAGTACAATGGGAATATTTATTTATTTATTGTAAATTTTTATACCGCATTTTTCCAGTGGATCAAAAGCGGTTTACAGCAAACAACGATTTGAATATTACAGAATAAGTATATATTCAGTTACATGGAACATTTTCTTCTCAACTACCGTGTTTCCCCGAAAATAAGACCTAGCACGTTTTTCTGTGATTCCCATAATATAATCCCTACCCCGAAAATAAACCTAGTGCAGATCATCAGCGGACTGACAGATTCGGTACCTGGGGGGGGGGGGGCTTGCGCTGGCGGGTGCTGATCATCTGTGCGGGTGGGAGCTGCAGCGCCACTCATTCCCAGTGTGATCACAGGTAATCACATTCTGGGCTGTCATGCTGCCCGCATCCACCGCTTCCCCGTGCGCGCCGCCCGCAGCAGCAGCAACAGCATACTACGGTAACACTTCATTGATTGGCTGCCACCTCATGACCAGTAGCCAATCAGCTTCAAGTGATATCAGTACTGTCACTTCAATACTTACCCTAAGGTCCTTTAATGGTAGATTTAAACAGAATAATATTTTGCCCCCATACAAGATGAGTGCAAAAAGAAAGAGCTATTCCGTCGAGTACAACGAACTCCCAGGGCAAGAATCTTACGGCTTTCTGCCAAGAGAAGAAGTTGGATCTCCGAATGGTCTAAAAATGGTGAGCAGAGTACGATAACCTCTGTCAACAGGTGGACGAGGGAAAAAAAAATAAGGCATCCCCTGAAAATAAGCCCTAGTGCATCTTTTGGAGCAAAAATAAATATAAGACCCAGTCTTATTTTCAGGGAAACACAGTATATACAGTACAGTAACCTTGTTAACATAATAGTGAGTGCTTGATATAACTCTTTAAGCATCTCTATATCAAACTATTTACAAGTTTTGAGCAGTTTTCAATGTTCACTATGTCTATATTTCAGATGTCATGAGTAGGTCCGGATATTTTGCATTTCCATTACGATTTAGTGTGTGATGGGGTGGAGTGCTATGCAGTGGTGATGTGGGGAGGGGTTTGTGCAGTCATTTTTGTTTCGTGTGCCAAAGTGAAGGGTAAATAGTACTATTTTACTACTACTATTTAGCACTTATAAAGCGCCACGCACGCAGCGCTGCACAGCTAGCCTACAAGAGGTGGCTAACATACAAGAGACAGTCCCTGTCCGTCAGAGTCATGCTCGTAGGAGCTTACAATCTAGTTAGAACAGTACAGAGCATTAGTCAGTTCAGCGGAAGGTACGGTGTGGTACAGTTAGGTACAGCTTGGTCTATAATTTGGTCATAAACGTTAATGGGGGTTAGGGTAGGATGAGGATGGAAGTCAGGATCTGAATGCAACGGTGAAGAGGTGGGTCTTCAACCTGGATTTGAAGAGGGCCAGGGAGGGTGCCTGGCGCACAGACGCAGGAAGGCTATTCCAGGCGTGTGGCGCAGCAAGGTGAAAGGAGCGCAATTGGGAGTTCGCGGTGCGGGTGAAAGGCATTGAAAGAAGCGATTTGTTAGTGTAGCACAAGTTTCGTGAGGGGACATAGGGAGAGATAAGAGATATGAGGTATTGAGGGGCCATAGAGTGAATGCACTTATAGGTCAGCAAGAGAAGCTTGAATTGGATGCAGAATTGGACAGGGAGCCAGTGAAGTGACTTGAGGAGAGGAGTAATGTGGGCATGGCGAGGCTGGCAGAAGATTAGTCGAGCAGCGTGATTTTGTATAGATTGGAGGGGAAGGAGGTGGCTCACGGGGAGACCAGCGAGGAGTAGGTTGCAGTAATCGAGGCAAGAGGAGATTAAGGAGTGGATAAGCGTTTTGGTAGTATGTTCAGAGAGGAAGGAGAGAGGATCTTGCTGTTGTTGTAGAAGAAAAAGCGGCAGGTCTTAGCTACAAGCTGGATATGAGCGGAGAAGGAGAGAGAGGCATCAAAGATGACCCCCTAGATTGCGGGCCGAGGGAACAGGAAGGACAGTAGATCCATCCACATGGACTGAGAGAGGGGGAAGTGGGGGGGGGTAAGAGTTGGGTGGAAAGACAAGGAGTTCAGTCTTGGTCATGTTCAGTTTCAATCGGCGATGAGACATCCAGGCAGCGATGTCCGAAAGACAAGCAGAGATCTTGGAATGGGTTGCCGGAGAAATATTAGGTGTAGAGAGGTAGATTTGGGAGTCATCGGCATAGAGATGGCACTGAAAGCCATGGGAAGAGATAAGCGCGCCAAGGCCTTGGGTATAGAGAGAGAAAAGAAGGGGGCCCAAGACAGATCCCTGGGGTACACCTACATGAAGCGGGGTAGGGGAGGAGGAGAAGCCGCCAGAGCATACACTGAATGAGCGATGGGAGAGGTAGGAGGAGAACCAGGATAGTACAGAGTCCTTGAAGCCAAGCGAAGAGAGGGTGGTGAGGAGAAGGTCATGGTCAACGGTGTCAAAGGCAGCAGAAAGGTCAAGAAGGATGAGGATAGAATAGAGGCCCTTAGATTTAGCCAGGAACAGGTCATTGGTGACTTTTGTGAGTGCCGTTTCAGTGGAGTGTAGGGAACGGAAGCCTGATTGTAGTGGGTCCAGGAGGGCCTGGGAGGTGAGGAAGTCAAGGCAATGACGGCGGACTGCTCATTCTAATAATTTGGATATGAAGGGAAGGAGGGAGATGGGCCGATAGTTAGAAGGGCATGTGGGATCAAGTGAGGGTTTCTTGAGGAGGGGTGTGACAACAAAATGTTTGAAGTCAGCGGGGACAGTTGCAGTGGAGAGTGGAGGTTGAGGATATGAGTGATGGAGGGGACAATGGTGAGGGAGATGGAACGTAGGAGATGGGTGGCGTTAGGGTCTGATGAACAGGTGGTGGGTTTGGAGGAGGAAAGAAGAAGTGCGGTTTCCTCTTCAGAGATCGGGGGAAGGAGGAGAGGGTTAGCAGGGGGAGTATGGGTGGGGGAGGAGAAATGGGGGGAGGGGAGGTGGATGAGGGGCTAGGGAATTGGAGGGTAATTTTGAGAATTTTGTCATGGAAGTAGTCGGCTAAGGTTTGGGCAGAGAGGGAGGGCGGGATTGGGGCGGGGGGACCTTGAGGAGAGAATTGTGGGTGTTAAAGAGACGGCCAAGGATCAGAGGCAAGGGAATTGGTCAGATGGATGTAGTAATCTTGTTTGGCAAGTGCTAGGGCTGACTGGAAGGAGCCAAGCATGAATTTGAAGAGTAGAAGGTCTTCCATGGAGTGGGATTTTGGCCAGGCTCATTCAGCAGAATGAGCACAGATGCGTAGGTAACGGGTTGTGGGTGAAAGCCAGGGTTGGGGAGTAGATCGTTTACAGGATGTGAGGTGGGAGGGGCAAGAGTGTCAAGGGCTAAGGATAGTGTAGCATTGTATGAGGATAATGCTTCGTCGACAGGCTCGGAGTATAAAATGGAGGAAAGAGATGTAGAAAGAATGGTGGAGGAGAGAGACAGGGGATTAATATTATGAAGGTTTCTAAATAGGTCGAAGGAGACAGGACGAGGTTGGGATGGCGGGAGCTGAAGAATAAATGTTAATAGATGATGGTCAGATGAGGGAAAGGATTGATTTGCGGAGGTTTGAAGGAGAGGAATTGGAGAAGATTATTAGGTCAAGGCAGGTGGCCGTGTAGGTGTGTGGGGGCAGTGGAGCAGAGTTTGGAGGTCGACCGAGGAGGGACGACCGAGGAACTCAGAGGCATGGGGGTCGGAGAGGTTGTCGACGTGAATGTTGAAATCGCCAAGAATAAGAGTGGGAGAGGAGGGATCCATAAAGAAAGAAAGCCAGGAGTCGAAGTCGGTGAGGAAGGTTGATTTGGAGTTGTCGGATGGGCGATAGATAACAGATGGACGGAGGGGAAGTGGTGTGAGGAGGCGAATAGAGTGGACTTCACAGGGAAGGGGGGGAGTGTGATTGGGGTGGCGGAGGGGTTGGAATTGGCAGGGGGGGGAGAGTAGGAGGCCAACGCCACCACCGCGGCCAGTAAATCGAGGTGTATGGGAGAATTGGTAGCCCCCATAGCAGAGAGAAACAATGGATACGGTGTCATCTGGGGGGAGCCAGGTCTCAGTCAGGGCAAGAAGGTGTAGGGCATTAGAGATGAAGAGATTGTGAATAAAAGTAGTTTTTTTAATGACTGAGCATGTGTTCCATAGGGCGCAAGTAAACGAGAGAGCGGAGGGTGGGAGGAGAGGGATATGGATAAGATTGGATAAGTTACGTGGTGGATTTCTTATTAGAGTAGCGTGGGTTCTATTTCTAGAGTATTTATTTTTTATTTATTTATTTATTTAACAGTATTTCTAAACGCCTTATCATAATAATCAAGGTGGTATCACAGCAAACAATCTGGTAGTGTGAGTGTGTTATACATGCAGTGAGGGAGAAAATTTAGTTGGGTGCGTGTTGTATTGTGTGCTAGATTGGTCTGAGCTATGTACAATGTGGGCTATATACAGTGGTGCTAAAAACATTTTATATACATACAGTGTTAGGCGGTAACGTGAGCTGCTATACAGTCACTTAGGTTATGTGATGTGTCCATAGTGTTCTATGAAACAGCATGGTTTTCAGCTGTTTTCTAAAGTCCTTGAGGTCTGTAGTTGCCCTCAAATCGTCCGGTAGTTTGTTCCATATTGTTGGAGCAGCCATGGAGAGTGCTCTGTCTGTTGTGTCCTTGCGTGTGTGTTTGTATTCACTTGGGGTGCTGACTCGGTTGTGTGTTTGTTTTCTTCTAGGACGTGTGCTGGTGTCTGGTTGTATGAGGGTGTGCAGGCTGTTGGCTGATGTGTGCTGTTTTATCTTAAATAGGTTTATGATAGTTTTGTATCTGATGCGTGCACCGATTGGAAGCCAGTGTAAGTCCTTTAAGGTAGGTGTGATGTGCTCCTGTCTTGCAGTTCCGGATATGATTCGTGCTGCGGTGTTTTGTGCCAGTTGGAGTGGTTTGATGGCTTGTTTCGGTAGTCCAAGGTATATCGGATTGCAGAAGTCCAGAAGTGGGGTTATCAGTGCTTGACAGACGGTACGGAAGTGTTCTGGTTCCAATAGTATTCTTTACTTTCTTAGTGTTTATATGACACAACTTTCAAGAAAGGAAGGTCTCAGACTCGTCAACACTATGCCAACAAAATCTGGCTCATGTGGTTGTGTTTGCATCAACCACCTTCACAAATTACACAGGTACACTAAAAAAAATTTTTTTTAAACTGCCTCTAATGTTTCGATTGATTTTTACGTTTTTTGGTGCGGCTGAATCCAATCTGGTAACCAATTTGCTCCATCACGTACAGATTTTTTTGCTACATTGGGTTAGCAGTTTGAGGTGAACGTTTCAGATTGAGTGCGATCGAGATAAAAGTTTCTTGGATGAATTCTTTATACTAATTGTTGTAGTTATTCAAATAAGAATAAAGAAAATTGTAACAAGGCAGCACATAAGAATAGAGTAATGTCAACAAAACACACTGTGATGGTAGCAAAATTGTCTGCACTTAAAACAGCCACATACATGTGCACAAACATTGAGCATATAAGAGCGAGGTTAGACACAAAGCCAAAGCAAGACCTGTGCAAAAAATGGTGTCCAGGTATGTAATGTAAGAATAGAAAACGTCAAAAACCGCACCATTGCAACTACATGAAGACAACACCCGATGGTGTGAAAATCTAAAATTCCCTAATAAATGAATTCCGACACTGGGGGTAATAACTAGCAAATTTTTATTTCAAAGTGTTAGTAAAAAACACGATATTTGGTCAACACAGTTTAGATTTAAAAGTCATTCTTGGGATCAATCATTCTCCTGGGAGGCCCGTTTCTTCTTTCCCCCGAATGCTTTTCTCTATGGTGGCGCTCGCTTGGCGTGATTTTTCATCTGGGTTTCCCGCAGCAGCAACCAAAAGCAATGAGACTCACCCATCATAGTTTGGTGTGTCCATCTTCCTTGTGTACCTTCTCTCTGCGTCCTGATGTAACTGTGTGAAAACCTTTCACCTTCACCTTGTTTTTCTCACTGTAGCGCCCCCAAGTTTTCGGGGAAAAGTAGTTCACATGGGAGTGTCCACGAAAATAGACTTTCAGGCTCATGTTACAGGCCTTGTTTCTTTGAAGGCATGAGCATCACTGGCAACAATATCCTTATCAGTTCTCATCCCGCCTGTTCCCTCCAAGAGATTTGAGAACACCATCCTTGAAGGAAATTTTTGGTCCCCCCCAGGCCTTCTTTTTTTCCGTCTCAGACATCGTTTCAGCGAATTGCTCCATCTTAAATGAGGTTTCCTCAATATATCAGGGCCAACAAACAAATCCTTCCTTTAGCTTGTGCTTCAGAAAGTCGGGGGAACTTTGAGCAAAGGTACTCGAAAGCACAATCAACATCTTTTGGAAGGGACTTGATGAGTAGTTGCTTAATGAGACCCACTTAATGTGGATAGTGTGGGGGGAATTATGCAATTTTATTTATCCGAGGTAACACCAGCTCTCATGAAGAACATTTTTCTCACCGGGTCTCAAATTACTCCCAAATTGGCCAGTCTTTTTTCCCCCAGTGCTAGGTCGCAAGAGGGCCCGGCTTATCCCACAAGCAAAGGAAGCAGGGATATTTGGGTGAAACCGTCTTGAACTGCCTCTAATAGCATGGATAGAAATTTTAAAGTCTTCCACAAATCATCCACTTATGGCTCCTCATTAACGAATCTTCCTGAAGAATCAGGGCCAAACTTCTCGGTTATTTTTCGTGGTAGAATACCAGAGTGAGCAAATAGGGCTACTGAAGCTGAAGGTGTTGCCATTATGACGAAGAGACATCCTTTTTTCAATGCTGTCTTTTGACGAATCAATGAAAACAGCCGCCATTCAGCAGGATCATACCTTGGAGTTTGAAACTTTTCCATTCACTCCGTATATATCGTTTCTGCAAAAATTACCACAATCTTCCTCTTTGCTGTAAATACTTCAAAAATTGTGTTCCCTCGCAGGTTGCGGTACCAATAAAACGTTGTTGCCTGGTGACAATTAGATTTTCTGTTTAAGCCGAGAACCTCAGCAGTTGGGCAGCATCTTTTGGGAGTCTAAATCCCAGGAAACTTAAACATCATTCAATTGCAGCTTGAGAGAAAAAAGTTCAGAGGTTTCGCGCGATCTGGTTCAGTTTTCAAACTCGGAAGTAACTGGACTCATCGGGAAACAAGGCCCATCTGAATGAGTCCTCATCATGATCAGAAACAACCGGTTCCCACACAAAATATGATCCAAACGATTGGTTGGTTCAGGCACAGGGTTACTTCGTTGCTATGAGGCATAGGGCCGTAATTGGCTGAGGGCGAAGGTTGGGGTAACTTAATACGTTCTTCATTCTTTTTAAGTTGTATCCCTTCACAATGCCAAGAGCAAAAAAATAGCAGTTCACTGCTGTGGTCTCTTTGTTGCACGGCCACATCATAGGGTCATTCCCGAAACGAAAATGGCTTGTTTTTTTACTACCTTTGCATCCATACGCGTAGATTCTTCCTCACATGTCTGGCCACACTTTGTGAGTAGCCCCACGGTTTGTTCTTGATCGCCTAACTTACAAACCGAAATAGGCGAAATATACTTTTTTAAATAAATGCATAGAATGTTCCTCTTGCCGTCTTTTTCACGGTATAATCCCCCACAGAAGAAAACAAAAACCTGTCCGGAGAAGTTGCCACAACCTCTGGCTCTGTCGAGCCATCACAAATACACAAGCACTGCAAACTACAACCTGTAGTGAACCACACTTCGGAAAATAACGGCCGATTTACGGACTGAGCACAAACAATCGTAATGAATATGAACTTGCATAAAGAAACTGGACAATTTGACTAGGAACGTTCATGTCTCAACCACCGATGTTTTGAGCGGAAGGCGAACACTGAGGCGGGCGAACAGTGAAAGAACACTTGCGTCAGCGCGCAGTACTGGATTTAGCCCCCCGCCTCCCAATTGTCCTGTTAATGTATAAAATGAATACATAAAACACTCTTAAAATATCGATGAGGGGAGTGTTTCTAGTTAGTTAACCATTACAACCTCTATTTGGGCCAAGAACATAAACTGGCATGTCCGGCTGTTAAAAAGAAATTATAAGGTGAACCTACTCCTTATATGGGTCAAGAAAGCTAATTTTGCAAGACAACGTTGACGTGATGGAACATTTTTGGCTATGTTTTCTCCTGGATTCAGCACCCCCCAAATTCTATAGGAATCAGTTGCAAAACTGGAGGTCAGTTTTTTTCGGTAGTGTACCTGTGTTTATCACATGCCAGAGTGGTCCCACAAGATATACACAAAAACGTTTCAATCTTATCTTCAGGACACAACTTCCTGCAGCGATTGAGTCAAAATCCGCAACGCCTTCAAGGTAGTACTTGCTCCTGCGTTTCACATTACGTTTCTTCTTCAGGGGTGTATACAAGATGTAGTCAATCTACAAAAAACCAAAAACAGTAAAACACTTACCAGCCTCAGGATTGCTCTTAACTCTAGAAAAAATACCCCATCCCCACAAAATATCTCAACTATATCACGGGGAACCACTTAGGAACCTAATACTGTGCCTGCCCCACGTCCCTATTACTACAAAACTTCCTCGCGGACTGAACCTTGCTTCAATAAAAAGAGCGCCGCGCTGAATAGCGAAGTCACGGCTTCCTCAATGCTATTTAAGACCACGCCCTAGGTGCACCTCGGTGAACACCTCGGTATAATCCTTAATAATTGCTGTAGCTCAAAAAAAACACATACCACATAAAAACCTCCACTAGTTAGTACTCTAAGGTCCTCAACCTGACCCAAGAGACCATATTTGTCAGTCATCATCTAAAAATACAAATAAGAGCACAGGGCTAAATACAGGCTTTTCCAGTCAATGTTAACAGTTTAACCCACCCAGTGTAACTGAGTTCAAAAACAAAAGATCCATTTCTGTTCCCTTAGTTGCCAATGCTTTTTACATGTCCTACCTACTCCCTCCGGGCTGGATCCTATCTATACAACAAAACCCATTTCAGATCTTCTAAATGCATGTCCGTAACGTAAGGACATGTTGTCACTATGAGGAGCCTCCATAATTTTATGTTTCAATCCGACTCTTATTGCTCTTCTCCCATACTGGACCGTTAAAAGCACGGACTGGTTTTTTCCTACGTACAATTAAGCCACACGTGCACTGAATAAGCATACCAAACGACATGCGTTGAATCACAGTAGGTATGATACCGCAATCATAACTCCTGCCATGATATATGAAAACTGTGCGGCTTTTCCCCTTTTTGATCATGCTAGATACCAACAAGCTCCATATTCCGCAATTGCCCTGGTTTCTCAATAGGGGTTCATAACATTTACTGGATTGCTCAGAAAACTGCCGGGACTCAAAAAACGTTCTTTAAAAATCTTCTATCCCGCTAGCCAGACACTTTTGGATCCTTTCTATGGTTCTAACCCTGGACATTACTTAACTACATTAATGACTATCTTGCAGCAAAAAGCTCTGATTGGATGTGGCTTAAGGGGAATATTTTGTAATTACATTGATGTCCTCAGCATTTGAGCCACATGGGCTTCACTCCTGGCGACTTTAACTAGTATACTACCCTTATTGTTAGTTGAAAAGTCCTAAAGCATGCCCGTTTAATCACTGTCGAAGGATTATTCACCGTTCTCTAAAAACTCCTAACCAAATTGTTTGAGATTCTATTTGTACTCCTGTCCGTGGCAGAACAGTTTCTCCTATATCTCAAGACAGTGAGAAAACAGCAAGCCCGGTTTTTCAAACGTGGCTGGATGGGCACTGTCTGCCGACATTGCAAATAGATTTTACGAATGCTGTGTGTTTCCTAAAAACAGTGAGTTGGCCCAACCCTCATCTTGCCTCCGCACTTTCACATCCAGATACGTTATTCAGTAGCAGTCAAGATGTGGGTGAATCTTCATCTTCTGGTCACACCCATCCAACCCACACAAAGAAGAAATCCTCCAATAATGTAGAAGGGCCATTCCACAATCATGGAAGACATCGTCTGTATATCTGGGCACCATACTTTTATAGGTGGGTTGCATAAGGAGCCATAGATTCTAACCATCGACTCCTCAAACATTGCCATGTACAACTTCGCAATGGAAGGGGCACAGGTAGCCCCCATTGCTACCCCTGAAATTTGATGGCACGGATGAGACGCCTTAAAAAACAAAATAATTATAGAAGATGGCTAAACGTGCCAACTGGGTGGACAAAACTCAATCGACCATCCTCTGTGAGATCTCTGTGTAATGGCCCTTCTACATTATTGGAGGATTTCTTTGTTGGTTGGATGGATGTGACCAGAATATATGATTCACCCACATCTTGACTGATTATTGAAATACACGTATCTGGATGTGAAAGTGGGTGAGGCAAGATGCGGGTTGGGCTACCACTGTTTTTCGGAAACACCCAGAGCGTACCTTTTTGCATTTCGGCAGTGCCAATCAGCACGTTTAAAAACAGTGCTTGCCGTTTTCTCAGTTCTTGAGATTATAGGAGAAACTGTTCTGACTGACAGGAGTACAAAACAGAATCTCAACATTTGGTTAGGAGTTTTAGAGAATGGGGTATCCTCCGACACGTGATTGAAACCGGGCATACTTGAGGGCTTTAAATAACAAAAAGGGAGTACTGCTTAAGTCGTCCAAGAGGTGAAGCCGCAGGGCTCACATCGGGGGAGGACATCAATTTAATTAGTGAAATATTCCCCCTTAAGCACATTCACAATTCAGAAGCATTTTGTGTAAGCATAGTAATGTATTAATTAATGTCCCAGGGTTTAGGAACATAGAAAGATCCGATGTGTCTGGCAGTCCGGGGATAGAAATGTTTAAGAGTTTGAGTCCGGCAGTTTTGAAGCAATGCCAGTTAATGTTATGACACCTATTGAGGAAAACAGGGCATTGGAAATATGGAGCTTTGTAGGTATCTGCAGTATGATCCACGCAAGGAAAGCCGACAGGTTTCAATATCATGGCGGGAGTTATGATTTGCGGTATCAAATACCTCCGGATGATTCAACGCAGGTAGTTTATGTTATTCCAATGCCCTTGTGGCTTATTGTACGTGAGGAAAAACCATCCGTGCTTTTAAGGTCCGTATGGGAGAGCATAAGAGTCGGTTGAAACATAAAAATTATGGAGGCTCCCATATATACAACCATTGCCTTATACGTTACGGCATGCATTTGAAGATCTGAAATGTTTTTGTATAGATAGTTGATCCCAGCAAGGGGGAGTATGGGTAGGACATGTGAACTAAGCAATGCATTGGCAATAAGGGAACAGAAATGGGATCTTTGTTTTGAACTCAGGTTTACCACCGGGTGGTTTAAATGTTAACATTGACTGGAAAGCCTGTATTTAGCCTGTGACTCTCTTTGTATTTTTAGATGGAAGGACTGACAAATAGGTTCTCGGGTCAGGTGATGGATCCTTAGAGTACTACTGTGGAGGTTTTTATGTGTAGGGTGGTTTTTTGAGCTAAGCAATTATTAAGGATATACCAGGTGTTCACCGAGGGTGCACCTAGGGGTTTAAATAAGCATTGAGGAGCCGTGACTCTCGCATGTGCGGCGTCCTTTTGTTAAAGCAAGTTCAGTCCGAGAGGATGTTTGTGGTAATAGGAGCCTGTGGGCAGCAGTTATTAGTAAGTGTTTCCGTGACATATAGTTGAGATATTTGTGGGGATGGGGGATTTTTTCTGAGTAAGAGAGTCCTGAGTGGTTATTATGGTTTTACTGTTTTTGGTTTTCTGTAGTATTATTACATCTTGTATACAACCCTGAAGAAATGTAATGTGAAACGGCAGGAGCAGTACTACCTGAGAGGCGTTGGGATTTTGTTACTCGCTGCAGGCACAGTGTTCCTGAAGATAAGAGTGGAAACGTTTTGTTATACTCTTATTTGGACACCATCTGGCAGTGGATAATTTGTGAAGTTGGTTGATCATAACACAACGAACATATGAGCCAGGATTTTGTTTGGCATAGTGTTTTTGACGAGTCTGAGACCTTTCCTTTCAATGAAAGTTGGTGTCATAGTAAACGACTAAGAAAGTAAAGAATACTATTGGCACGGGGCAGAGTAGGACATAGATCGGGCGGCCTTTGTTATTTTTTGAGTGTACATCAGGTTGATTTTTTAATATTATTAATGACACAAATCACTCTGTGAATCATTTGGGCTGGTGTATCCTCTGTGCATAGACTGCTTTAATTAGGCTTCTCTGACCATGTCTTATGGAAATGGCTAGAGAATAAAATCAGGTTAGTTTGTCCAGTGCTTCCTGGATTTTTGTTTATAGATGGCTCACATACTTTCCCTGAATTTAAGTGCCCTTCCGTCACTCTTTGATTTTCTCGTATTGTTGATTATATTGGAAGTTGTATGTTAAAATGGCAGATGAAATTTCAGGTGGACAAGTGCAAAGTTATGCACCTAGGAAATAACTATGGTTACAAGATCCCAGGTTTCACAGTTAGGCAACCATCGATCGCAGGAAAACCGCTTTAGGCGTCACTGTGGATAACACATTGAAACCCTACACCCGAGAATGCAGGAAGCAGCGGTGGGCCAATGAAATCAATAGCAATGCTAGGAATCTTTAAGGACATAGGGGGGTTGATCTCGCATGGGCGGTGGGGTTACACTCCTAACACAAAGTCATAGGGCGGGGTGACCTGCACATCAAGTGTCAGATGTACCTATCTCTTGCCACTTTGCTGGGCAGACTAGAATGGAACCATGCTGATCTTTATCTGCCATCACATACTATTTTTAACGGATGAAAGGAATGGAGGATAAAAACCAAGGAATAGTATAAATGCCGCTCCGCACCTTGAATATTGTGTGCAATTTCTGGAACCGTATCTTAAAAAGGACATAGCGGAACTAGAAAAGATACAGAAGAAGAGCGCACCAAAATGAGTAAAGGGGATGGAAGGAGTACCTCAAATGAGGAAAGGCTTAAAAGGTTATAGCTCTTCAACCTGGAAAAGAGATGGCTGAGCGGGAGAGTAGGATATGAGGTTCCATAAATTGCATGAATGATAGTGCGAATTGGTAAACATAGATTGATTGGGTTTACGCTATCAAAAAAGTTTGAAAGTATAGGGGGCACGCCAATTGAAGCTAGAATGTAACCTATTTCAGACTAATAAGAGAAAATATTTTTTTCACTCAATGCATAATCAAACTCTGGAAGTCGTTATCAGAGGATGTAGTAAAAGCTGTTAGTGTCAGCTGGGTTTAAAAAGGTTTGGAAACAGTTTACTGGAGGAAGGGTCCAATAAACCATATAGTAAAGACCGACCTGAGAAATCCCCTGCTTACCCCAGGTCAAGCATTGTGGATATCTGTGTGTCTTTTTGGGAACCTGCTAGGGTTATTGTAACCTGGATTGGCCACTGTTGGAAAACAGGATACTGATCTTGATAGACCTTGGTCTGACATAGTATGGCATATCTTATGTTGTTTTAGAGTATCTAAGAGGTGTTGCTAATCTTCTTTCCCTGCAAGATATAATTTCTATTGTGTGTGGTTTTTTTTTGCTCTTGGTTAATGAGATTTTCAAGATTTAAATAAAGATTCAGGAAGTCTGCATCAGAGGGGGGGGGGGGGCGGTAGGAGAAACCTCGCCATGGCAGTGCTGGAGGTTTTGGTAAGTACTGTGATGCTGCGTCAAGTCATTGCCATCCGTTGATTCGGAGAGCAGCAATAGGAATTGGGATAGGAGCAGAGGGACGTCTGGGATGAGGTTTCTTCTAAGATGCCTCATATCCTTGCACTGGCCCTGCATGGACCTCACCTTACAGTTAACTCTCAGTAACTGACGCGCATGTTAACTGTTATCACTAAGCAAATACCACAAATCACTTGATGACACTTCAAAAGTAGCATTGGGCAATGCCACATTATCTGCATGCAGTTAATGTGCAGTAAAGCACAGTTACTCCCCCGTAGCAGATGTTGCACACTGTGAACACCGAGGAATAAGTCCTCAAGTATGGGTGGACATCACCGATGGAGCACCACATGAGAATGCTCCCCAGATTCCAAAGGTAATAGCTTTTTGGGAGGCATAGCCACGCATGTGTGCCCCTGCTCTTCCCACCTGCCTATGGTGGCCATCTTTTCCAGGCTAATAAAAGAGGAGGAGCCAAAAAGGCAACTCACAGGGGAGGGGTGGGAGGGTTTTGTGAGGGACCTTATTCCTGCTGTTCACGGAGGAACAACCTGCTACAGGTGAGTAAACTGCGCTTTCTCTGTGAAACAAACAGGAAGTTAGTCCTCACATATGGGACTCCCAAGCTACAGCCATACCCAACGGAACCCGAGGGATGAATCAACAGCCTGAAAAGGGGGGCAACCACACTGGAGAAGGTCCGGAAGAAACAGTAGAGTAAGTCCCACATGGGACTCATCTGATTCATCATCTTCAGAAGACATCGACCTGACGGGGTTTAATTCAGGCAGCCTGGTACAGATAGACGGGTCAGTGGGCAGAGGGGTTGACTCTAAGACCCACAGAAATGCCTCGGAGCATGGCCTTAACCAAAAATTTGCTGTTCCATTGTGAATCCCCATTCAGACAGTAATGGGCTGCAAAGCGCATAACCTTTTTCGATTAATCTGCAACACCCACTCGATCTGAACGTAATTTGGGCCCAAGGAAGGAAGAAAAATCGCGTAGAGACGACCCCCTATGGACCGGGCTTCCTTCGCAGAGCCCCGCCTCGCTTATCATTGTGGCTTGCGATTTAAAGGAAGAAGGGGACGATAGAGGAGGAGGCTCTGGGCGAAAGCCTCGTCCTACGCCTCTCTTGCGGAACCCCACGAACTCCCCTGAGTACGGGCGCCAAAGCAAACCGACGCTGGGAGGTCCAAAGGCGGGAAGAGCGAAACCTTGCGAAAAACCCGAAATTGGACCGCGCGGAAGAGGGCGACGTCCTATTGGGGCTTAGGGCTGTATCATCTGGCAGCCTACCACCCTTAGATTCAACCATGTCTTTGACCAAATTGGCCAGAGCATCACCCAAACAACAACCCTGCCCTTGAAGGGAAGCGTACTGAGGCTGCGACTTGGAAGAGCCGTACGGCCGCCCAGTTTGCGCAACCAGATGGGGAGGAACGAGCCGCCACCAAGGAAGCCATACTATTGAGCAAAGGAACGGGAGATTTAAATCATAATGCACATACGCCAGGTACGCCGCCAAGGACTCCATGCGGGTGACTTCCAGCAAAACCCTGCTGGTCCAGGCCGGAGACCGAGCGCAGCCGCGGAGACCAGCGTAAGCCAGCCCGAGCAAACCCAACTGCCCACAAATGGAGGCCGCTGCAGGGACAAGGCGTTAGTATCGAACGGCTTGTTTCAACAAATTCTCAAAACCTGTTATCCTGTGCATCCTTTAAGGCAGCATACGCCCTCAACCGGGATGGTGGTTTTGTTAGTCACCGCGGACACCGCAGCACTCCAACCGCGGTGAGTTGAAGCAAAAGTACCCTTGTCTTTGTCGGCCAAGGGGTAAAGACTGATTCATTAGTCCGGATGCCCTTCAAAACCTGAATCGGGTTGATCCCACTCAGATGGGTATAATTTGCTCCACAACACGGTGCACAGGAAACACCCACCTGGGAGTAACGCACCGCACTGAATGGAGAGGGTCATCTAAGCCATCCTCTTCCAAGGCGAGCCACGGCCAGGTTCGAGGGTTATGCAGAGGACTCAGTGATCAAAACGGCACTAGCATCCCGACGAAACACGCAACTAATACTAGCCTGGTCTTCCGGCTCTGGGATATCCCCGCCTTCCAACCTAGTCAAGCCTCAGTCTCAGGAATTCACCATCTGCCTCTCCATCTGGGAAAAATAATGCGCGATGTTCCGAGTCCACAGACCTGATGCCGCTTGGCGCGCAGGCTGGGAAGAGCGATGAAACCTCTCCTGAGGAAAATAGAGGGCAAGGGCGGGGCAAAGCCTCCGGGGCAATCAGCTGAACGGAACGGCTACAGCAGAATTGCCTGATTAGCATGAGAAGAACGAAATGGGGGAGGAAGAGGATCAATGGTGGACGTGGCCACGAGCCGGTAAGTGTCGGAAACTCAGGGACAGACCCACGTTGGACGGGGGGTTACGAAACCAGCGCACGGGAGAGAGGACCTATAGTAGCGAGCGGAACATTCTACGCAAGCAGAGGAAGCTACAGCCTTGGCTGGAGAGATCTACTGGATCAAGGAGGGTAGCATACTCTGATGTGGCAAGGTCAGGGGCTGAAGGGCTGAGGGCACCGGCGGGCGAGATGCCAGAGTTGCTGTTTAGTGGTCCTGTCACTCGGAGCGCCCCGCCTGCGCGCGTAGGGGTACCCTACAATTCACGCGGCACTTGCGGTTGTTGGGCAAGCCATGGTGCTGAAGTAGGGGCGGGCGGCGGTGCAGGGAGGAGGCAGTGTAGGCAGGGTCGCAGGAACACAGGGAACGCCCCGCACTTGAGCAAAAGCTCGCCGCGTCCGGCAAGTGGGGGGAACACGGGTGTGGGAGGAGGTCGTTTTTCTTCTTTGTACTTTTGTTTTTTTTTGTTTTTGTTGTGATTGTTGTTTTGGTTACCGCAGGCCAAGCAAGGTGCCAAACACTCCCTCGAATCTTGTGAATGGACGGTCAGAGCGTAGAGCGAAAATCATAGCCCGCTTAACAGAAGAGGATGTGTCAGCTAAAATGCCCGGGGGGCCCCGTGGCACAAGTGTTTAAAGTTGGCGAGGAAAAAAATTCCCTTCGGGCTTCCAACATGGCCTGCCGCAACGAAAGTCACCGCGCGCTTAAAACGAGGGACAGGGGCGACGATCATACCGCCTGAGAAGGGCCGAGATCACCACAAAAATAACAAGCGCGATCAGACCGAAAAAATGAAAGGAAACCGTGGAGGGCACCTGAAGGAGAGAGGAATAGGAAGTCAAGGACTCCTTGCGTCGCGCCTCCACCACCGAGGCGGGAAATTGGGGGCAGCTGACGCACCCGCTGATAGGAGGGCACTAAACGGGGGAGACTAGGACGCGCGGCCACGCCCGATGGGAAGGAAATTACAGTTCCCAGAGGGGGTCCTACGCGGATTGTGCGATTATCGAAAGCAGAAGCAGCCAGCGGGGTTCCGGAAGCACAGGGGGTAGGACCTGGGGCCACTGGTAGGGGCTCTCACCGTGCAGGTCTCGGGGGGAGCTCAAAACTGGCGGTCCAAACAGCTGGGCCGGGAGGTCAGGGCATGGCGCCCAATTGCAGGACTGGCTGTGTCACCGGGGAAGGGAGGCGGTAGAGGGCCTGAGGTGGGCTGGCGGTGTTTTTTGCGGTGCGGTTTGTTGTTTTTTTATGGTATAAGCCCTGAAAAGAGAGCGACCGCACCTAATGACGACAACGGAAGGAGCAGAAAAAGTGATCTGGTGAGTTACTGGGAAGCACGGACACCCCAAAAAGGGCGGAAACGGAACTAAGTGTTGCTACCCCAAAGTGTCCGACGTAGTGGTGCTCGGCAGGCCACAACTCCTGCACGCTGCAAGGAGACGTTGGACCATGGGGGCTTATGGGAGCTCCGTCTGCATACATCCTACAGAAATGTTTTGATTGGTGCCAGTCTCCACGAGCGTAGCAGGTAGGAAGGGGCACCTACACCGAGTGTGGAGGACTATGCTCAACTGGGGTTAGGGAGGGAGGGGGGGGTCCAGGAATTATTTTGTTAAAAAGTTTAGCCAACACGGGTTAGTGGGGGAACTTACAGGAAATCTGGTTGACTGGTGTAATGAAGTAGCACACCAATTCAAATATGAACCAATTAGCAATGGTGTGAGCAGTAAATCAGGAATGATGCATGGCTGGTGACCCCTCAGAGTAAAGCCTGTTAGCAAACCGAACTCATATGCACAACTGTCATAGGGCAGTTTCGGTACGCTAATTAAACCATTTTCAATATCTAGGGATTGATTAAAGTCATGATTTAGTAAAGGGGTTCAATCCCCAATAATTGCATCCCTAGGGAAAATAAGGCAACGCAGTCATAAGCATGAATCCGTTATGATCCTGTCCATGAACCCAGTGGCTCTGTACCGAGCCTCCAAATGCAAAAGACCATTGTGTGGCTGTAGAAAAATTGTGTAAGAGTACTT